>OZ010799.1:127120467-127556462 GCA_963932465.1 Maratus speciosus | reverse complement strand
ATGCCACCTCGCCCATTTTATCTTAGTTATTTTTTCGAATAAATTGCTTAAAAGTTTCATTTTTAGAAATATTGTTTAAAAAATTAATTTTCGAGAGATGAGTTATATTTAAATATGTACAGTAAAATTCCGATTGTAAGCCCTTCATCCACTTTTAAGTAGTTTTGATTTTTCTTTTCCATTCCCAATAAAAAAAAAAGCCTCCTCCCTAAAAACTTTTTTTCTGGAAAAAATTTATTTAAAAATCTAAGGAAAAGCAATTTTTTTGGGGGTGGGGGGGGGGGGTGGAGATAAGTTTTTAAAGTTTGCTTAGGAGGGGAGGGGGGTTGTTGAGAGAGAATTTTAGGGGGGTGGGGCATTTATATATATAATTATTAAGATGCTACTTGGTGCAGAATGATACAAAATAAAAAAAGCAACGTTAAAAACGCCAGAATAAGTAAAAATTCCGCAGACTAGTTTCGGTAGCGTTTAGCGTACCGTCCTCAGTGCAAAGAATAAAGGAAACTTGCTCATTTATATAGAGGAGAAGCAGATTCATCTGAGAAGTTCATTAACCAATGGGGAAACAGGAAAACCTGGGTACCAGCCAATGGGAGAATGGGAGCACCGAGGACGGTACGCTAAACGCTACCAAAACTAGTCTGTGGAATTTTTAACTTATTCTGGCGTTTTTAACGTTGCTTTTTTATTTTATATCATTTATATCATTTATATATTTTTATATCCTGTATATTTATGAATAGAAATCTGCAAAATACGGAAGATTCTCATCTCCTGTATTTGCCTTATATACTTCTAAATTAATAGTAAAAAAGGGTTTTTAATGACTTTTTTTTTTTAAATCTCGATTATAGACCCCCTTTTGAAAAAGGGAGGGCTTACATACGAGATTTTATAGTATATATATATTATATACGATTCTTTTTCTTTTTTTCTCTCATGTTCCATCTAATAATGACAAAATGGAGAAGGTGCAATTTCTGTATGTAACTTTTACATAAATACATTTTGAATTATTTTTATTTTGCCTGTAAGTAATATTCCACTTCTTTTTCCTTATTTTATTTAGTAGAGAAATTTTAGAGACCCCCCTCACAGCAAATTTGTCAGGGGACTCATGAATAAAGTTTATTATATTTGTCATGAAATCTTTATTTACATGCTTTTTTAATAATTTTATTAGTTTTTGTCATAATTTTGAGTAAAGATTTTATTCATTTTCTTTTTACATGTAAAATGCGCTCTGTGGCTTCGGAAGCAACCATTTAGTTATATAGAATACTTATGTTAAACAATAGTTCAAAGCTCTACCCCCTCCTTTAAGGGATAAAAACATGTTTTGTTTTATATATTGATCTTATGTTACTAAATTATTTGTCCCTTCTAAACTAATTTTGGTAGCAAATTCATTGTATTTATAAAGATTAAATTTCTGGCCTTTTTATTTAAATTTTATTTAAATATTGAACTGTTTGTCACATCAGTCACTGGAAATGGTAAATCTGCAAGAAATAAAGCCGCAAAGCATTAAAACATATTCAAATAATCAGCATTTTAAATTAATAATGTGAGCACAATTGCATTATAATGTATTATTTTATAAATTTATTTCACATTTTATTTGGTTTGTTGCCTACATACTTATGAGCAAATTCCTTTTCTCTTTAGCCTGTGTTTCAAGCATTTTTGAATGAGCATCCAGAATTACAATTAGTTGCATTGTATGCACTCCAAGTTCATTGTCATAATTATGGTTTTCCCAAAGGTATGTCAAAAAAAGAATATTTAGTTTTTGTTTAAATGTTGCTTTTAATAATTCTAATTTGTTATAACATTTTAGAAATTTCTCTAGAACTCTAATTTTATATTATCAAAACATGCATCATGTATATAGAATAATATTTTATGTTTGAACAGTTTATACTTTTATGTTATTTGTATTTTAGTATCTATAAAATCTTAAATAAGGTTCAATTGATGTGTTATTACTAAATAAAAGTATATACAGTAAAACTTCTATTATCTGCCATTCTTTTAACCGCCAGATTCAATTATCCATCAGTCACTGGAAATGGTAAATCTGAAAAGAAATAAAACCCGGAAGAATTAAAACATATTATAATAATGAATATTTTAAATCAATAATGTAAGCACAATTGTATTATAATGTAAATTTATTTCACCTGCTATTTTAAATTAATGTTTAAAAATTTAAGCATATAACAAAGTGCATTGTATGTCTGGCTAATTATCTTAAGTTTTAAAAGGATAACACTATTTTTGATGCACTGATTTATGTAAGAAAACTATATATGGTAACTAGGCCTGGGCCTTAAATCGATTTAAAGCTTACATCGAAAATCCGATTTAACTATTGGTCTTAAATCGATTTAAGCTAACATCGAAAATCGCGATTTAGCTAATGTCTTAAATCGCGATTTAGCCATTGTCTTAAATCGCGATTTAGCCCTTTTCGTAAATCGCGATTTAGCCATTGGCTTTAAATCAATTTAAAACAAAATACTGATTCAGAGCTAACATCGAAAAACCGATTTATCTACTTTGATGTATCTACCGCTTACATGGCAAGCTGGTGTTAAATCGATTTAGGAGGATCCGATTTAAGCAAACATCACAAACCTCAATGCTTTCCGATTTAAAGAAAACAAGGCAAGTTGGGTGTTTAAATCGATTTAGCAGGATCCGATTTAAAGCAAACATCGCAAACCTCAATGTTTTCCGATTTAAAAAAAAAAACAAAGCTGGTGTTAAATCGATTTAGCAGGATCCGATTTAAGAAAACATACAGGCCTCAATGCTTTCCGATGTAAAATGATTTAAGAAAACGACGATTTAAGTAAAATTTGATATTTATTTATTTTGTAAACGAGATTCAGAGTTTGAGACTGGATGTGTATATTTTTTGGAAATTAAGCACTTGAATGGTTGAAAGTTGAAAGGAAAAAGTAAAGTTTAATTCTTAAAATCCAAATTAATCGAATTTCTTTTTATATGCTAATGCAATCTTTAGATGAAAAATTAAGTTTCCACATATTTCAGTAATATTTTAATACATATTTTTTATTTTCTATTATTCTGTAATTAATTAAACTGCTTTGAAGTAGAATCCTGCATCAAGATTTTTTTTTTCTGACATTGAGCATTTATGGTTGAAAAAAAGAATAAAGTTTCATATTTAAAATCCAAACTCATCGACTTTCAGTTTATACTTTTATGCATTCTTATGATGAAAAAATTCATTTTATACATGTTTTAGTAATATTTTAACACATATTTTTTATTTTCTATAATTTTGTAATTAATGAATTAATTAGTCATGCATTGTTTTGTGTATTCCAATTTGGCTGTGATCCTCATGAAATATTTTTCTTTTGTAAATAAGATTTTTTTTCTTCTGAAATTGATTAAGTATTTATTGTTGAAAAGAAAAAAGAATAAAGTTTCATATTTTAAATCCAAATTCATCTAATTTCAGTTTTTATTTTTATGCAATCTTTTAATGAAAATTCATTTTTCACATGTTTGGGTAATATTTTAATATATATTTTTTATTTCCTATTATTCTCTAATTAATTAAAATATTTTAAAATAGTCATGCATCGGGTTTGACATCTTATTTCAACACCAGCCGCGTGGATTGAGTATCTTGCTGAAATTGATTCACTATTTATATCCAAATTCATCCAATTTTAGTTTATATTTTTCTGCATTATTTTTGATGCAAAAATTAATTTTCATGTTTGGGTATTATGAGAATATTTTATTTTTTATTTATTATTATTTTGTAATTAATTAAAAATACTTTAATAAAGTTCTGTAATGAGTCAAGTAACTTGATTTTTACAGCAGAATGATGGAGGGGTGGAGGGGGCATTCATTAGATTTTTCTGCAGATCTGCGATTTTCTGCTTTTTTGACATTTTGTTATCATTAAAAAGAGATATATTTAAGATTATATTTTATTACTAATCTTAATGGCATGAAAAAATTGCTCCAAGACTCAATCCTTCTGCATCTACTGTATGAATGTCAGCATTTATGTTAAACAAATCTTATTATAATCTAAAAGTTAAAAAGATATAAAGTTGCACCTTATTTCTCATATCTCCCCCCCCCCCCCTTTTTTTTTACTACTTTTCTCATCATGGTAAATGAACAGATAAATTCATCATTGAAATCTTTGAATCTGCTTCTGTTTTACCTCAATAACTTTTTAATTGTGTCTGTAAAAAAAAAGTGTGTGTATGTTGTTAGCAATGAAGTGCTATTTGGGTGGGCGAGGGGAAGTTGTCACCCCCCCCCCCCCCCCTAGGGAATTTAGATTGTAGCAGGCATAACAAGTCGGACAAAAAAAAAAAAAAAAAAAAAACCATTTTCTTTTTTTATTACTCTTGAAGAATGAATTTATAAAATGTATTAAAATAGGTCACTAATTTTTAAAATGTGAAAAAAAAAAAAAAAAAAAAAACTAGTGTTTTGAGGGATTCAAAATTATTTTTATGAGTAAAATATACCTCTTTTCAAAAGTATTTGAAAAATTAAAAGCTAAGTATACTAAATAATACAAGAGGAGGGGAGGGGGGTGCATAAAGACCGTATTTTGTTACTAAAAATAAAAATAGGCGTCCATATTCTAAAATGTAAAATCAGTGTTAAATCGCGATTTAGCACTAAATCGCGATGTTAGATGGATGATAAATCGATTTAAGAAATTTCTACATCGTCCAGTCCTAATGGTAACGAAAATTGGTTTGCAGATATCTATCATATAAATCTTTAACATTGCTAAGGTTTTTGTTTAATAATAATAATAATAATTAAGCGCCTCTGATGTAATTTTCATTCTTATCTATAGTTTTCTAAAAAAAAATTATCAAATATCAGTAAAGTAGTGTTAAATACAATACTGTATTTACTTGAATTCTTTTAATAAGATTTCTTGCAATAGAGTACAACTTTTCTTGTTTACCATATTTTTAAAATTTTCTTAATCTTTTCTTTCTTTCAAGTTTTCTTGTGTGTTATATAAGAGTTTTAAACGAAACCTCATATTTTTGCAGCTTAAAATTTTTTTGTGTCTCAGATTTGAGTAAATACAGTATAATCAATTTCAAATTCTAATGTTGATTTGTCCTGTACTAAAATTTAATCTTCATCCTCATTCGCTGTAATTTATTATGAGATGAGAGGGAGTTGGTTATTCAATACAGTGATGGTCTTGCGACTTATGGATAATCAAAGTTATACTGTACATTGTGTTCTTAAAAATGTTTAATATATAATTTTTTTTAAGTGAAAAGAAAAACTTTCAATTAAGTTTTTTGTCTTCTTTTTCATAGGTATGCTATTAAGATGGTTTATGATGTTTTATGATCAAGAAATTATTGAAGAGGAAGCCTTTTTAAAATGGAAAGAAGATGTTAATGATGATTATCTTGGGAAAGGAAAAGCTTTGTTTCAAGTAAGTAACTTTATCAAAATTGTTAAATTTTGTTTAAATGAAAATGATTGTTCAGTGAATAGTTTTTCGCCACCAGAAGGCTTATAGATAAAATTTTCAGTGTTCTGGATATTGTTTATTATAATGCTGTTTGTTTATACTGTCTGTTAGTTCCTAGAACATAAGCATTTTAGACTATTTATTGCCATTTTAGAAGCATTAATTAAAATGTATTAAGTTCTGAACGAATGTATTTGTGCTGAGACAATTAGCAACTATATTATATTTTCGAACAGTTTACACTTTAGTTTTATTTGTATTTATGTAGTAGCTATAAAATCTTAAAATAAGGTTCAGTCGAAATGTTATTGTTAAATATATACACAGTAAAACTTCTATTATCTGTCATTCTTTTAACCACCAGATTCTATTATCCATCTGTTACAGGAAATGGTAAATCTGCAAGAAATAAAATTGTGATTAACATTGGATTTTATTTACAATATTATAAATAAGTTCAAATATCCAATTATTCATCATAATAGACTTGAGATGCCTACACAGAGGAAGCAAGTAGTTAAGAAGTTTCAATACATCCCAGTTTTATGTGAGAGACTTAAGAAATATTTATTTAAATTTGATATTCACCTAGTTGCAACCCCCCCCCCCGGATTTACTTAACAGGCTAGCAACACATTTAGATCCAACACCCTTGGTTCATCTTGCAGGAATATATGAGATTCCTATCCGTATCGTCAACAACTCCATAAAATTTTACATAGGTATGATAAAGAGAAAATACATAGAACGTCTTAAAGAGCATCTCAGTGAGATTAAATTTCATAAACAGTCTACAGCTCTTTCTGGATATCATATGAATAATACTGGCTCCATAATTGATTTTGGAAATGCAAAAATTATCGTCCCATGTAATACAGTACAAAGAAGTTTAATAAGAGAATCCATTGAAATCTTAATGGGAGAGGATGAAGTTTGGAATGATTTTATGTCATTTAATGTTTGAAGAATTTGGATAAATGCATTGAAGTATCAGTAAGTAACAATTTTTACTAATAGATGGTGCTGGCTGTCCGTTACTTCTAAATTAACTTTATTTTAATTGGTCGATGTTTGTGTTTTTGAATTTTCAAAACACATTTAAACAAATTCAAAAAAACATTTAAATGTGATTGTTTTCTACTTTTAGATCCTGATGATGGCCCCAGAAGAGGGTCGAAACCGTTGATTTGTATATTTTTATTATATTTTTAATGTAATTTTAATATTTTAAAGTTAATAATCATTCAGCAATGTGTTTTATCGCATTTGTCAATTTATTTTCAGAGATAGTTGTCAATTACAATCTAATTTCAAAGTTTTAAATAATGGTCAGATTCACTGTATTTGGAGGGAAACAAAATGCTGTTGGTGACATTTGCACCTGTCTAAGGAAAATATATCCATATATGTATTTAATGTTTACTGAAAATTTGCAGTGCAAAACTTTATGTATCCAATATTTTTCAGGAATTTCAAGACAAACACGACTCCTAGAAATTTGCTGTTAGTGACATTTACAATTTCCTAATGCAAAAAATACCTAAATTTGTATTTAATGTTTACCGATAATTTGTAGCGCAAAATTTTGGGCATGCAATTTTATCGTTAGAAATTATTCTGATCTTTGGTATTATACATGGCTTAGCATACAACTCTAACAGACCTGCCAACCTTTGAAAATGAGAAATCGTAGCACCTAAAATTCAAATTAATCGAGAGGTTGGTTGGTTGGGTGGGTGGTTGGTTGCTGTTTTTTACGCTGCAAATCGGGAGCTGATTGCTTTTGGTTCGGGCCGAATTTAGATTCCTGCAGTTTTCAAAAGTTATTTCTTTATATTCTTTCAGATTATGTTTATTGTTATGATACATATAGTTTTAAAGATTTTTGTCTGCGTGCGATGTTTTCTGAAGAGAGCACAGAGCTGGGATGATTCTGAGTAAAAAAAAATCAAAAATTGACAGAAAATTTTCTGTAAGGAGTGTGTGTGTTTGGTGGTGGTTGGGCGGGGGGGGGGGGGGGATTACAATCTAATTATGCATTTTTTTCGCGGCCCTTTTACAAAATTCGCGCTTTTTTCCCGCGATGCTTTGGCGAAATTTGCTTTTTTCTGCGATCCTTTGACGAGATTGGCGCATTTTTCTGCGATCCTTTGATGAAATTTGCAGGGTTTTTTCGCGATTCTTTGAAGAAATTTGTGTTTTACCGCTATCCTTCGACCAAATTCGCGTTTTTCCCACGATCTTTGACGAAATTTTAGGTTTTTTTTTGCGATTCTTTGAGGAAACTTGGATTTTTCCCCCGTATTCCTTTGACGAAATTTGCGTTTTCCCACAATCCTTTGAAAAAATTAGCATTTTTTCGCGATCCTTTGACGAAATTTGCGTTCTTTCCGCGATCTTTGACGAAATTTGGATATTTTTTCTATGAGCCTTTGACGAAATTTGGATTTTTCCGTGAGCCTTTGACGAAAGTTGCGTTTTTCTCGTGATCCTTTGACGAAAGTTGCGTTTTTCCGGCGATCCTTTGACAAGATTTGCATTTTTTGCAATCCCTTGGAACAATGTGTTTTTTTCGCTATCCTTTGACGAAATTCGCGTTTTTTTTTTTTTCCGCGATTCTTTGAAGAAATTTGCGTTTTTTAGCGATCCTTTGAAGAAATTTGCTTTTTTCTGCGATTCATTCATGAAATTTTCGTTTTATCACGATCCTCTGCCGAAATTTGTGTTTTTCTGCGATCCTTTGATGAAATTGGCATTTTTTTTCTGCGAACGATTGACGAAATTGGTTATTTTCGGCGTGTGTTTTATTTGAAGAAAATCGTAGTTTTAGACCGATTTTCGTAGCATCGTAGTTGTTAACTCAAAATCGTAGAAACGATTTTTTTGTAGCAGTTGGCAGGTCTGCTCTAATGCAGATCATTTGACGTCAATTAATGTATATTCAGTTTTATATTTATTTTTTGAAATAATGTGTACAGCATATATGTTTCAAATTCTTGTATATAGATTTTTTTCAGGTATTTCATTTTTTCCGAGCTTAACCCTGCTGTTTTGTTTAGGTTTATTTGACCTGAAACATCTTTCAACTGCTTCTAAAAAAGGACAGTAAAAAATAAGTACATATATATATTTGCTAGATATTTTGTGTCTTTGTTAGTGAGGATGATATGTCAATCTTCTTAAAGAATTTTCTTTTATATATTCTCTATGTATTTTTTGAAATAGTACTTTACTAATAAATGCAAACAGAACAGCAGGGTTAAATAAATTGTAATTATTTAATTGTATTTTGTTGTACACCGAGTAAATTTGCTCTGATATTTTTAAACATGTTTAGAAATTTCACTTAGAGCCTGTACTATCTGAGTTTCCCTACATGGGAATTATCAAGTTTAAAATATGTGTAGATGGTCCACAATAAGTTGTCCAATGAGTAACAGAATTTAGATGAATTTATCCGTTAATCAAGGTGACAATCATGACTAGTAACTAGCAGAATCTAATGTTTAATTAAATAGTGTATTTTCTTCACTATTTGTATCTCTTAGCATCATAAACTCTAATGTCATCATCAAAGTTATGGGCAGATTATAACAATTGTTTGAATGTCATTTTAATGAAGTTATCTTTCTTTTCATGTTTAAGGGGATAAAGATAGAATAGATTTGATATTTTCTATTTAAGTCTTCTAAACATTTAATTATATTAGCATTAGGTTTGCACGGATTAACTAATTTAATCCTGGAATGCTACAATTTTTGTTATTTTTATTAATAAGTTTACTGCATTGGGCACATAGGCAGCCCAATTAAAAGTAAGATTTTTTGAAAATTTTCAAAATAATAAAAGAGAAACTTAAACAAGTAACAAAAAAAGGTTTAAAAAAAAACTATAGGGTACTCAAGTAGCAATCTAGGGTTAATATGGATGATTTTAATATTTTTGCTAACCATGCTCTTTTTGTAGGTAAATCAGTGGTTAACATGGTTAGAAGAAGCTGAAGAAGAAGGATCTGATGATGGGGAAAACTAATGAATAGAAGTTGATACTGACTGTCTTCATTGTCTTAACTCTACTGTGGAATTCTTCCCTTTACTACAAAACTACTTCTCTACATTTCTCCATAAAAATAACCCACTTCTCGAGAGGGATTACAGTCCTTTAGGGCCATTGATATTGTCTTGGGGGATTAAGAAATCATTTTTTTCCTTTTTGACTGTATTAATTGTGCATCTCTTATTTTCCACGAAGGTGTTTGCTGCTGTTGTGCAACTCTTTACATATGCCTGCCATGTCGGTTCCTTTGTCAAACTTTTTTATATATCTATTCAATGGCTCTTTTGGTGGAAGAATTATGATATCTTAAAATAAAAGGTACAAGACATCTCTTTGCACTGTGCTTAGTGCATGAAATTAAGCATCATAATGCAGAAATTAGATTGGTTTTTAACAAAGACTTGTCATTCTAACTTCTGCACTAGCATGGTTCTGTGGTCATAAGCATTAAGTTATTGATACCAATTTCGAAGATTGTTTAGAGATCTTGAAAAATGTTCATCTTGGTTTGTTTTAATGCAAGCCGTAAAGTTAGTGGAATGAAGTTTTAGTTGAATTGTGTTTACATAAAGCAAATTTCTCCATACAATTGTAGCAATTAAAATTTCATTAATTACTTGTTTCAGATTCTTCATATCGTGAACTGAAAAAATATACTGAATCGCAAATTCTCACAACTTTTTACACAAATGTCTACTTATTTATATATTTAACAGTCAACAATCATAATTGTGTTTGTTAATTACAGTGTACAGCAGTAAATTGATGTACATTTTTCTTAATAGTTGCCTGTAAAATGTTTTGAAACAGGTTTATTTTTTATTATTTAAAAAACGAAAAATTAATCTTCATAGTTGTTTATAATGTGATTTTGGTCATGCATTTCATTAAGCCCTCTGCTGGCAGATTTTAGTAAAATGAATGAAAATGATGGTTTAGCATTTGTTAGTTTTTATGTGACTAATTTATATTACTGTATGTATCTATGAATTAATTAGGTTTTAAAATGAAATTTGTTTTGTTTATTTAGTTTTCTGTTTAAGTTGCTTATTTCAATATTTAATATCAAGAAATGTCATTGCTATTTTAATATTTAATAGACTGTGCAGCATTATGAATGATTAAATTCCAAAGTTTTGAAAAGCTTGGTCAACATCATAGGCAAAATGATTCAAAATTGTAGCCAACAATTAAAGAGCAATCATGTTTGTACTTGAATAAAAGACATTTTTCTGTATAAATTTTAGACAGTTGTACTTTATTTTGAAACACATCACCATTTTTTTTTAATAACACATGCAGAAAGTATAATAACTAACATTTTTATTTGTAATTACAGTTTACAGTTATATTTACAATTTTTTTTTATATTAAATAACTTTTGTTCAAATTTATCTAAATTTTTATTCTCCACTTTCATGTTTCCTACTATTAGTTATTAACCCCTTGAGGGGCAAGCAAAAATTACTCTAAATATTGAATTCTCACCGGAATAATCGAAAAATTTTATTTTTAAATAAGGAAAAGCAATTTTTCAATGATTTTCCTCCAAAGTTAAAAAATATAAAATTTAGTAAAAATTTTCTGGTGAGAATCAATTAGGTGGGATATATTTTATCCCATCGCCCCTCAAGGGGTTAAAGCTGTTGATTTTTTTTTTAAATTATTATTTTTATTATCCTTTTCCTTTTTTAGGCCTTCAGATGTTTTAACCAATTAAAAAAATTCTTTCATTTGCAATAAACTTACTATAAGCAGTAACCAAACCTCTCTGTCATCTGTATAACTTTTTCCCCCTTAAAAGTGGTTTGCACATTGATTCATTGTCATAATAAAAAATAAATAAAAGATAAACCTTCAAGTTTATGAATAAGTGTTACAGCTATTAAATTATAACTAGGTCAGTGATGGAACAGCTGCGCCAAATCGATAATGCTGCGCATTTCTGTGCCCCAAACTATCATTTTCCACCAAAATTGCACCCAACTGCACCAATTCGATAACAATTCTTGAGTCAAATCTATCGTTTTCCACCCGAATTTCGTGAAAGAGATAGCGAAAAACATGCGAATTTGGTCAAAAAATCGTGGAAATCAAGCGATGTTTGTCAAATGATCAGAAAAAAAATGTGAATTTTTACAAAGGATCGCTAATTTCGTCAGAAAACGAACAAAATGCGGTCAAAAGATCGTGAGAAACACTTGAATTTTGTCAAAGGATCGCTAATTTCGTCAAAAATCGAACAAAACGCGGTCAAAACATTGTGAAAAGCGCTAATTTACTTAAAAAACTGCAAATTTCATCAAAAGATCGCGAAAACCACGCAAATTTTGTCAAAAGATCGCGAAAAACACGCGATGTTTCTCAAATGATCATGAAAAAAACGTGAATTTTAACAGAGGATCGCTAATTTCATCAAAAAATGCGGTCAAAAGATCGCGAGAAAACGCGATTTCTTTAAAAGATCACGAATAAAATGCAAATTTCATCAGAAGATCGCGAAAAATATGCAAACTTTGTCGAAAGATCGCGAATTTCGTCAAAAAAGGAAGAAAACACTAATTTATTTAAACGATAGAGAAAAAAACCGCAAATTTCATCAAAAGATTGCAAAAAACATGCGAATTTCGTTAAAAGATTGTGAAAAACACACAAATTTCGCTAAAAGATCGCAAAAAACATGTAAATTTCGTCAAAAAATCGCGAATAACATGCAAATTTCGTCAAAGTTTCACGAAAAAACCGTGAACTTTGCCAAAGGAGCACTAACTTCGTCAAAATGCGGTCAAAAGATAATGAAAAAATGAGATTTCGTTAAAAGATTGCGAATAAAATGCAAATTTCGTCAAAGGAGAGCTTACTTCATCATAAAACAAACAAAGCACAGTCAAAAGATCTTGAAAAAGTGCTACTTTCATTAAAATATCGCAAAAAAAAAAAAAAAAAAAAAAAAACCAGCAAATTTCATCAAAAGGTCGCAAAAAAAAAAAAAAAACCCACGCGAATTTCGTGAAAAGGGCGCAAAAAACACGCAAATTTCACCAAAAGATCACAGAAAACACGCAAATTTTGTCAAAGGATCGCTAATTTCGTCAAAAGATTGTGAAAACGCGAATTTCGTTAGAAGATGCCGGAAAAAACTGCAATTTTCGCCAAAAGATTTCGAAAAACACGCTAATTTTGTCAAAAGATAGCGAGAAACACGTGAATTTTGTGGAACAGTCGCGGAAAAAACGCGAATTTCATCAAAGAATACCAAAATGACATTTTGATGCTCCAAAATAGTTATTTTCTGCTCCAAAGTGACTTTTTGCTGCTCCAAAATAGCTTTTTGCTGCTCTAAGATGAGGTCCATGCTGTTCCATCACTGATAGGTTGAATTAAGGCTATTTACAATGCCTGAAAAATCACTTATATTTGACAATTTTTTTTAGGAAATTGTAAACCTGGAAAAAAAATTGGTTTGGTGGTGCTTAAAGGAAAAAAAAAAATCTAACATGTGGAGGCCAAAAAAAAAAAAAAAAAAAATATATAGCTGTAAGTGGCTTCCAGCATGGGTGCTTCTCAAATGAACCTGGTAGGGGTGGTTCTGTTCTAAATTTTCCGAAAATTAAAAAAAAAAAAATCTGTCATCAATCCGAAAATTCAGACATAAAAAATATTGACAAATGGTCGCCGAAAAAAAAACAGATATTTGTCAAAGAATCGCGAAAAAAAAAAAAAACACAAATTTCATCAAAGAATAGTGGAAGATAACACAAATTTCGTCCAGGAACTGATTCACTGATGGTCACGGATTTTTTAGATTACTGCAGTTTGTTTTTAGTTCTTTTACAATGCTGTCTCTATTGGAGATAACACAGGCCAATCTTCATATCATGATCGGGTTCAAAGTGTAAAATTTCATTTATTTACAAATTGAAAAAAAGGGGAAAATGCTAGTTCTTATTTGAGAAACAAAAATGTAGTCTTAAGTTTCCTAAAGTGTTTTACAATCCTCTAAAAACCAGTGTAAAAGGTAATTGAATTGTTATTGATGGGATATAAAAGAAATATTCTATGTGAATCTGAAGCCTTGGCATGGTCAGTATTAGTAACATATAGAAACTATGGATATACATGATTTTTTTCTTGGAAGCAGAATTTCACTTTCTACCAAACTCGATGCTATATCAAACTAGTTTGCTGTGGCAATTGCAAAGCTTTTTTATATTCTAACTAGCTGATCTGCACGGTGTTGCCCAGGCCCGTTGATTTTCCCAAATGAACCGCGAATGAATAATACCTCAATTCATATTAAAATTTTCAAAACAGAGGATCTCTCAAAATGAAGTTCTTTGATGGGTGAAACTAAAAACAGTAAGATAATCGCAACCCAAATTGAATAAGACAAACTCCCTTGAAATCAAGTCCATAGAAACATAGATAAGAATGCATCCCATAGTTGTAGAAGGTGGACCTAAAACTGTAAAAAAAAAAAAAAAAAAAAAATCTAAAACCAAGTGTAATAAACCAAATCCCTTTGAAATTGGACCCATAGAACACAAGATAAGAATGTGACCCCTGGCAGTCTAGCTAAAAACTGTAAGAAAATCTGAAGCTAAGGTGAATTAATTGATTCCTGTTGAAATCAAGCCCATAGAATTCCAGAAAAGAATGCCAGATTCTGAATAAAAAAAAAATTCTGAAATTCACAGCAAATTTTCTGAAAGGTTACAGCAGAGGGGGAGGAAGAAATTGGCTCCGGCACTAACTATGCTTTTTTTCATGGCCCTTTGGCGACTCTTACTGTGTCATCCTGGGTAATGAACTTGCTGATAGTCTAGGAAGGAAAGGGTCAGTTACTCTATTTATTGGACCAGAACCAGCTATTGGCATTTCTAAGGACTGCATTAGAACTACTGTTTTAAAAATTTTATGAGAGCAGCAGTATCAAGAATAGGTTGACCCAAGCGGACAGAGACAAGCAAAAGAGCTCAATAGCGGATGCCCTAGTAAAAGAGCAAAGGAACTCATTAGGCTCAGAAGGAATAGTCTACGAACAATGGTGGAACTGTTAACAGGACACTAGACTTAATGGACACTTTAGTATTATGAAGATGATTAATGACCCTCTTTGTAGGGGTTGTAAGTATGAAAAGGAGACTGCCTCACTTGTCCTATGTAACTGTGAAGCATATGCTGCTTACTGTTTCGGACACCTGGTTAGACACTTGATTGAGCCATGGGAAATTCAGGATATTCCTATCAAATGTCTGCTGAATTTTATGTCAACTACTATTTAGGGACTAAGTGAGGATGGCTTTTCCTCTTTCATTTTTGGGGGATAGCACAATCGACCCCTGATCGCGGTGTTTTGGCTCAGCCTCGACCCTCCGTAGTAATACAGTAACTATGCATTTTTTCCATGGCTCTTTGATGAAATGTTTTTTTCCCACTATCCTTTGACGAAATTTTTATGGGTTTTTTTGTGCAATTCTTTGAAGAAATTTTCTTTTTTTCATGATTTTTTGATAAAATTTGCATTTTTTCCCCGAGATCCTTTGATGAAATTCACATTTTTTCCCACGATCCTTAGATAAAATTTGCGTTTTTTTCACAATCCTTTGGCAGAATTTGTGCTTTCCCTGCGATCCTTTGACGAAATTGCTGGGTTTTTAATTTTCTGCAAATGATTGACGAAATTGATTTTTTTGGGGGGATTATTTGTCAAAATTCGTGATGTTTTTTATGTCAACTTTTAGACTGATGATAGATTTTTTAAATTTTCAGGAAATTCGGAATAAAATCGTCCCTAAGAATGCCGTTAATGATTTAAAAAAATGGTGGTTACGGAAGTCTATATTTAGGAAAAAATATATATATTTTTAAATAAACGGAGAGAAACCCATGAACAAACTCTTTAAGGCTCTGCTGCACTGAAACTTCCTGATTGTGAAATCCCATGTTAGTCTATGGGAAAACTTTGAAGCGCGATTACTCATTTAATATAATTATTAAAATACTGCTTTCACCATCATAAAGTAGATGTCAGATGCCGATGATGTGCATTTTTAAAAATTGCCTCTGTAAATTTTAAATACATAAAAAATCCCTATAAACTTTGAAATTTCCATTTGATTAAACTTTATCATCATCTTAAAATTTACGTAGACAATTTTTAACCATTTGGAAAAATGGTTATTGTCCTCTGTCAGGGTAGGAAATCAAAAACATATCTGAAGTGTTTTATTAGTTGAATCCCACATTTTATTCGTTTTCTGATTGGTCTATACAGTAATCTGTATTTTCCCTTTACTTTCAACAGAGATAGATACTTCTGTTGCCACTATGACAAAAAAGTAATAAAAACTACAAAAAATAAAAAATAACTCAAACAAATTGTACAGCTTTCAAACAAATTGCATTTAAAAGTACATTTTTTTCTCTATACGACGTTGTAAAAAGTAATATTGTGGGATGTTTAGAAGTTTAAAAATGAAATTTCATTTAAAATTGGTCCAGGAATATTAATGTTTAATCCATGGCGTACGTAATGTATGACCAGCTCCAAAGAAGTTTTAAAATTTACAGTACTGAAAATTGTAAAACTGAAATTTCTTTTAAAATTTGTTCATGATGGGTCCAGGAATGTTAATGTTTAATCCATGGCGTACATAATGTATGATCAACTCCGTGCGATTTTTTATGTCTTAAATTTTAGTCTTTGAAAAAATCATTTTCCAAATGGTCGTTGTAATTTGTTAAATTGCTTTTTTTTTTAAATATCATTTTCATTGTTTAAAATGGAATCATGACTAAAAATGTCAATAAATAAAATAATTTACAAATCATGAATGATAGTAAAGATTCTGCATAAAACTATTTACATGAAATTAAGAAATGCCATTCATAAATAAATTAGAAATATAATTTTATAATTCCGTTTTAATGCCATTGAATAAATATATTTAGAATAACCTGTAACACATTTTCAGGTGGAAAAATATATGTACAGTGTTCCCGCTAAAATTCGTTGTTACCCCAATAATTTTTGAACAGCAAGAGTTTTATAGTCATAAAAATGGGATCTAGGTATAGAAAAGAAGCCATGCACTACTGAGTGAAACTGCCTACATCGCTTCCCGGTGGAAAACTGAAGAGTTAGCATTCCTATCATGAAAACAGAAAGAGATAGGGAAAAAAAGTGATTTACAAATTTATTTAAAATGCACATCATTGGCATCTGACGTCTACTTTCTGATGGTGAAAACGGTATTTTAATAATTATATTAAATAATGAGTAATTGCGCTTTAAAATTTCCCCATAGGTTAGCATGGGATTTCGCGATCCGGGAGTTTACGGCGGCCCCTTAACTCATATCAAGGAATTCTTGCCACAAAACACACTAATAATCTTCGATTAAGTTGAAAAAATCTTTAAAAAATTTTTTTAGTGTAAGGCAATGTTTAAACTTGTCATATATATTCCGATTCATTGATTTTCGGAAATTAGATGGAAGGGTTGGCCAGAAAAAGATATCTTTTTCGTTCAGTTTAAATACTTGTCCCTCTCTGGTTCTTTCTCTGAATTTTTGTAATGTTGCAGTCAGATATTGCAAAAATTAAGAAAAATGACTGACCATTTTTCACATAGATGCGAAATATTTTTCCACATGTGTTCTGAAATCTGGGATCACACCCCCCCCCCCCCCCCATACACTACTATAGAACAACATGTAAAAATAACTTTTGACTGAGGAAATGTGATTTAAGTTGTTTTAACACAAAAATTACATTAGCAGTTATAAATAACAGAACATATTTTGTATTCTCATGAAAATATGTGAAGGCACAGCGAAGGTCTTTAAAAACATTTTATGAGCATCTCAATTAACTTTATGAATGTGGATTAATGCTTATGTGCCTCGGGCTGCAGGTTGAGTATGGCTGATTTAGAGTATAGGACCATCTATCCAGAATGGTCTTGAGCAGATGTATTTGGGATATTTGGTTTTCTGAATAACTGGTTAGACATAGGCAAAGAATTTATTTTATGAAAATTTACATTCAATTTTATCAAAAGAGAAGTTTGACATCAAATAAAGATATACTTCAAACTTAAGGATTCCCATATTGTTTCTTCCTCAAAAGGCAAATTTGATGACACATTAATGAAGCACGTTCTGTGAATAAATGCATGAAATTTTCAGAAATTACTATTTATAAGCTGAAGAATCGAACAAAGTTTTTCAATTTCCTATAAAACATGTTCATCTTAAACTATAATTAATTCCTTCCTCATAAACAATCTTTCATGATTTGTGTCCATGAAAATCAGCTTACATTAAAAATTTTACGTTATCTGAAACATCCAATTCTTTTATAAGAAAAGAGGAAACACTGCTTGATTGCTTTATATCTACTTATGAATGAAAATGACTTCAAAAATGTACAGAGCACAGCCTCAGGATGAGCAGATTACATGAACTAGTCAGATATGCTAATCCCAAAACTTTCTTCTATCTCATACATGTTAATACTTCAGAATTCACTATCACAGTACCAAAATTAGTGATAATCTATGCTCATCTAAAGGTATAGGTTCGTTGAATTATGTGCATTTAAAAAGGAGATTATAAGCATCTCATTTTTCCAACAAATTATTGAATTTCGGCACCCACCCTCCTAGATGTCTGCAACTAAAATTCCCAATCCAAAGGACATAAAAGCGACGCCTGTTGTGCAGTATACACCCAAGCTCTTGAGATAGAGCTATTGCTGAAATCAGGCAATATGCAGCATAGCAGCACCACAGGTTGGGTGATTTACACCAAAAACTAATCAGCAAGCACCAATTTATATATAGGTTTAACTGAATCTAAAGTTTTATTTGTACATTAGTTCTTGAGATAAAGCACCGGCAAAATCTGTATTGCATACAGACGGAGATTTTCTAAAAATTGTCAAATCGTGTTCAGGATCTTTTAAAACGTATAAATCCATTGAAAACAAGAAGTCAAAAATTTTCCCAAATCCAATATTTTTTTTCTGGTAAAGATAGAAGAAAGTAAAAATAGATAAAAGAATCACGAACATTATTTTATGAAAAACGATTGTAACTCGTTTACAGTAGAAGACTCGAAATTTATTAGCCTCAAGTTGGTAAACTAAAAACAGAAGAAAATATTCTCTTCAATGTTGATATCTAAACAAAAAAGAAATGATCCATTTTTAAAATATCCTATTGTCGTCACAAACGAAATTTAAACTAAAAGCAATTTCATTGTTCACGATGTTCTGATTGGTACTATATAAACAGGTTCATCAGCAACAATGCCAGACATAAATCTGCAAATATCACAAATTTTCTTTTAACACTTAGCACGCCAAGCTTTTTTTCCGTGGTCGAACTAGCAACTCCGCGACATTTTAAAGAAAAAAAAATATGGTCTTATATACAGGGTTCATACAGAGTTGGGAAGAAAAAATCCAAGGAGTACCCAAAAAATCCAAGGAGTCCAAAAAATTTTAAGGATTTGCCTTTTTTTTTTTTTTTTTTTTGTCGATGTTTTTATGTGCTGCAACGTTATGTGGTATGCACACTCCAATTTTTAATGCCTAATTTGGAGAGAAAAACATTTCAAAAATAAATTTTACTCTATTAGAATCTAATTGTTAGTGCTGAAATTGCACAGTATTCACAATATATTGCTTATTGATTTCGTAAGTTTAAATACAAAATTGGCAATCTACTTGTTTATGCAGTGACCAATGGTCATGTCACAGGGGTGATTCTGAGTAAAAAAAAAAAAAAAAAATCTGCAATTCACAGCAAATCTTCTGAAAAGTTACACAAGAGAGGGGGGGAGAGGGGGAAATCCACTCCGACACTAGCTATGCTTTTCCTCCGTCGCTCTTTTGACGAAATTTGTGGGGTTTTTTCGCGATTTTTTGACAAAATTTGTCGATTTTTGCGCGAACTTTTGACGAAATTTGTGGGTTTTTTCACGATCTTTTGACGAAGTTTGCCATTTTTTCACGATCTTTCGACGAAATTTGTGGTTTTTTCGCGATCTTTTGACGAAATTTGTGTTTTTTTTCGCGATCTTTTGACGAAATTTGTGGTTTTTTTCGCGATCTTTTGACGAAATTTGCGGGTGTTTTCGCGATTATTTGACGAAATTTGCGTTTTTTCGCGATTCTTTGACGAAATTTGCGTTCTCCCCGCGATCCTTTGACAAAATTGGCAATTTTTTTGCAAACGATTGAAAAATTAATTTTTTGTCAGCAGCGTCAGATTTTCTTCTTTCTTTTCTTTTGTCAAAGAAAAGATCTTGATTGAAAGATCTGCCAAAAAAAATCTTTGTCAGATTTTTTGTTAAAGCGACCATATATCCGAATTTTCGAATTGGTGTCCGATTTTTTAAAATTTTCGGAAATGAATGCCTTACATTTTCGGAAAATTCGGACTAGAATCACCGCTAGGTCATAGAAATAGAGATTAGTCAAACCCCAAACACTTATTATGTATATCACATACATGATACATCTTAAAGAAAATTGTAAAAGGCAAAAAAAAAAAGAATGCTAAATGCAACATACAAGAAAAAAATAACAAGTTTTGAATTCATTCTTTTAGAACAACGGTAATCGCTTTCTTTGAAGGTGAAATTTTGACGAATTCGCATTTTTTTTCGCGATCTTATGATGAAATTCGCGCTTTTTTTTTCGAGATCTTCTGGGGGAAATTCGCGTTTCTTTCGTGATCTTCTTGGAGAAATTCGCGTTTCTTTCGTGATCTTCTTGGAGAAATTCACGGGTTTTTTTTCGCGACCTTCTGGGAAAATTTGCTTTTTTCGCGATCTTTTAATGGAATTCGCGTTTTATTTCGATTGTTTAATGAATCTGACGTTTTTTTCGCGATCTTTTGATGGAAACCGCGTGTTTTTCGCGATCCTTTGACGAAATTTGCGTGTTTTTCGCGATCCTTTGAGAAAATTCAAGTGTTTTTCGCGATCTTTTGGGAAAATTCAAGTGTTTTTCGCGATTTTCTGTGGAAATTCGCGTTTTTTCGCGATCATCTAATGGAATTCGCTTTTTTTAGCGATCTTTTGATGGAAACAGTGTGTTTTTCGCGATCCTTTGAGGAAATTTGCGTTTTTTTGAGGAAATTCGCGTTTTATACGATCTTTTGAGGAAATCTGCTTTTTTTCTCGATCTTTAAGGAAGTTCGCGTTTTTTCTTGATTTTTGAGTAAAATCGCGTTTCTTCGCTGTCTTTTAAGAAATTCGCGTCTGTTTAAGAAATCCGAGTTTTCCCGCAATCTGTTGGAGAAATTCACGTTTTTTTACCATCCTTTGACAAAATTTGACGGTATTTTTTTGGAACATATTTGCAAAAAACGCGATTTTTCTGAGATTTTTGGCAAAATGCCAAACACCAATAAAATTTAAAATAAAGGTGGAACGGTTTTCGACACGGCTAACAGTGTCGAAAAACGGACTTTACGGACTTAATAACTGAAAAACGGACCTAGTGGGAGCCCTGCTATTAAGATTACCCTACCCAATCAATGTTGTGCTTCAGATGAATGACGTGCATAAAGGAATTACCGTGCGTTTTTCAATCACGATTTTTTTTTCCCTCGACAGCAATATCACTTGCGTCCGAAGCCGCAATAGAATATAAGGAGTTTCTAAGTAGTGGTTTGCTTATCCAAGTAGTTCTAAGTACTACTTGGGAATGTTTTCACTTCTAAGGAGTTTCCAAGGAGTCTAAGGAATCTGTGCGAACCCTGTATATAGTCAAATTGAAAATAATTTTTTCATTTGAATGTTTTAGATATTTTTACATGTTAGAAATATAATATTTAGATCTTATGCTCTATAGTTCTATTGGGTGTGGTATTTTATAAAGCACTCACCAAGATGCATTGCAGTCTTTTCGCGACAAGTGTAACAAAAGTATGTCGTTTGATGTGTCTTACCTTTTCCTGTTCTGTGAGAGCAGACTCGACAATCTTTGACTTTACCTGTTAGCATTACATGGAGCCCTCTATTTAATCGAACACTTGTGTGGGTATCAGTGGATGTTGAAGCCCCACGGCTTTCTGGAAAATCTTCTTTCAATTGATTAATCAATAGTTTCACGTATTTTAAATGGCTGAGTGGATGCTCATTTCTCTGCTGTTTTACAAGTTTATACTCAACAGAGATAATTATTATCTATTCAAAAAATATGTCTCCACGTGTTTTTTCTACAAAATTTATTAATTAATCAGTACATTGTTCTAATGCCACAACAATATTATACTGAGTGAGTACCAGTTTTATTTTTCTTATGTTGTTATAACATTACTTTGTCAAAAGAGAGCACATCGAATAACACTGCCGTTTTTTATAATGCTAAATTTTGTTTAAGATACATATCGGTCAGTTTTATCTTCACAAAAAATTGTTATAAAATACATTTTGGATACTTCCTTTTATTACATCTGTACAGATTCCAATGAGATCACTTCATTAATGTAAGTAATAGAACAGTAAGAACCAAGAATGGAATTAATGTAAATTGTTCATGTAAATTAAGATGGTGAGTGAGGCTCATCAGTGGAGTTGATGTAAAGAATAGCGTGGTGAGCGAGATTCACCATTGGAGTGCAAAGGGTTAAAATAGTATTCTAGTACTGAAATAGAAAAACATGATTTCTTTTTCTTCTTCATTCTGATTAAAATGACTTGAAGTGGAATAAGCAATTAAAGAAAAAAAAATTCTATATGTGAATAAATAAAATTTAAAGTTTAAAAAAAATTAGCCGAGCACGAAGACCAATGTAAAAATGATGAGACAAGCTCAGGCTGTAGCTGAGTCCGTCTCATCTGTAATGCACATGTCAAACTTGTACAGTATGGCACTTTTTCTGGAAAAGTTGGAAGGACAGTTAATTGAAAATACGATTCCGGATAACTGGTTTTTGAATAAATAATGCCATATTGTGTTAATAACTCAAAATTTATTAATTTTTTTTCTTTCTTGCTTTTTAACCCTCTAAGTGTTTGGGGCGTAATATTCCGTTCACTAAGCTCCAGGTTTCACAGCAATACAAGCAATATTTAAGATAATATAATTCTATAGATTTAATGAATTTTAAATACATTGAAGAATGATTAATACTCTCAAAGACTACATTCATATTTGTAATTGAGTTTTTTTTATAATGTTGAAAGAATCATATTTTCTCAGCATTAAAAAAAAAAAATGCAAAGAAAACAATATTACAATTTTACGCTTTTGTAAGACGCTCGGAGGGTTAAGATAACAGCATATTAAAATATACTTACCATGTATTTTGATGTATAATAAGGCACTTTTGAAACAAGAAAATTGATCAAAATTTACCAGTGTGCATGATATGGAGGGTTAAAAATTAAGAGATTCTAATTGAGACTTCTATATTTATGAACAAGCAAAGAAAACAGGATTATTTGAGTGAACGAGAGCACAATTAAAAATTCCTTGTGGGGCTTCCAGCAGATAGGCTTGTGTGGCATATATCCTCGCTTCACATTTGCTTACTTTTTAAAAGTTTATACTAGATATACTTTTAATGATCTTTATTCTATTTTCATGCTTCATTTCTCATGAAGGTTTCTTTTCAGAAAAGGGGATGTGCTTGTGATATGACTGAATACAGTAGACTCCCTCAAATCTGCACAGCTTGGGATCAGAGGTTGTGTGGATGTTAGAATTTTGGGGATTTCTGGTCATTGTTTTGTTTACATTTTTAAACAGTAATTTGACTGTAATAATGCAATCGAAATTATGAGTGCTTACAATATAGTAAAATATTAAAATAATTAAGTAAAATAATAAAAAGTAAGATAATTAAAATAATGATTAAATTATTAAAAGATCAAGTAAATAATTAATGTATAATTAAATATGCATGGTAATATAAAGATGAGATAAATTTTTCTTGAATTATTCAATGAAACATTCCTTTTAAAGGTACCCTATTAATTCACATCAAAATCATAAAGTAAGGAAGTTTTATTTCAGGTTTAGCCAGTCCAAAAAAGCTTGATTAATACATAAATATTTTTGATAAAAAGATTGTGATTACCAGTGATATCAGCAATATCTTGATCTTTTTCAGAATTAAATTTATACTTCCTTCATGAAAAACCATGAGTTCAAACATATCAAAAATTACATATTAAAATACATACAGAATGATGTAAAACTAAAAAATTTTGTAATTTTGTCCTTGCATCTGAACTGAAAGTTTCATTGTTTACATCTGTGATGATGTGCGTATTTGAGGAAGTCTACTGCATATAATATATAGCTATATATGGGAACGTCAATTGTTACTCTTGTGACCATTAGAGGAAATTTTCACAAATACTTCCAATTATTTTATTACAAAATATAATTAAAACAAAAATTGATATAACCAGTTAAATACAATTATGTACCACTCGCATAAAATATATCTAATTTGTAACAAAAAGCATTTCCCTTGTCTATATACCGTAAAATACCGTTAATCCGCCCAATAAAGTGAGAAAAGAAAAACATCTCTCTATTCTAAAAAAAAGTAACTACCGCTGTCACCGCCGCCGCCGGTTTTGATTTTTTTGTGACCGGAGGCCTTTCTTCGTTAATATTAACAAAAATAATGCATACAAAAATATGAAAATCGGTGGTTTTATACAGAAATGTTTGATAAACACGCTGATGCAGACAGGTTTCAAATCGAAGAATTATTTTAAGAGTTATTTGATGCTAAAGTTGGACAAAATCGTTCCACTAAAAAAGTTTTATAGCAGCAAAAACTATACATGGCAGTGTAATCATTTTTAGATCATTTTATGCGTTAGAATTTGCCGGAGTGCAGATTGCATTAATTTTTTTATTTTGACTCATTTTTTCAGGTTTTATTTCTAATTTAAATTCAAATTTTCAGCATTTCTAGAGATATTTTTTACAGATTTCAGAAAATTGTACTAATTTAAACTGTTGCCAACTGTATAAAAAGCGCAAGCAATAATGTTTGCTTCAAATTAAAAATTTATTTACACGTGACTAATATAAACAGGAAAAAAACTTTCAAATTAGAATTAAATAATTACGTATAAAAAGCAGGAACTTATTAAAAATTACGTCATAAAAAGTATACACGTGAATTTTAAAAGAGAAAGGATATTGTAAAATAATAAATTCATTAACTTGCGTTAGAAGTCTTAGGAGAAATTACGTCATATTTACGTCACATTATAGTTATTACATAAAATGAACACAAAATAATATTGCAAAAAAGTTTAAATTTAGAAATTGCGCTAGACATTTATTTGATATTTTGAGAATTAATTTAAAATGTCTCATTTAAAAGAAGTTTCTTTTCGCTTTGTTAAAAAATAGCAGGAGACAAAGACTCTCTTTACTTAATTCCTTTTATATTAGCTTATTTTGAAATGTTGTTACACGTGTATACGTCAAGTTATTTTTATTTCGACGTTTTATTTGTGTTTTTATTAATGTTGTACGAATTTATTTGTTCTTTCGTTATTTAAAATAAAAATTATATCAATTTGTATAATTTGGCGATTTATATAATTTGGCGAAATGGGTCGACAGGATAATCAAATAGTACCGCAGCGGATTTGGCGTTAAAATTCCCCCATCAAAGAGAAATGAATAGAATTTCGTTTATAGGGAGATCGCCACTGTTTTTTTAAATTATAATTCAATCTTTCGAAATCTTTTTAAAGCCGATCAAATTAGCGTGCATTTAGAGTCTGCGGTGTCTGGACGGGGGTTGGCGAGCGTAGCTCGTAGGGGGCCGAGCCCCCTAGTTTAAAAAAAAATTATATACAAAATAGAAAAACAGTACAACTTTGCGATTAACGGTGATTTCAAATTACAGAAAATTCTGGATTTCAAAAGTTTTGAAACTGGAATGCATTTAGATAAATAATAACACTAATATCTGTCATAAGATAAATAACAACACTAATATTTGTCATTAATATAGTAACAGAAAAATAAAAGGAACTTAATAATTTAAAATAATTAAAAAACACTAAGAAATTGCATTTGAAAATGTTCTAAAATTCTTTCTAAAACTAGTAACATGTTATGCAGTGTCGCCATCTGTTGTAAATTAGGGACATTAAATAACCGTTTTTTTTTTTAAATCATCATTTCTTATCTCTAAAGGCTAAATAAATAATGCAAATCACAATAATAACATGAAAAATACTGCAAATGAAACTAATAAAAAGAAAAAGAAGAAATGTGTTATAATGGGAAATTTAAATCAGATTGACATAGAATTAATTTAAAAAAAATAACTTACTTCACTCATTAACTTATTTTAAATAGTGATATATAAAGTAAATATTATGTATATGTCCTTTAAATATCAAATTAAATCAACAATTCAATACTTAATAATAATAATAATAAAATTAATAATACCAATAAATCCGATTTCGCGTTATTTTGGTGCCATCTACCATAACTTTGAAGAAAGAAAACCAACACGGTATAAAATTCTGAAAGTTACAAAAAAAAAAAAAAAAAAAAAAAAAAGGCTGTATACTGTTGTTATCACTATTATTTTATATATTTAGTAATAATAATAATACACAAGGCTAATGGTATTATGAAAAATATTAATTATACGTATAAATATGAAGTTACATAGCTGTACAGAATAAAAGTACCGATTGGTCATTTGGTAGTTCGATGACATGAATCGAATCGTAAAACGAATAACTGAACTGCGTTTAATGCTTCCTCTGAGGTTTACGACGATATGAAAACAAAATGTGATAATTAAGTGCAAACGCCGAAAAGAGATTTGAATAAACTGAAAGAAATAAATGAAATCAAAGGCAAGTACAATAATAGACTTAGTTGAAAAAAAAAAGTATAGAAATGATTGAAATTGATCTTGATGTGTGCACCAAAATTTTTTTGTGGGGAGGGCGCTTTCTCGGGATTTCTTGAATTTTACAATTTGTTTATAAAGTGGGAGAGGGACGCTTAATCGGGAAGGGTGGATTAATGGGATTTTACGATAATCAATCAAAATTTTATTACTCTTGTGACCAGAGTGTCACAAGAGTCATTTAATATATACATAAGTAAAATGCTTTTTGTTACAAATTAGATATATGTTTGTGTGTGGAACACAGTGGTAGTTAGCTGGTTATATCAATTTTTATCTTAATTATATTATGTAATAAAATAATTGGAATTATATATGAAAATTTGCTCTAATTATCACAAGAGTAATGAATGGACGTTCCCATATGCAAGATATTTAATTTAGCATTCTGCATTTAAATAAGGGAATTTTGAATTTAGTACAAATATATGCACTTAAACAGGTTAAAAAGACCCGTGCCGTCGTTTTGGTTAACCACTTGTACAGAAAATTAAAAAATAGTAATTAATTCAACCATTTTGATGATTTCAGTTAATCGCAGAGTCAATGATATCATTTGAACAAATAAATGCGATTAGCTGTGGTTTAACTTTTTTTTCGACAGTGATTTATTTATAAGAATTTGTAATTAAATGCAATTTTTGAATATGCATAGAAAAGGGATTTTGATTACAGAAATAATATATTTGATATATGGACATTTTATCTAGATCTCATGCAAGATCTATTGAAAATTGATTCAGATGTATTTTACAAGAAATAATAATATAATGTAGTTGTACAATTTTTAAGAAAGAAGCATTGGTTTTCAATACATTTTTATTATAATTACAAAAAAAAAAAAAAATAGATACATAACACATATAAATTTTTTGTGGGGATTAAAACTAAACTTTCTACAACAAATCTAGAATGCACAGTATGTATCAATGAAATATTACACAACCTGGCTTGCACATAGTGTTATTTTGTTAGCACAAAAATATCAAATATATATCACTAATAGGTAAGAAGGATACATTTTATTTATTTATTTGCATAGAAAATATTTCACTTCACATTTTTTTCATCTCACTATAAATGTATAAAACTTGTAATAAGAAAAAAAAAAAAAAAAAAGGAGAAGAAAACTGTCTAAGACTCTTTCAGATATGTATACTACACCGGAAAATTTTTCATACAGAGAATTTTATTTGATAAATTCTCGATAGTATTCTAACTTTTTAGCTGCTAAATTTAGCTTTCAACTAAATTGTAATAAAATAGGGGAAAAAAAAAAAAAAAAAAAAACTACATTTAGTACAACAACCTTCTTTGAATTCCATAAAGTCAGGAATTACAAATATACTTTTAAGAGCAATTAATTAACAGCTCTCTTCAACAAGTGATGTAGAGTATATATGCACTCACAATCAACCCTGCTGATCTGCTTTTCAACTTTTACATGTATTTTCGGCAATACCTCATGAGTAAAATGAGCAGGTTTTCGAATAAATGTCCTGGTGTTCCAACATTTTCCTTAAATGTCTCCTTTCCAATGAAACCTCTTAATTATCCTTGTTGCAGTAAATTAAAATTAATATGCTTCAATCATGATCAAAATTAATATAACAAAAAATATATGCATTCTTTGAAAAGACTTATTGTAGAAAGACACCAAAGTTCTTTCTTTCATCTTCTCTTTTTTATTAATAAGTTGTTGTAAAACTCTACACTGTGTGTGAAAAAAAAAAAAAAAAAAAAAAAAAAAAAAAAAAAAATTCTGCAAAGGTAAAAATGAATGAAAGTGTAATGTTACTATTAGATGTTTTTTAAAGGTTTGGTGGGAATGTAAAATGTTTATAAAAAGTATTTTGCCTTTTAGAATATAAAATACAGTTTAAATGTTTAAAAAAAAGATAAAGGCCAGCAATTAGGCAATATATTATCTAATATTTTTCAGATCAAGCTTTTTGTTGTTCTTTAATTCAATACATAACACATGTAGTAAATGCAAATAATCCAATAGTAGGTGAGAGATGTACACTTTCACTCAACAGAAAGTATCCTTTTACTCAATAGAAAATGGTCTTTTTGATAAATTCACCTTGCCTCTTTTTAAAATAAATGTGAACATCATGAAAGTGTAAAATAAACAACATTTGTTTTTATTTATCTTAAAGGTGAATCAGCAAATTTAGAGGAAAGTTTTTTGGAAATATTAATGCAAGTTCTAAATTTGGCAGAGAGGAGAGTAAAATTTCAACTTTGCATTTCAGTTTTGTTCCCTAAAATTTGGCCACCTTAAGTAATGAAGAAAGCTTTTAATTGCTCCTAAGTGTTATTACTAATTTTAAAGCATTTGAAAATTCATTCTTTGTAACTGCTTATTGTCAGTCTGATCTTTTTCATATTCGAAAAGACATGTGTTAAGTTATTATACATTTTTGAGAAATAAGTTCTGGATATAATTTCTTTGCAGATTATCAAAGAGAATGCTTCCAATAAAAGAAAGCATAGCTATTGTTTGTGTTCATCAACGGGGATTGACATCTGAAAAAATGCAGGAAAACTTCACCACAAATTCGGAAAATCAACTTCTACCAGAGTATACCTATTAAACAAAAACTTGATAAAGAAATTATAACAAAAATGTGACATTAAAAATGAAAATCATAGAAGCAGATGTTTTGATAACCATAGATGTTGGGCAAAGAGTACAAGAATTGGTTATACCAAACTCTAAGTCATTCATGCAAAGACTCAACCTGGAGTTTGGCATTCTTTATTCTGCTATTTGAAAAACTATATAATTTAAATAAACATGCCTACTACATTCATATGTACATAAGACTAAAGCTAAGGACTATGCAGTTCAGCTAGCTATGTGTTATTTGCTGAAAGCTGTGGAGAATAAGAACTTAATGCAGTTGAACTCCTCCTCACCTAAGATGTTAATCCACCTGCACAAACAAGTATTCTTTTTTCTGTTGGAAGCACTCTGTCAGATCAACTGCAAAGAAATTTGATTTCAAACCTAATTCTCAAAATTGTATATATATTTTTTTTTTTATGTCATCTAAATTTGACTATTAATGTAATTGCCCTATACATCAAACTCATTTAAGCATAATAAAAAAATAAATCAAATTACTGTAAAATATCTAATTAATAAAGTTTTAAAAACAACTTTCCAACCTGCTTCAAATTATTTTTAAATGCAAGAAATATACACTAAAGAACGGTATAAATAAAGGAAAGATTGATAGTCAAATTTAGATGACGTAAAAAAAAAAAAAAAAAAAAAAATCCAGAAATAGTAAATAAATTGTGAAATCCATAAAATGAATATTTTAATATAATTTTTGAAAAAGAATAATATTTTTACATTATAGTATTTTTTATGTAATGAAATACTCAATTAGTTATACTGCTATTTTTATGAAATTAATTTGCACTAAAGTATTTTTTAAAAATCACTTTTCAGAATTTCCCAGCATTTCAAAGAAATCTCAAAACTTAAACTTTTTATCATAAATATATTAGAAAATCCGCTAACGTTAAGTACAAGGGAAAATATCTAAAGCAACAGAAAATATAAAAAAAATAACTTTTCAACTTTCTACAATTAAATGCTTTTACACAAAAAAACTAAAAATGTTCTTTGCACACATTAAAGTTATACTGAAAACACAAAAGCAGTTGTTACACTACATACATTTATACAGTCTTAAAAGAGAAAACAAGGCAAAAAAAAAATTGAAGATAAATAATGTAATATATTAAAGTTCCTTGTAATAAAAATGTAACAGGCACTTAAATAAATTTTATGAAAATGGATTTTGAGGTGTAGATTCCATATTGTTATATATCAAATAAACGAAAACCAGAATGGCAATAATGCCAATGATTAGAGTAGTTGATGTCAAGGACGATTTTTTCTCTTCTTCTGGAGGTGGTTGTACTTGAGTTACAATGTCATCAGCGCTCCAAGCTTTATGGGGAGATAAATTAGAATCATCTGACCACCTATTTAAAAAAAACAGAAAAAGAGAATAATAAATTTGTGATTTATAACACTTCTAAGTTAAAAATACCAAAATAGCCTAAAAATTTCCAACAAAACAATCTGTAAAAAATAGTCTTTAAAATTTAAATTGTGGATTTAAATTTTCTCGACTGTTTGACAATGATATTTGTCAATTTTGAATGCTCAATTTGAAGAACTATAGGCACTGGCAAGAGGTGGCAGTGGAGGTCTTTGCCCCCAATGTTAAATTTAAACATTTTTCTCTAGGAGGAATTTCTACAGCTTTAGAAAACAGGGATTTGCACTCTAAACCAATAAATATAAAACACTGAATCTTTTGCTTGAATAGTGAATATTTTCAGAGCCTATCCCCCTGAATTCATCACCCCCGAATTTCAAAATTTTTTTCTTTACCCCTACTGGTTTTTGGGAGAAAAAAAATTATTCAATCCATGTGACTTAAAATTATTAAACACTAGAAAAGAGAAAAACTAAGAATTCACAATCAGGGGAAGAAACATGAGAACAAGCAGTCCACTCAAGCTAATCCTGAAATATTTTTTAGGAGCATGCCAAATCATAACATTGGATCCTGGGGCAAAAACAAATTTCAAAGTTGCCTTATTTAATATTTACAAATTTAAAATGTTGTACTTGTGGGATCTGAGTAGGTGCCTAAATTGCCCATATGGTGATATGGCCTTATTATATAGCAGATACCACCTAACGGGTTAGAAGATTTCTATTTATCTTGTACTATTATTAAAATTAATAGATCACTTTAAAAGTTAATAATTAAAAGTTTTGCTTATAAAAGTGCTAGAATTTAAACAAATAAAGTATAATTTACAATCAACATAACACGCACTATATAGGCAGAAGTCATTAGACACTTGATTTGAAGCATTTTTTTAAACATTTCTAGAGAAGAATAGAGTAGAATCAATTTCAGCCATTTAAAGAACATCTTTAAATTCACATTTTAAAGTAAAAATTTCATTGTCTTTAGGAGATCAAATAAACACCCAAAACAAATACCCGAGAATAAAGACCTGTCCCACAGGGTTCGAAAAATCTATTGGCTGACATGCCCGGGGCATGTAAAATTTCCAATCGGACATGTATTTTTTATGGCATTTGAGATGCAATAGATTGCTATCTGTGATCAGTGAAAGGTAGAAAATATATCAAATATAGCTATCTGCAGCTATAACTCAAACAATATCCGACAGTATGGACAAACAACTAGAGGAGACAGAAAAGCAAAAGTGATCGGTATAACGCCATACTTATAACAGTTGTTTTGAAAAATTTACATAAATTTGTAGACATTCTGTAAAATGAAAAACATACTCAAGACGCCATTGACTGAGAATGTGGCCGTTTGCTCTGTATACATATCTTCTCAAAATGCAGCCAAAAGATATCACCAATATACTTTTATTGGTTGAAATAATGTTTTGTTTTTCACCTAGTATATCTGCATGTGAAAGAGGCTTTAGTTGTATGAATCGAGTAAAAACCTCCCTTTGCTCTAGCCCCTTGATGGAAGCTATGAATGACTTATTGCAAATAAGCATTGCTGGTCCTGACACTTGTACAGTCGTAGAAAAAAAAAAGTTAACACACCCTACTAACTCCTCAACAAATTATCGTAAAAGAAAGTTACTGGTCCTGAACGATTGGAAATAAAGTCTATTTTTAAATGATGCATAAAAAATTTGCTTAGGGGGCCATCTACATATTAAAACGAACCATAACTTTGTTTTTTTCAATAGCAGTGCACAATTCTGACAGCATAAATAAACTCTACACCCTTCAATTAGTCTAAAAACAAACTTTTTATGCAATTCATACGATAAGTTTCTGAGAAATTAATTATTTTAAAACGAGTGTATTTTAAGGGCTGCATCCAAACTGAAGTTTCGTACTTGATTGTTAACTGAGAGAGCTCCCTTCTTGATCAAGGCACCTGAAGCTCCACTCAAGGAGTCAATGAAGCCTTTTAAATTATAGGACAACAGAATAAATTTCAAAATATCTACTCACTTCTATCGTGGATGGCTCCTTAAACCATCATTTTGCCGTTTTTTAAGCATAATTTGAAAACTACTGGGAAGAAAAATGTGAAATTTTGGATTTCCATAAAGCAGGACTTAATAAATCTAAATCCATCAAAAAACTTGTAGGTTGCAATTCATAATTTTTTTGAATATCAATTTCATAATTCATATCATAAAATTATAAAAATTGCAAATTCAGCATATTTATGTTTGGTATATTAGTATTATTGCTACAAAAAAATTAGCACATTAGGAGCATAATTTCAGGAGATATAAATAAAAATATGAAAATGTAATTTAACATTACAAGCACTTAATTTTGAATGTTTATAATTCAAAAACTTATCGTTCAAATGATTTGAAATTTGGTGTTTAGGCATAGTTTGAACCGAAGATTTGAAATATCCCGTTAAAATTGGGTATTGTCATTGAAAAAAATGAAGTTTGAATTCGTTTTAATATGTAGATGGCCCCCTAAGAAAATTTTATATACATCATTTAAAAGTAGACTTTATTTCCAAGAGTTTGGTACTGGTAGCTTTCGTTTACGATAACTTGTTGAGGAGTTAGTAAGGGATGTTTACTTTTTTTTCCACGACTGTACTTGTGACTCTTCACTGGCTATCGAACACTGGGAATCGATTGATAAAGGTACACAACATATTAGTGGACATTCTCTACACTAGCTATGTAGAGGTTGTAACTCATAATAAAACAATATTTAATTAATTTTGTGATGCTATTTTTATTTCTTAAGTGATAATCATTTATTTAAAAAAAAATTAATCATAAGAGTTTCACATTCCCTTGAATAAAAAATATTCAGTGTATTTTTTATTGTTTTATAGATTATGTTATATTTACCAGCTTTAAAGTTACATCCACGCAATTAGAAGTGCTTTTACTTTAAAGCACTTTTTAGTCGGCATGTAAATTTTTTATTCAGGCATCTATTTTTTTCTATCACATGCCCGACCGGACATGAAAGATTTTTCAAATTTTTCTAGCCCTGCTGTCCCACAGAACCACTATGCGGGTAGAAGCCCCAATTTTTCAAGATTAATAAATATGCTTAGCACTTTGCGGTCTAAGCATAAGTGTCACCCGGATAGCTGTTTTCAGCCTAGCGAACTAAGCCTGAGAGTCTCTTGGCGTCAACTTTTAACTCTCTGAGCTATAAAAGTACTGACGGTATATGTTTGCAGTCCTTTCAGATATTATTTACGAATCTTTTATCCTTCTATATATAAAAAAAAGTTTTGATTTGGAAATCAACCAATGAAAATCTGTGTAGATACTCCGGGTAGATCGGCATCCAATTTGAATGCTTAAGCATGGCCTTTCATCGTTATTATTAAAAAAAACTGTTGCATACAAAAATATGAAAATCGGCAGTATTATAGAGAAATGTTTGATAAACACGCTGATGCAGACAGTTTTCAAATCGAAGAATTATTTTAAGAGATACTTAATGCTAAAGTTGGACAAAATCGTTCCATTAAAAAAGTTTCATTGGAGCAAAAGCTATACATGAGAATTTAATCATTTTTAGATCATTTTATACGTTATAAGTTCCCGGTGTGCAGATTGCATTTATTTTTCTTATTAGACTCATTTTTTGAGGTTTTATTTCTATTTTGAATCCAAATTTTCAGCATTTCGAGAGATATTTTTTACAAAATTTAGAAAATGTTATTAATTTAAACTGTTGCCAATTGTATAAACAGCGCAAACAATAATGTTTACTTCAAATTAAAAATTTATTTACATGTGACTATTACAAACAGAAAAAAAAAAAAATTTTAAATTAGAATTATATGATTACATGTTAAAAGCAGGAAAATTACGTCATAAGAACCATATTTACACTTGAATTTGAAAAACAAAATCTTAAAATAAAAAAAATCATTATTATGTATTAAAACTTGTAAATGGAGGAAACAACGTCACATTTAAAATGGCCAAAAAATATGGCAAAACAATTTAAATTGAAAAATATATTTGCGCGAGATATTTTGAGATAATCTTTTCAACTATTATCGTGAATTCAAAGACAGCACAAATAATATTTCCTTCTAACAACAAAAGTATTTTCATGTGAATAAATAAGAGAAATAAATCTTTGGTGTAAATTACGTCAGATTTGAAACGATACATTTAAAATGAATTATTTAAAAGAACTATCTTATAGCGCTGTTAAAAAATACCGGGAGACAATGACACTGTTCACTTAATTCATTTTACATTAGCTTATTTTCAAATGTTTAACTATTTTTTTTAATTAAATACGAAACAGCCATTGTATCTCTTAACAGCAGCAGATTTGTTCTTAAAAATCCCAATCTAAGGAAAACGAATGGAAACCCGTTTACAGAGAGATCGCTACTGTTTTTTTAAAAATTTTAATTCAATATTTTTAAAGCCGATCAAATTAGCGTGCTTTTTGGATTTTGGTGTGCCTGAACGGGGGTTGGCGAGCGTAGCTCGTAGGGGGAAGAGCCCCCTAGTTTTGAAAAAAAAAAAGCATAGATTGCACCACTAAACAGAAGTTAGTATATGAAAATATCTAGAATCAGTTTAATTCGAACTTATTGGGAACCTTGTGGTATTGCTCTTTGTGCAAATCAGTGTTTGAAATGTAAGACACAAAAGCAAATTTTACCAAATAATGTTGATACACAAATAAAACCTATTTTGAAATATCTGTGGGAAAGCTTTTTTAGTATCCCAAGTGCCTTTAATAGCTTCCACAGCGCCACCTGCGTGCCTCCTGGTGTAGTAAGTGTCTACTGCTTGCAGCGCCATCAACTTCTTATGTAACTAATGACCAAAGCGCCCTCATTCTGTTTGATGACTTCTTTCCCCATGAAGTTACAGCACGCATGCGCTTGAGGAACAGATTTCATATCTACAGACGTTCTTTTGGAGAGTGTGAGTTGGAACTGAAACGAAGTGAGAGACGACGGCTAATAGAGGGAGTTATGTTTCCAGCGGCAAATAAAGTTGAATGGCATAGTAGAACAATGATGTGTGCGTTATGAGAATGTGCTGTGATCGTTTTTTCGCAGAATTGTGATGTTAGAAGAAAACGATGCCTTTTCTTTGTAAATATTTTGTAAATACCTGAACTTTAAATATAACTTAGTTAAAGATTAAATGTTGTCAAGCTTCAATTTCCACAAATGGTATCAGAATCGAGATGCAAGCTTTACGCCCAGAAAGTTTTGGTTAAGAGTTTATAAGATGCCCTGTTGGTAGACGCCGCCCACAAAATTCTTTATGTGAAATAGTGCAAGAGAAGAAGTGTTTGTATGTAGTCAAGCTGGATTATCTATTTATGAAGTGAGTTGTTTATTTTTTACTTATTCAATGTGTCAAAGTTGGTTGATTTTAAGGAATTAGAACTTTCGTTGAAAGCTGAAAAATCATTAAGTATTAAGAACTTGCATAAATTAATTTTTGGAGAAGTCAGTGATAGAAATAATAGACATAGAATTCGAAAATTTATGACAAGAATTGACTAAACTAAAGAAGCAAATTAAGATGAATAACAGTGCTAAAAACCTTAAAAATGATTCAGATTCCACAATGTTAGAAAATAAAGAAAATATGACATATTCTTCCAGAAATGAAAATAACCAGAAATTTGATGTAATAAATAAAGAAAATTTTAGAAAAGAAAATTTGAAGAAAATGTCTAAACAGAAGTTGAAGAGTAATGTTTCTAAGAAAATTAAGTATATTCCTAAGTCGTCAGATGAATTTGAAGATGAAATTGAAATAAATGAATATGAAGTTAAGAAACCTAAGCAGAAGTTTACTAAAACAAAACCTGATTATAGAAGATCCTTTATAGAAGAAAATAGTAATAAATTTGACTTAAATTCCGAAGATGACAGTTTGACCGATGTTTACAAATATGGTATCGTTCCTGATAAGTTCCTTGATTCTGAAGATTATGCTGAATTCCGAAGAAGTAAAATATCCTTATATGATAGTGACTAGGAAATGTGATGAAAGAAGATAAAAATACATAGTAAAAAAGACATAAAAGAAGAAAAGACGTAGAAAAATAAATAAGACGAAAAAGACGTAAAGAGAAAAAAAAAGATGAAGAAGAAGAAGAAATAATTTTTATGATGTGAGAAGTCCTTATGACGGATATGCCTCTTCAAGCTGAACTTTTAAAATTTTTAACCCTTAGATGTCCAAAGAATTTTACTCTGTCGAATTTTGCTTTTGAGGGCAGTCAACCAGTCAGTCTGGTCGATCTGTGGGAAAGCCTTTAGTAAGTGTCTGCTGCTTGCAGTGCCATCAACTTCTTACGTAACTAACGACCAAAGCGCCCTCATTCTGTTTGATGACTTCTTTCCCCATGAAGTTACAGCGCGCATGCGCTTGAGGGACAGATTTCCGATCTACAGATGATCTTTTGGAGAGTGTGAGTTGGAACTGAAACGAAGTGAGAGATGACGGCTAATAGAGAGAGTTATGTTTCTGGCGGTAAAAAAACAGTTGAACGACGGAGTAGAACGATGATGTGTGCGTTATGAGAATGTGCTGTGATGGTTTTTTCGCAGAATTGTGATGTTAGAAGAAGACGATGCCCTTTCTTTGTAAATATTTTGTAAATACCTTAACTTTAAATATAACTTAGTTAAAAATTAAATGTTGTCAAGCTTCATTTTCCACATATTTGTATAACATTTGGTTAAGTTTTTATTCAAGTCTATGTAAAATTTTATGTTCAAAAATGATGTTTTCTTATGCAGAACTTTTTTTTTAAATATTAAACATGCTTTTTCCAATAATTTCTCATTAAATATTAATTTTTAGTACATTTAAATAGTTCTTTCATTCTGAATAAGAACAGTTTGAAGTTTATAATAAAAAAAATTATTATAATGCATATCTTCCAAGTATTTTTTTTTTTAAATTCTGAAAAGTACCAAATACCCTTAGTCCAGAGGGAGATAAGCAGTTAAAATAGCTCAAGTACCATACTATTCATTAGCGTGCAGACTTGAACTTAATACTGTGGAATCTCTGAAAACAAAAAACTTTTATGATTCTTGAAAGGAATAACACTAAGATGGGATATATTGTTTTAGTTTCTAACTATTCTGTTTTTACAGTACAGTAATCCCTTAACATTCGCGGTTAGATTCACGGGAAACTCTGCGAATGTCAAAATCGTGAATGTTGAGACTATCTTCCCATGCATAAATGAGGGTTAGGTTTTATGATTTTTTTTAAATGGAAAAAAGCAATTGAAATGTAAAAATATATTTATTGAGCATTAAAAAGTACATACTGTAAATAAATTTGAATTAATTATAAACATATTTTACAAAGTTAAGCTGTTAATTCATGACTGAAAAAGTTTACTGATATACGATTGTTTTTAGAAGAACAGATCTTTCGTTTATGAATTTCCATATAAGGAAATGTTGCGGGTCTCAATTTTTCTTTTAAATTTAAGGATTCATTCTATATCTTTATTAACAAGTTGTTGTTGAAGCTTTAAAATTTCCCATACAATTTTTGCAGAAAAATTTTTACTTGAGATAAAAGTTTTGAATTTTAGAAAATTTAGAATTTTTTTTAATTTTTAGCATCAAATCACATTTTTGGCTTCTTGGAATTACTTATTTATATTTTGCCTCAATACAAAGGTTGAAATTCTTGGCACTTAGGCTTGTCAAATAGTTTATGGAATTGGTAAAAGAAAGCGAGTTTACTTTGTGAAAAAATATTCTTTTATAAAACAAAATTCTCGAATAACCAAGTTAAGTATTCGCGAATGTTGAAATGTTCTTCATTTTTTAATTTCGCGAATAATCAAAACTCACGAATGTTAAAGGATTACTGTACTTTGTTCAGTAAAACATGTGAAAAAGCAGGGATGCAGAATATGTCGATCCGGAAATCTAGGATCGGGGGAAATTTTAACCACCTGGGGAAATTTTGCAGAAACATATACAATTGATTTCGATTTTTTAACATCTAATTCCATAATTCCCTGAGATAGAATATTTTCACTGCAAATAAAAAAATCCCTCAAAAGATCGCGAAACAACCACAAATTTCATCAAAAGATTGCGAAACAACCGCACATTTCGTCAAAAGGAGCGAAATAACTGCAAATTTCGTTAAAAGATCGCAAAACCCTCAAATTTCGTCAAAAGATCGCGAAAAAACCACAAATTTCTTCAAACGATCGCAAAACAACCACGAATTTCGTCAAACATTAGCAAAACCGCGAATTTCGTAAAAAGATGGCAAAACAATTGAGAATTTCGCCAAAAGAAAGGCGAAATAACCGCAAAACTCTTCAAAAGATCGCGAAATAACTGCAAATTTTGTCAAAGGGCCGAAATAAAGACACAGTGCTAGGAGTGGATCCCCCCCCTGTAACCTTTCAGAAAATTTGCTGTAAATTTCAGAAATTTTTTTTTTTCACTCAGCATCACCTCTGCTTTATGTACCTACTCACGCATAAGTTGAGAAATATTGGAAAAACAAATTTTCTATACCTACAGTAATACAACATTTACCTATAACATACCGTAAAATTTTGGGGAAATTTTCATGTGGATTGGGGGAAATGCTGGGAGTAGAAACATTTTCTGCACCCCTGTGAAAAAGGAACCTATTTATAACGGAATCCTGTGAAACATAAAAATTTCATAGTCCTAGAAGGAATACTATGCAATTATAATTGCTCAAACGGAAACCTCCCCACAACAAAATTTTGTTTTGGTCACGAGCGATTTCACTTTTACCGATTCTACTTAGTACGGTAAAACCTACTAAAATGAAATCTCATGTGACAAAACATAAAGTTTTAGACAAGTTTCTGTCTTAGCAGTTATATAATTGCATGGTATTCCTTTTGTAGGGAACATGAATTTTTTACTTTTAAGAGAGGATTCCATTATATACAGGTTGTGTTTTGATAGGATTAACTATATTTTTATATCTCGATTTAGAAGCGCTGTCCTGCTTTTTGTGACAGTGGACCTAGCAATCCTATTTGCAGGTAAAGATTTGCTCTATCACAGAATGATTGATCAGCTCTTAAGAATATATATTATTAATTTTATGTGTTGTAAAAAATATAATGAATACAACTCCTTAAAGAAAATAACAGTGAAGAAATATTGGTAGCAACTTCATGAAATGGCAGTATTTAATTAAATTTTACATTAAGAGTGACTTGAGGCTAAAACTAACTAGTTTCAACTCTGATATAGACAATAATGTCGGTACAAAATGTTATCAATCATACAGATGTTTGAAATGTATTTTTTTATGATTATTAAAAAAAAATTATAAATTATTATCATACTACATTATTCGGAATATTTACACAAGAAATACCTATGACTACTTTCGTATACTTTGTACAAAAGTTTGCTTTTTTTTTTTTTTAAATGCTAGTTTACTGCATCTTTTAACTTACAATTTATGTTTGTATGTGGCTACCAAATCGTGTTATTCATTTTTCACACACTTCCTGTTGACAAAGAGGTTTGAAAATTTGGAATATATATGTATTTCTGAGGGCAATACATGAATTGGAGATTGATTTTTTTTTAATTCGATCACTAAGGGGAGAAACAGAGGACAAATATAAAAATTAAAAAAAATCACCATCTATACTAATAAAATAACAAATTGCTCTGTGTGTGTGTGTGTGCGATGGCTAGCAAAATCTACAGTACACATGAGGTTCAAAATTTTTGTGAGAATAGCCCAAAGTCTCACCTGATATACCTGGTTCTCAGAATTTCAAAATTCTAATTAACAGCTGAGTTATTAATTATCAACCGTCACTCACTTTCATTAAAAATCCATCTTGGATGGGAAAATCTCTGGCGAATGCACTGAAGGTGCTGATGCACAAATGAAGAACGTAAAAAAATATTTTCGGGGTATTTTGTCATTATTTATTAAATAACATCATCCAAACCACTTAGGAAAGTTTAAAACGGAAGACATGTTCTGAAAGATTGTACTCTTACGTCTCAAATGCTGTGATCAATTAAAAAATATATCGCAATTAACCCCTTGAAAAAAAAAAAAGTTAAAAAAGGATCGTTTTTCTGAAAAACGTTTTTCTCCCTTATTACAACACCTATCCCAGGATGCAATTTTAAAGGTACTGACAAGTCAAATATATGCTTATAAAACTGAAACTCTCTTCAAAACGATGATGTAATTGGTTTTTAAAAATATGAATTTTAACCCTTTCAAATACACTGCCAAATGCAGGTCACTTTCCGCCTCATAAAGAAGATTTACATTTCATTTAAACTTTTATTCTCTAAAATATGCATATTTTTTATGAAATTTTAAAAAGGGCTTGGTTTTAGTTATATTTATGATCCATTAAAATTTCAGAGAATTCGGACAACAATAATTATTTTATTATACGAATGAAACCGATGCGACGTGGGAAAAAAAAGGCAGAAACCATTTATGCTCTGATATGGAACATTAATTTACTAAATTTTTTGTAGCAGTTGGGGCAGAGTTGCTTAATGTCTTGGTTTTCTGTGCGAACAGACCCAGGTTCGAAACTGGATAGGGCAAAGTTGAAATTTGAATTAGTAGATTTTTGCTATTTTAAGGATTTTATTTTTCTTTGAAGGGTATCTAAAGTGAAAAAAATGTTTGAACAATTCCGATATTAACAGGCTTTACTCTATTAGAAAATAAATTTGCTGGATAATATCTTTTTAAAAAAATTATATAGCATATTTGCTTGCAGTTTTATTATTTCTTTTCAGTATTACAGTTTTGGATGCATTTGTAATTACTTTTTCATCTAAAGATTTTAAATAAAAATTTAAAATATTAAAAACATAATTAAATTTTAATTGAGTTCCCCAATTAATTTTGAATAAAAGAGTTTAAAGTGTGAGATAAATAAAAAATCAAAACCTTAACCACTGACTTTACACAACTTTCCAAATGAACATAAGTCGGGCCCTGGTAATTTGCAAAGTCTCTACCTCCTCCCCCGCCCCATTCTGTACCGACCTGCGATACAAATTTCAGGTTTATTTAATATTATTATTATAGGCTTCTCAGTGCATAATTTTAAAGATGAGTCTTAGAGTCTTCTTCCCAGACCAATACCCTCATACTTTTATTGAGGCCCCAGGCCCTTTTCAACCATTTACTCTCTTTTTGTGCATTTCTTTAAAATATTATTTTAACGAATAATTCATATTATTCCCTATGCTTAATTTTAACTAATTGAAGATCTAAAGTACTAAGTACTAAGACATTTTAACATGTTTCATGTTAGGGCATTGTTTTTAATTATCAATTGGCCCCCTTTTATAGCTCCTTTAAAAATGGTCTAATTCAGAAGCTTTTTTTTCAACAACTTCTTATGTCCTCCAGCCACTATATGAGAGACAAAAAAAGAAAAAAAATTCTCAGGTTTCAGCTACCACCAATTTTGAATATTAATCGCCTCCTTGGGGCCATTGGTGCAGCTTCTTTAAAAATTATCCGAATTGCTGGCAATTTTCTTTAACATAATTGTAGCGTCCTCCGATTACTTTAAAAGCTACTATAAATATCTTTATGTATAACTACATGCCAGTTATGTCCCTGGCCCCTTGAAGTTTTTGCACCATAAATTGTTAATAAAATGACCCCCTTAATCTGATTGTCATTTTTAGAATTCTTTTTCCACTTAGTTATTCTCACGTTTCTACATTCCAATTAAGACCCAGGGACCCATATGGTCCGGTCCGGGCCCCTTGAACTTTTTGTGCACCATGCATTTTTCACTCCCTAATTTTCTCACCTCATCAGTGGATAATTTTAAAGTTGAGTCTTGGACTTTTCTTCCAGGACCAATACCCTCATATTTTTATTGGGGCCCAAGGACCTTTTTTAAAGCATTTACCAAATTTTTTGTGTATTTCTTTAAAATATTATTCTAACGAAAAATTCATACCCTACGCTTAGTTTTGACTAATTATAGATCTAAATCGTTAAGTACTAAAACATTGTAACATGTTTCCATGTTAGGATCCTGTTTTTAACTATCAGTTGGCCCCTGTTGAGTTCCATACTATAGCTCCCTTAAAAATGGTCCGATTCTGAAGCTTTTTTTTCTTTTCTAACAACTTCTTAGGTCCGCCAGCTACTACATAAAAATCAGACTTCAGTAACTACAAATTTTGAGTATTAATCTCCTTCTTGGGCCCTTTGTTGCAGCTTCTTTAAAAACTATCCGATTCCTTTACATTTTTCTTTAACATAGTTTCAGCATCCTCGAGCTAATTTAAAACTACTTAATTTCCTTTTTCAGCATCAACTTACGTTTACTTACTACAGCTGTAAATTAAAAATCGCATTAATTTAAAGGTAACTTTAGATAATGGATTGCATCAGTTTAATAAATACTGTGTTAATGTTAAAAGTAATTCATGAAATTTACAAGGGGAGAGGTCATCTTCTACCGCTTGGCGGGAGGAGGTGCATTCTTTCCTCCAATTCTAAGGACCTCATTTAAACAGGATTTGATTCATTCAACTTAGATTACAACTACAGCTACTTTCTGTATTATGAAATTTTATCTTAGACTTCAGTTACCAACATTTTCTAACATTCATGATGCTTTCTTTTTTTTTCGATTCTATGTGCTTGATTACTACGAGGTTTGGCTTACTTAACTTGGTTTTCGATTGTCTCCGGCACGTGCGGAGCACTTCAGGTACATGCTGCCTTATGTAGCATGGACCCAGGTTACAGGCTCTATCAGAAAGAAGTTTGTTGGGAACGCACTAGATGCTGCAGAAGGCAATGGGTGCCTCCGAAATTAGGTTCATTTAAAAGAATTTCAAAAGATTTAAAATCATACAAACTTTAGTTTTGTTTAAGGTTATTATTTACAGACCTGCAATGCCGGGTGGGTCTGCTAGTATCTCATAAAAGAATGGAAATAAAATCTTGAAACTTGACATGCCTATATTATACTAATTATTATATTATATTATACTAATTTTAGTAAAACAAGTGTTTTGGAATTCTTCAAAATTAAACTTGTAAGGGGTGCAAGGGAAAGGGGAAAAGGCAAGCACCCTTCGTTTTCGAAAGGCATACACTACTAAGGTTATCACTACTTAAACTTAATGGTTATTCAATTATAGTTTGATTTCCTATGAAATCAGCATAAGCTTCAACAATGCGTATTTGTTGAAATATACTAATGGCAGGGTTACCACAATAGGGCAAATTTTGGCCAACTTGGAGAAATATCACCAGATTTGGCGACAAAAATAAATTGCTGTATATGAAGCCAACTTGGCAATAACTGGGTAATTTAGTGAAATTCCCATTTAAATCAATTAATACATATTTCTACATTTTTGTGAATTTTAATGAGTTTTTTTTTTTATTATTTATAATTATTTTCTAGGCTATATTTTACAAAAGCCTACATAAATTTTCATTTTAGGTGGGTCAGAAAAAAAATTTGAAACTTTTAAGATGGATTGCATAACATTACAGTTTGGGAGCCACTAATATACAATATTAAAAAAAAAACACAGTATACATACTTTTCTCCTTCAACTCGTGACAGAGGTCGACGACGTAAATCATCAATACTAAAAATAAAAAAACATTAAATTTTATATTTAAATCCAAACAACATCTATATACATATGAAACATATATATTATCAGAAGCCAGACGTTTCTAAAAAAATATTTGTGCAGACTAAATGGGAGAAAAATAACACTCATTAAAGAAGTTTATTCTTAAAATTTGCCTTTAAAAAATTAAAAAGATTTTGACTTTGCCATTAATCAGTTATAATAAATTTTGTCAGTTTTAAAAGACTTATGATCATTTTTTATTTCAAAGAATACATTATAATTGCACATATCAATCAAGGAAGAAAGAAGTACAGTTGCTTCCTGAAGATAAGATAGAACCATAATTTTGTGACTGACTTGCAAATTATATGTGTATATATATATATATATATATATATATATATAAAGTAACTTGATGAACCGCATTCATTATAAAATTATTTATTGTACTTTACTTTATAATGATATCATACATAGTTTTCAAGTTAGGTATACCAGGGAACAGGGGCGGCGCAAATCATGAAAATAGCCCCATTGGAATGATAGCATATGAAGGAGAGGACATCAGGACCCCAGCCATAAAGAAAATTGCCAAACCACGAAGTTCTGTGGACACGAATAGTGCCATCCGCCACTTCGTCATTCCAGACTTGAACTTTGAAGCTTAAAATTGTATGGATTTATTCGAGTGGCAAAACTGTAAACCAACGAAACCACCTGTTATGGTTTGTCTATCGACTGACGATCTAACGACGCTGGGGACTTTAGAATGTTCGATTAAAGATACCAGCTATTATAATTTTACTTATCACAGTGATGCCGCTGTACTTGAAAAAACCTGGGTCCCCGGGACCCAGGATTTCCAAAAATGTGGGACCCTTTTTAACAAAAGCGGGTCCCCATCAATAATAATTTATATTTGAAAGGAATAAATGAAACTTGTTTATTTGGAAAAGATAAATGAAATGCATTAATCACTGTTTTAATAATAATTAAATAATGAATTAAAACCAGTATTATTTGCAATCAAATAAGATATTTTTTAAAAATATTAAGAGAAATTTTCTTTACTTTTTAAAAAGTAAAAATGCAAAATACAATTTTAGTTGTAAAATAATGTTTATTTAAGAGTAGAAGATACCAAGTTCAACTTATAACAAGTATCACTAACGTTCGCATTTCTTTTAAAAAGGGGCAAGACGGGTTTATTGAAAAAGATATTTTTGCTGAAAAAAAGAATACTTATGTTAAGTAAAGATGTACTTTTTGTTGAATGAATGGGTGCTTTCATTATACTTCCCATTGAATTATTTGTCGGCATGGATCTGTGTTGGAATTAGACATTTTCCTTGGAAGGGAAATTTACATCTAAATCATTAATAAGCATCAAATCCTAAATGTTCTGAAGGCGGGATACATTTCAATGCAGTAAGGATGGGGGGGGGGGGGGATTTTCACTGGTCCACCTACTGAATACATTATCAAAGTACACTGAAATCCTGCTGTATTTTTAGGAATCTCATAAAAAAAACATTAAATCCCATTTTATGAATTTTCTACCTATAAGTTTAGTTTGCACATCTTTTTTGGAGCTTTGACTAAATTCAAGTTTTTTCCGCGTTACTTTGACGAAATTCGCGTTTTTTCCACGATCCTTTTGTCGAAATTCGCTATTTTTTCGCGAGCCTGTCACGAAAATCGTGTTTTTTCCACGATACTTTGACAAAATTCGGCTGTATTCCGCGATTTTTTGACGAAATTCGCTATTTTTCGCGATATTTCGACGAAATACACTATTTTGTCTCAGCCCTTTTACGAAAATAGCGTTTTTTCCGCGATATTTTGATGAAATTTGTGCTTTTTTCGCGATCCTTTGACGAAAATCGGCTTTTTTACGCGATATTTTGATGAAATTTGCTCTTTTTTCGCGATCCTTTGACAAAATTCGGCTTTTTTTCGCGATCCTTTGACAAAATTCGGCTTTTTTTCGCGATCCTTTGACAAAATTCGGCTTTTTTTTGCGATTTTTTGACGAAATCCGTTTTTTTTTAACGAAATAAGCTAATTTGTCGCGGCCCTTTTACGAAAATCGCGTTTTTTCGCAATATTTTGATGAAATTTGCGCTTATTTACGCGATATTTTGATGAAATTTGCGCTTATTTCCGCGATTTTTTAACGAAATTCGCTTTTTTTCGCGATCCTTTGACGAAATGCGCTATTTTTTCACGGTCCTTTTACGAAAATCGGCTTTTTCCCGCGATTTTTTGACGAAATTACGCGTCCCACGGGACGCGTAAGAGCTATTTTTTTGCGTCCCGTCTCCGATTTTTCGCGTAATTTACGCGCTATAGCGCGTCCGCGGCATCCCTGTTATCCCACTGAATCAGTAGAAAGCTACTTCAAATTAGTCACTGAAGTGCTGTTAAAGTTTGTGGACCAGAACAAAGGTAGGATCACATATGATCAATTTCGGCCTCTCGAGCAACAATGGCTTTATTTGGAAGCAAGTCATATTATAAAATTCAATTAACTTAAATACTTCTTCATTTTAAATTTATTTAATCCGTTTCGGTTAAACATCTCTGTATTTCAATTAATAAAATAGTAAAATATTTTGTTCATTTTATATCATTTTTATGATTTGTGGTATATGAACTGTTGATATGCAGTAAAACAGCAGTAGATGAAGCGATCGTCAAGAAAAATGAATGATTACCGTTTTTATTTTACAGTCTATAACAAACAGTTAACAAAATTTATGACATATTAATAGATATGAAGTAAATTTATTTATTTCTAGGCATATTATAAAAATTATAAAAATTTAGAAAAAATGAAAAATTGAAATTTTTACATTTTTTTTTAATTATGGTCCTTTTGCGGCAGTTAAAGATATGACTTTATCATAATGAACATTTACCGGGACATTTCTTATATCTTCATGTAGCTATTGTGTCCTATTAGAAATTGTATTCGTACGTTTGGATAATTAAAAAAAAAATATTGAAAAAAAAACATGTTTTTTGCGATTTTTGGAAACTTTGGCCCCCTTGCGGCGGTAAAAGATATTAACCGATCGGTGTAAAATTTTACGAATTTATTATTTATTACAAAAGGCAACTTTTCTGCCCTATTACATTTCGATTATAAATATTTTGGTTTTTTCGACCCACCCTACTTCTTAGGGAATCTAAGGATGCCTGACTCATGTTTGTTTACAAAATACAACTTCTCTATTAGTTATTGATTGCCCGAAAGAACAATAGATTAATCCCATTCACCTCTTAATTCCTGAGTAGCATCGCTTCTTCCTTCCGTTTTATCCATATTTTGCACCATCACATCAATAAAACTGTTTATTTACACCATGCGGCCGCTTATGAGCAAACCCGCATTCTTTTACATGAGCTGGGAGAATACAAAATTTCTCCCTTCTTAAAAGGCACAAGTTAGTTTCTCTCAGATCTAAAACTTCATCTCCCGGAAAGGGATGTTTCTTCTCCAAAATCTCAACTCCTTCTCCTCTCTCACCTCTCAATTCCTATCTTCCTTATTTTTTTTGTATGCTTAAACCCCTCCTAAAAATCATCTCCTCCTATCAAAATTTCTAAGGGGCAAGTTCTTTCTATATTTTTCTTAACATATCCACTGGCGTTTGTATAACATTATAATATTATAGTAACGCTAACTATAGTGTGTGGTGTGGTCTAAAAACTAAGCCCTTAATACCTTAATCCCTTTTCATGGCGTAATCTGAAACCCATGTTACTAACATGGGACATTTTTATAGCTGCTCACTAAAATTTACTGTTAACAGACTCACCAGAAGTTCAAAAGTTCAATCCCTTTTATTGCCTAACCGAGTATTTTCCACTGAATCCTCTGGCCCTGTAAAAACACCTGTTCATTCTAGAAATTCCATCGCACTAGCGACCTCCCACGATATGCTTGCATCTCAAAGATGGTCCAAATTTCTATATTGTTTTTGTGTCTCTTTCCTTCTTTTTAAGCACACGTCTGATATGGCGGTGTTATCCCGACAATGATACGATTTCTCCAAAAAAAAAAAAAAAAAAGAGAAAAAAAGAAAAAAGACCTAAGTCCCAGTAAAGCAAATTAAGGCATCCCCAGAGTCCCCTAGTTTTAAATTCAAAATTAAACAAGATAAACAATATGCATAGAATGTATAACAAAAAACACAAAATATAAAAATAATAATAAAATAGAATAAAAGTAATTGCTTTGACCCATCAGGCAATAACCAAGTACGAAACCTGAATAGTTTCACTTATTAAATGATGATATTAAAGACAATATAATATCTAAAAAAAACAGTGTAATAACAACATATCAATAATAACAAGGATTTTTTTTTTAAAATCAATATTATTATTATTCCCAAAATGGAATCATTAGATTTTTTTGTAGAATGAACGATAAATGCAGCAGGTGCTGTGATGCTAGACTTATGTACGACATGATTTTAGAGTCTATATCGTGGGATGAATAAGAGTTCACGAAAATGCATCATAAAGAAAATTTTAAAATTATTATTAATATTCACTATGTGGAGAAATCACTGTTCATATAATGTCTTTGAGTCTTTTGTGAATATATATATCTCCATAAATGTTTGTTGAAATCGAATGTTTATAAAATAATTTGTCTTGTTTGCATCCAATGTCTTTAAAAATTTAATGTCATTTTTACACTTTGGAAGATGCACAAAGTTTGTGAATTTTAGTTATTTGTTGAAGCCCTGGTTCAGGTTTGACCCAGTGACATATGATGTCCGTCTACGTACTTGATGAGTAAAATGTTTTTTTTTTAATTCCGCTGAACTTCTGTGAAAATGATGATGGAGAAAATAATCAATACCAGCAGCTCATTCGCAAATCGCAGGCAAATTGAAGTGCATGGAAATCCACCACACATGTCGTAGTACGATTTATGCTTGTTGGGGTTGAAGCAATGATGAACACGTATGAAGTTTTTCCATCTTGGAGCTGGTGTTGAAAACTGTGAGCTAACTGAAGTATCACATCCTAGACAAAACAACCGATAAACACATGGAACATGCATAATCGCAACTGCGAAACGCATATGGCAGAGATATCAGTATGATGAGAAGATGATTAGTCTTACGATAGGTTTAGCACAGTGATGCATAAAATTATCCAAAGATAAATTATTTTTCACAAGCAGATAAAACTGTGCCTACTAAGATAAATCAATCTGCAGCTTGTTCGATGAAAATTGATGAGATTTCTGTAAAAAGTGTTATAGTAAAATATGTCTGCAGTATGATTATGAGTTCGGTCCACGGACTCTGGGTACATGATTCTAACTTCCAATAATTAAAGAGATCCACTGCTGCATGCCAAGAAATGCAACAAAAGTTCAGCAAGAATTGGAACCGCCGCAGCCACCCTTTCTTCAATGGCAGTAAATAATGGAGAAAACCCTGGAATTTGTGTGTTATCAGTCTTAAAATAATGACTGAGTTGTACAGGAAAGTGGGTTTTACTATCAAATATTTCGAGCAACCAATTATAGTTAAGATTAATTTAATCATTAAAGCAATTACTGAAATTTAGATGATAGCATGAATTAAAAAAAAATCTGCAATAAGGTAAATATGTTCTAAAATTTTAAATTAAAACAAAATCAATTTAATTTTTATTTTTTTAAAGTTTAAATTGAAGACAGGAAGAAAGATAAACTCTTAAAGCAATATAAGAATTTAAAACAATTGTTATGTTGTATGATTTGTTAAATTTTCTTTCCCATTTGTTTGTAAAAGGAACAAAGGACGAAAGAAAAAAATTTCATTAATTTTGCTTTATTTATTTATGGCAAGACATTAATCAATTATTATACAAAAATATTTTTTTTTTTATTAACAAATGTAAAAGAATACATCACATCCACTAAAACATTCACATAATGGATGCCCGGCAGCAAAATTTTTTTCTGCAGTCTGCAACACAAGTAGAAACTTTAAAAACAGTCTGCAGAACTTAAGGACAAACGCCCTCTTTCCAATCCCCCATGCACTTAAACACCCCAAGTATTTGTGATTAACATAAAAGTAAAAGGAAAGTACTTTTTAAAATAATTTACCTTTGTCCTCAAAATTTTTAACACCATTGTCTAAAAAATCTGTCAAAAAATCTATCAAAATTTCTGTGAAGTTAGAAAACAAAAGAACAGTAAAAATAACATATGAACACCAATTTCAAAAATTTTTGAAAAGATTGATACAATGTGATAATATCAAAAATTATATATAGATGTGATAATACAGGAATGATAGTGCACTAAAGCCACTTTGAAGCAGCAAAAATCTAATTTTTTAGTAATAAAATCCATTTTTCTAGTAATAAAATCCATTTTTCTAGTAGCAAAAATCTAATTTTGTAGCAATAACAGCTATTTTTGGAGCAGATTGAAATCCTGAGAGAATCAAATTTGAGTAATTCATGCAAATACTATAAATAATTCTATTGCAGTGTTTTATCTAGCAATCTTAGCTAGTTGTACAATTAAAAATTTAACATGCTTTCACTCAAGACATGGCTAACTAATATTTAATCTGCCATTCAGCTGTAAAAAATCTCGTGAAAACATAAATGTTGCAGCAAATTTTTCTGCGATTCTTTGACGGAATTCACCTTTTTTCCCCCCGATCCTTTGACGAAATGCGCATTTTTTGCGATCTTTCGATGATGACCACTTTTTTTTATCGCGATATTTCGACGATGTTCGCGTTTTATTCGTGATCATTCGATGTTCCCGTTTTTTCGCGATCTTTTGACGATGTTAGCGTTTTTCCGCGATCTTTTGACAAAATACGTGTTTTTTTTCGCGACCTTTCGACGATGTTCGCGTTTTTTCCGCGATATTTCGACGATGTTCGCTTTTTTTTCCGCGATCGTTTGACGAAATTCACGTTTTTTCCGCAATCGTTTGAAAAAAAATCGCGCTTTCTCCGTGATCTTTTGACGATATATGTGTTTTTTCGCTATATTTTAGCGAAATCCGTGTTTTTTCTGCAAATGATTTTTCTGCCGTGTTTCACGTTCCTTCAACGATTCTTTGACAGAATTTGCACTTTTTCCGCATAATTCACATTTGTCATAAGTTTTTTTTTTTTTTTTTTTTTTTTTTTTTTTTTTTTTTTTTTAAATCATTTGACAAAACTCACGTTTTCCCACCATCTTTTGAGGAAAGTTATTTTTTCGCAGACTTTTAACGAAATCGGCGTATTTTTTTCGATCTTGTGACAAAATTTTCGTCATCTTTTGACAAAATTTGCGTTTTTTCACATGAAAATTCATCTATTTTCTACGATCTTTTGACGAAATTCTCATTTCTTTTAGCGATCCTTCGATAAAATTCACGTTCTTTCCGCGATCCTTTGAAGAAATTTGCATTTTTTCCGCAATCCTTTGACGAAAGTTGTATTTTTTCGTAGCCCTTTGATGAAATTCACGTTTTTCCGTGATCATTTGATGGAAGTCGCATCTTCCCGCCATCCTTTCACGAAAGTTGCTATTTTTCTGCAGCCCTTTTACGAAATTGACGTTTCTTTCACGATCGTATGACAAAATTTCGTTTTTTCTTCGCAATCTTTTGACGAAATTCACGTTTATTTCGCTATCCATTGACGAAATTTGCTATTTTAACTGCAAACGATTGACGAAATTGTTTTTTCGGCGAACATTTGTCGAAATTCGGTATATTTACGTCCAAATTTTCGGATTAATGACCAATTTCTTTTTTTAATTTCTTAAGAAATCACCCCTACGAGGATTGACTCAATAATAGGCGGTTCACGATCGCGTGTCTAGAAATTTCTACGTGAATCATTTATATTTTAAAGGGAATCGTCAATCGCATGTGGCGCGGATCGTATTATTATGGCATATGGCAAATAATTTCTAGCAAACTTTTTTTTTTCTAAATTTTAATAGTTGAAAAATAGTCTGCAGACCTTCTTAAGAGTCTGCGACGTGCGTCGCAGCGTTGCGACAATTCTGAACCCGGGAATGGATGTTACAAGAATTTTCTACTTGATCATATGTTGTTTCATTTCTGCAAAATGGCCAATTGTGGGATGTATTGTTAGAATGATTAAAAGGAAATTCGGATTAAAAAGTCTAATTTTATGGGTGTAGTGTAATTTAAATAACTAAACTAAGAACCGCACGAATAGTCGGACAATGAAATAAATAGGTTCTGAAAACATTGGGGATGAAACACTAGTTTATTAATTAATCAAGATGATAAAGCATTAACATCATGCCTGGAGTAAAATTTCCCTAGGTATATAAATATTAATAATAAGCAATACATAGAACATTTGTATAAATTATAGTTTGAACCTTCATAGGGAATCTAAGGATGCCTGACTCATGTTTGTTTACAAAATACAACTTCTCTATTAGTTATTGATTGCCCGAAAGAACGATAGATTAATCCCACTCATCTCTTAATTCCTGAGTAGCATCGCTTCTTCCTTCCGTTTTATCCATATTTTGCACCATCACATCAATAAGACTGTTTATTTACACCATGCGGCCGCTTATGAGCAAACTCGCACTCTTTTACATGAGCCGGGAGAATACAAAATTTCTCCCTTCTTAAAAGGCACAAGTTAGTTTCTCTCAGATCTAAAACTTCATCTCCCGGAAAGGGATGTTTCTTCTGCAAAATCTCAACTCCTTCTCCTCTCTCACCTCTCAATTCCTATCTTCCTTATTTTTTTTGTATGCTTAAACCCCTCCTAAAAATCATCTCCTCCTATCAAAATTTCTAAGGGGCAAGTTCTTTCTATATTTTTCTTAACATATCCACTGGCGTTTGTATAACATTATAATATTATAGTAACGCTAACTGTAGTGTGTGGTGTGGTCTAAAAACTAAGCCCTTAATACCTTAATCCCTTTTCATGGCGTAATCTGAAACCCATGTTACTAACATGGGACATTTTTATAGCTGCTCACTAAAATTTACTGTTAACAGACTCACCAGAAGTTCAAAAGTTCAATCCCTTTTATTGCCTAACCGAGTATTTTCCACTGAATCCTCTGGCCCTGTAAAAACACCTGTTCATTCTAGAAATTCCATCGCACTAGCGACCTCCCACGATATGCTTGCATCTCAAAGATGGTCCAAAGGTGGTCCAAATTTCTATATTGTTTTTGTGTCTCTTTCCTTCTTTTTAAGCACACATCTGATATGGTGGTGTTATCCCGACAATGATACGATTTCTCCAAAAAAGAAAAAAAAAGAGAAAAAAAGAAAAAAGACCTAAGTCCCAGTAAAGCAAATTAAGGCATCCCCAGAGTCCCCTAGTTTTAAATTCAAAATTAAACAAGATAAACAATATGCATAGAATGTATAACAAAAAACACAAAATATAAAAATAATAATAAAATAGAATAAAAGTAATTGCTTTGACCCATCAGGCAATAACCAAGTACGAAACCTGAATAGTTTCACTTATTAAATGATGATATTAAAGACAATATAATATCTAAAAAAAACAGTGTAATAACAACATATCAATAATAACAAGGATTTTCTTTTTAAAAATCAATATTATTATTATTCCCAAAATGGAATCATTAGATTTTTTTGTAGAATGAACGATAAATGCAGCAGGTGCTGTGATGCTAGACTTATGTACGACATGATTTTATAGTCTATATCGTGGGATGAATAAGAGTTCACGAAAATGCATCATAAAGAAAATTTTAAAATTATTATTAATATTCACTATGTGGAGAAATCACTGTTCATATAATGTCTTTGAGTCTTTTGTGAATATATATATCTCCATAAATGTTTGTTGAAATCGAATGTTTATAAAATAATTTGTCTTGTTTGCATCCAATGTCTTTAAAAATTTAATGTCATTTTTACACTTTGGAAGATGCACAAAGTTTGTGAATTTTAGTTATTCGTTGAAGCCCTGGTTCAGGTTTGACCCAGTGACATATGATGTCCGTCTACGCAATTGATGAGTAAAATGTTTTTTTTTTAATTCCGCTGAACATCTGTGAAAATGATGATGGAGAAAAGAATCAATACCAGCAGCTCATTCGCAAATCGCAGGCAAATTGAAGTGCATGGAAATCCACCACACATGTCATAGTACGATTTATGCTTGTTGGGGTTGAAGCAATGATGAACACGTATGAAGTTCTTCCATCTTGGAGCTGGTGTTGAAAACTGCGAGCTAACTGAAGTATCACATCCTAGACAAAACAACCGATAAACACATGGAACATGCATAATCGCAACTGCGAAACGCATATGGTAGACATATCAGTATGATGAGAAGATGATTAGTCTTACGATAGGTTTAGCACAGTGATGGATAAAATTATCCAAAGATAAATTATTTTTCACAAGCAGATAAAACTGCGCCTACTAAGAGAAATCAATCTGCAACTTGTTCGATGAAAATTGATGAGATTTCTGTAAAAAGTGTTATAGTAAAATATGTCTGTAGTATGATTATGAGTTCGGTCCACGGACTCTGGGTACATGATTCTAACTTCTAATAATTAAAGAGATCCACTGCTGCATGTCAAGAAATGCAACGAAAGTTCGGCAAGAATTGGAACCACCGCAGCCACTCTTTCTTCAATGGCAGTAAATAATGGAGAAAACCTTGGAATTTGTGTGTTATCAGTCTTAAAATAATGACTGAGTTGTACAGGAAAGTGGGTTTTACTATCAAATATTTCGAGCAACCAATTATAGTTAAGATTAATTTAATCATTAAAGCAATTACTGAAATTTAGATGATAGCATAAATTTAAAAAAAATCTGCAATAAGGTAAATATGTTCTAAAATTTTAAATTAAAACAAAATCAATTTAAATTTTTTTTTTTTTAAAGTTTAAATTGAAGACAGGAAGAAAGATCAACCCTTAAGGCAATATAAGAATTTAAAACAATCGTTATGTTGTATGATTTGTTAAATTTTCTTTCCCATTTGTTTGTAAAAGGAACAAAGGACGAAAAAAAAAAATTTTTTCTTTAATTTTGTTTTATTTATTTATGGCAAGGCATTAATCAATTATTATACAAAAATATTTTTTTTTATTAACAAATGTAAAAGAATACATCACATCCACTAAAACATTCACATAATGAATGTTACAAGAATTTTCTACTTGATCATATGTTGTTTCATTTCTGCAAAATGGCCAATTGTGGGAATGTATTGTTAGAATGATTAAAAGGGAATTCGGATTAAAAAGTCTAATTTTATGGGTGTAGTGTAATTTAAATAACCAGATTAAGAACCACACAAGCAGTCGGACAATGAAATAAATAGGTTCTGAAAACATTGGGGATGAAACACTAGTTTATTAATTAATCAAGATGATAAAGCATTAACATCATGCCTGGAGTAAAATTTCACTAGGTATATAAATATTAATAATAAGCAATATATAGAACATTTGTATAAATTATAGTTTGAACCTTCATAGGGACTCTAAGGATGCCTGACTCATGTTTGTTTACAAAATACAACTTCTCTATTAGTTATTGATTGCCCAAAAGAACGATAGATTAATCCCACTCACCTCTTAATTCCTGAGTAGCATCGCTTCTTTCTTCCGTTTTATCCATATTTTGCACCATCACATCAATAAAACTGTTTATTTACACCATGCGGCCGCTTATGAGCAAACCCGCATTCTTTTACATGAGCCGGGAGAATACAAAATTTCTCCCTTCTTAAAAGGCACAAGTTAGTTTCTCTCAGATCTAAAACTTCATCTCTCGGAAAGGGATGTTTCTTCTCCAAAATCTCAACTCCTTCTCCCCTCTCACCTCTCAATTCCTATCTTCCTTATTTTTTTTGTATGCTTAAACCCCTCCTAAAAATCATCTCCTCCTATCAAAATTTCTAAGGGGCAAGTTCTTTCTATATTTTTCTTAACATATCCACTGGCGCTTGTATAACATTATAATATTATAGTAACGCTAACTGTAGTGTGTGGTGTGGTCTAAAAACTAAGCCCTTAATACCTTAATCCCTTTTTATGGCGTAATCTGAAACCCATGTTACTAACATGGGACATTTTTATAGCTGCTCACTAAAATTTACTGTTAACAGACTCACCAGAAGTTCAAAAGTTCAATCCCTTTTATTGCCTAACCGAGTATTTTCCACTGAATCCTCTGGCCCTGTAAAAACACCCGCTCATTCTAGAAATTCCATCGCACTAGCGACCTCCCACGATATGCTTGCATCTCAAAGATGCCACGGTGGTTCAAATTTCTATATTGTTTTTGTGTCTCTTTCCTTCTTTTTAAGCACACGTGTGATATGGCGGTGTTATCCGACAAAGAGAAAATGGAAGTTCTCAACAAAAGGACTATATAAAAATTTTTTAAAAATTGTAACAAAAAATAACTTCTGGTATTAAAATGATAATGTACAGGTAAATAAAAGAGATTTAAGTTTTAATTTTCTTAAATGAATTATTGCATGCTCTTCTTGGAAATAAAAAACAGTAAGTTGAAAAAATAAATCATTTAATCCAGAATCTACAAAACTCTAAAATCTGCAAAATTCCAAAATCTGCACAACCTCTGGTCCCAAGCTGTGCAGATTTTTGAGACTCTACTGTATAACCGCAATCCCCTATTTTTTTGCCATTACAAAAGTTAACAAGTAAATATGATCATTACAGTCAAAAATTTAACATAATATTTAATCACTACTGACTATACTTAAGAAAGCTTACTTTAAGAATGGGCTGGCAGAATAGCTTTCAAACGAAGAACTAGACACTGGAGATTCAGTATAACGCCCTTCTATTGGAGGCTCAATTTCTTCATCTAGATCTTCAAACTCTTCATTTTTCATCAGACGTGCTAATTTCCTCTGGTAAACCTCTCTAGTGGTGTCTATTAAAATAAAAGTAGTTTAGTTGATAAACTGTACACATATATACAAATACTTTAAATTTAACATGTACCATTAATTTAAAAAAGCTCACTAAAATGATATCAACAAACTAAAAATTACACAAAAAACACTTGGGAGAGGGTCACTTCTAGAGTTCAGCATTGGGTCAGGTAACTCGATTTTACTTGAACAATACATGGCTCACAGTTTGGGTTGACACAAATTTATTTTTGTTGCAGATCGGACTGACTTTAAAATGTTTCGGGTCAGGCTCAGGTTGACCCAATTTTTCCAAAAGAAAATCCTGAATATTTTAATTGAAAAAAAAAAAAATATATATATCTATATATATTTGAATATTAATGAGTATATGTGTATTAGTTTTTATATAAGAAAAAGGTAAAACTGATATTAGAGATGGAACTGTAGACTACTTTTCTATAATTGATTAAAATACGAATAAATTTCCTTTAATTTCGGATTCGGGGTAAGTATACTGGTTGACTTTAAGGGTTTCGGATTTAAGAGTTTTCGGGTTCGGGTCGGATACAGCCTGAATAGTACAGGACTCCCATACACATAAAAACACATATATGATAACAATTTTTTGCTCTTTTTTTTTTTTTTTAAAGAATTGTAGCTCTTGCGAGTACCTCTTTACGAGCTATGACTGCCAACTAGGGTTGCCAGTTTGGCTTCTACTTTAATGAAAAGAACTTCAAAATCACACAGGAAATTCTTAAAGAAGAATTTTTACTTTATTTTATAATGAAACGACTGTCAAGTAGTAAATGAAGTCAAGTGTCAATAAAGAGTAAAAAATATTAAGTAATTTCTGGTGTGAAATATGAAATTTAAAAATGAAAAAAAGAAGGCCAAACCTGGCAACCCTGTTGCCAACCCCGTCTAAACCCTGCACGCTCTAAAAACATACTAATTTGCTCCGTGTTAAAAAATATTACCCTATTACAGAAGAATGAATGATATTCTCATGACTAGTGGCAATCTTCTGTAATCAGCTTGCCATTTATTTCCCTTTAACTACTGAAATTTTAGGTTCTCAAGGCCACATTCACCACTGCTGCAACAGATGACGGCCGTTTTCGTGATTGATTAAGTAAGATCTGTCACAAATTTGAAAATCAGCTTATACAAAATCGTCAGATAAAAAATGACACTGCCTTCGGGACTTTTATAGTAACATCCAGAAGAAAAATTTTTCCTTTAGATGCTATAAGAAAATGTTTTAAATATGATGTTTTAAATATCATGTCATTTTCCCTATTTAATGCTTTTCGCACATAATAATTTAATTATTTTAAAGCTTTCTTTCTATTTTAATGTTTGTGTGTAAGTATTATTTTTCAATTGTAAAATGTTTGGAAATATTATCTCTCTATTCTAAAAAAAAGTAACTACCGCTGTCACCGCCGCTGCCGCCGCCGGTTTTGAATTTTTTGTTACCGGAGGTCTTTCTTCGTTAATATTGAGAAAAATAATGCATACAAAAATATGAAAATCAGTGGTTTTATACAGAAATGTTTGATAAACACGCTGATGCAGACAGTTTTCAAATCGAAGAATTATTTTAAGAGATATTTAATGCTAAAGTTGGACAAAATCGTTCCACTAAAAAAGTTTTATAGCAGCAAAAACTGTACATGGCAGTGTAATCATTTTTAGATCATTTTATGCGTTAGAATTTGCCGGAGTGCAGATTGCATTAATTTTTTTATTTTGACTCATTTTTTCAGGTTTTATTTCTATTTTAAATTCAAATTTTCAGCATTTCTAGAGATATTTTTTACAGATTTCAGAAAATTGTACTAATTTAAACTGTTGCGAACTGTATAAAAAGCGCAAGCAATAATGTTTGCTTCAAATTAAAAATTTATTTACACGTGACTATTATAAACAGGAAAAAAACTTTCAAATTAGAATTAAATAATTATGTATAAAAAGCAGGAACTTATTAAAAATTACGTCATAAAAAGTACACACGTGAATTTTAAAAGAGAAAGGATATTGTAAAATAATAAATTCATTAACATGCGTTAGAAGTCTTAGGAGAAATTACGTCATATTTACGTCACATTATAGTTATTACATAAAATGAACACAAAATAATATTGCAAAAAAGTTTAAATTTAGAAATTGCGCTACAGATTTATTTAATATTTTGAGAGGATATTTTCAACTATTTTTGTTAGGAAACCGCAAATAATATTTCATTGCTAACAAAAGTACTTTCACGCGATTATTTAAAAGAGAAAGAATAGCTTGGTAAAAATTACGTCAGATTAAAAACGATTAATTTAAAATGTCTCATTTAAAAGAACTTTCTTTTCGCTTTGTTAAAAAATACCAGGAGACAAAGACTTTGTTTACTTAATTCGTTTTATATTAGCTTATTTTGAAATGTTGTTACATGTGTCTACGTCATCAAGTTATTTTTATTTCGACGTTTTATTTGTATTTTTATTAATGTTGTACGTATTTATTTGTTCCTTCGTTATTTAAAATAAAAATTATGTCAATTTGTATAATTTGGCGAGTGGTTTGGCGATTTATATAATTTGGTGAAATTGGTCGACGGGATAATCAAGTAGTACCGCAGCGGATTTGGCGTTAAAATTCCCCAATCAAAGAGAAAGGAATAGAAATTCGTTTATAGGGAGATCGCCACTGTTTTTTAAATTATAATTCAGTCTTTCGAAATCTTTTTAAAGCCGATCAAATTAGCGTGCATTTAGAGCCTGTGGTGTCTGGACGGGGGTTGGCGAGCGTAGCTCGTAGGGGGCCGAGCCCCCTAGTTAAGTAAATAACAGGTAAAAAATGACTTTTCTGTTAAATATGAAATAAATCTATTCAGATAATGAAAAAATAAATTAAAAATAAAAACTAAAAAAAATAGACAAATTAAAAAAATGATTGGACATTGCACACTTCAATTTAGTATGTGTCTGGAAAAGATGGTTAAATTATGCTGTGTGCAGTTTTTGATCCTATAAAATGTTTTTAAACTGACTTCAACATTAAATAGCGCGTAAAATAATTCTTCGATTTAACCCTCCGACTGTCTTGGAAAAGGGCAAAATTGTAATGTTGTTTTCTTTGCATTTTGCTTTAAAGGCTAAAAAAAATGATTCTTTGAACATTTTATAAAAAAAACTTAATAACGAATATGAATGCAATCCTTGGAAGTATTAATCATTGTTCAATGTATTAAAAATACATTAAATCAATAGAATTATATTACTTTAAATATTGCTTGTATTGCAGTGAAACCTGCAGCTTAGTGAACGTATTAACACGGGCTTGTCAGTGAGGGGGTTAAGAGGAGGCTTAAAATGTATAGGATTTTTACGATTTCTTTCGGTTACAAAGAAAAAAGATATCAGCTTCGGACTTTTTGCAATATATTTATTGACATTTCACGTATATATATTTAAACTATTTGTGGGCAAAAAAGAAAAAATTGTTTTGTGTGCGATTGCTGACACACGCCAAGGACTTCCAATTGAGTGACCCCATTTTTCTCCAGTCACAAGCAACTCAAACAAATTGGGTTACCATATAATGGAAGGGCATTAAATTCTCTGGAGCTTAAACCAACATTTAATTTAAAAAGTTGATTTTTGACAAATTGATCATTTGAACAAAACAGTTCACTTTTTCCTTTTTTTTTTTAACCTTTTGAGAGCTCTAAAAAACATTTAATCAATGAAAATTATATTTTTCGGTGATATAAGCTTCGGCAAAATCAATTAGCTTCCATAAAAAAGGAAATCGTTCCAATAGTTCTCGAAAAAAATGGTCGCCCAGTTTGAAAAACAGAGTTCCGAGAAAAATAAGTTTAAAATGTTACGTTCAACGAGCGGCGTTACAATTCGGAAAAAAGCCGAGATTTAAAAAGGTGAAACACGTGGAAATGTTTTCAAAATGTTCTTAATTACTACAGTAGAGCGCCGATTATCGGAACTCCAATTAACCGAACAGCTTATTTTTTTCAAAAAAATTATTTAAACCAAACTTTCATTTATCAGAACAGCCTATTTCTCTCTCTCTCTCTCTCTCTCTTTTTTTTTTTTTTTTTAAATGATGATGAGATTGTGGATGAGATTCAAGATGAAAAAGAAATTGAAGAAATGAAAACGAATGCTCTGAAAATTACCCAGGTCCATCACATAATGAAGGCTTTGAATGTTTGGAAACAGCTATAAAATGGCTCAAACGGCAGAAGAACTCTGATCCTATTCAACTAACATATTTAAGAAGAATTCGAGATGTGGCAGCATTGGAAAGAACGTCTTCTTTGAAGCAAGCAACATTCGAAAGCTTTTTTGCTTAAATTATAATCTCTGGAGTTCAGAAAATGATAAAAAGAAAATTTTAAATTATAAAAATAAGTAAACGAATGAAAAACAGTTTTTAAACATGCTAGCACTAACTGGTGCTGCTAGTCCTAAGCCTGGATAAAGTGTGAAGGTTTTGGTATAGCGAAGAATATCCTTTAAATTCACTGTCCATTTATCCGAACTAGGGTCGGTCCCGACTTGTTCGGATAATCGGCGCTCTACTGTATTTATGTTGAATTGTTAGAGACAGAAACTGGGAATTTGACATAGCTGTTACTTTTAAAGCTGTAACTTTTATTGTTATACGGCGCGGCGATTACTAAAATGTAAGGGGGGGGGGGGGTGATTTGCATTTTTTAAATCATTCAAACAATATTCACTTTAATGGGGTCCTGTGAACTTGGCGTACATAACCGTTAAAATTACAATAATTTTCATAGACCACTGTTCGATTCATACCTATAAATCGTTAACACAGCAATCACTATAACGCAACTATGAATGCCTAGAGTTTTTAAATCGGTATATATATGAGTTATAAACCTAATGTTTTGGAAGCCTGCGCACAATATTCGCACAAAAATATGGATATTTATTTGCAAAAGCATGAGCTAAAGTCATACGCGTATTGACATTCTGGATGAAAATTTTGCAGATTTTATTTTTCTTTAAATACTTTTATTTTAATTGTCGAATATTTCAAGATTTTTATAAGCGATGTAAATCAGGTGTACAAAGAACGTGTAAAAAGATTGTTTTCAAATTACCGATATTTGGTGACTTTTAGCGTAAAAAAAAAGTCTCCGGGAAGCGTGAAATGACTTCCTGTCGCGAATTTTTCTGCGAAATCGAACTTAAGTAAAGAAAAAAAAATATATTGAAAGGGTTAAAATTAATATATTTTTAAAGCAGTTTATGGCGTTAGAAAGTAAAAAGTACGAAATTTAAGAATATGTTTTTAGTTAAGTCTGTATTTCAAACAATTCGGCCGACGCAAGTTTACAAAGACAAGGCGGGGGAAAAAAAACGACTAACAATTCCATAAAAATCGTAATATAGAAGTTTTTAAGGACGCTTTTCGCACATTTAACCCTTTTAAGTTTTGAATTTCCTTTAAAAATTATTCTGTGCAAGTATTTATGCCTTAAAAATAACAGCCACGTCAAATTTTGAGTTTCTAACTCTATCAATTTCATAGAAATGCAACTTAGACGTTTTTACAACTTTGCTCTTTTCAACTTTTAAATTTCGATTTTTTTTTTTTTTTTAAACGTTCTTAGCGGGCATTTGCATCTTAAAAGTAGCCGCCATGTCAAATTTCAAGTTTCTAGTCCCTTCAGTACCACAAATATCGTAAGCTTAGAAGGTTTTTTCCAGGGCTGCGGAGTTGAACACATTTTGGAGCAAAAGAATCGGAGTCGAAGTCACTAAAAAAAAAAAAAAAAGTCGACTCCGACTCCAGATTTTTTTTGTTAGACATTTTAAAGTGAAATTAAACTAATTATGTGTAATGGACTATACAGGCTACTCAAGTTGAACATGACAGATTTACTGCGGTGTAGAAAGTAGATACAGGGTACTAACTGCAGTAGATATTTTTCATTTAGTATATAAGTACTTCCGCTCGTATTTTTGGGGTTTGCGGACAGAATCCGAGGTACAAAGAATGGAAGGACCCAAGGACCGGAAAATGAAGGCAATTTTTCAAATAGGCCGTGTAAATAGAATTAAAGGAGCAAGGGACCTTCAAACTCATTTTATAATATTTTTTTTTTTAATTGCACCTTAAATAATATTCAAGGGCACACAATATGAATTAAGGCATACATTTATCACATAAGAAATAATAATAATAAAAAAAATTGCACAAAAATAAGGAATTTTCCAGGATATTTTAAGTGTTATCAAGAACTTTCAAAATGTCCCAACCTCACTCCATATTAATTAAAATCCCAATATTTTTTTATGCCAGTTTTGTTTACATATACAAATAAAACTGTGCATCGAATTTTATATATTTGAACTAGGGGGCTCTCCCCCCTGCAAGCTACGCCCGCCAACCCCCGTTCAGTCTTCACAGACTCCAAAAACACGGTAATGTGCCCTGTTTAAAAAATATTACCAGGTTACGGAAGATTAAACAATATTATTACAGCACTGGTTATCTTCTGTAATCGGGTTGTCATTCTTTTTCGTTTGAATGGGGTATTTTTCAATTACAATGGCCTCATACATCGTTGTCGTAACAACTGATGGCGGTTTTTAGGATTGATAAGTAATATCAATCACACATTTGAAAATCAGCATGTATAAAATGGTTAGGCTAAAAATGTCATTATCTTTCTGACTTTTATAACGGCACTATAGACAATATCCTTCTTTTAGTTTCAAAGTTTAAAAACTCCGTCTGCTTGGGAATAGCTTGCAGAATCACGGTATTGAAAAGCATTGCATTTCGAAATTTTTAAGCTTATATATTTTATGTTTTGATCGAGTTTTAGATAGTTTCAGGAACAGATATAGCTTATTCATAAATTATTTTCTTTATTTTAATACACTATCATGTATATTTTATAATGTATATTGTTTATATTATTTTAAAAGAATATCCAGATTTTCTAAAATGTATTTATCGAATAGTAATTCGCACAAAATAAAATGAAAGCATTTTGCTCATACATTTACCTGTATTTACGCTGCATCAAATTATGCAATATATAAACAAATTTGCTAGTCGCATTACATTTATACCATGTGACGTCACATTAAAATTCTTCGAAATGAAAATCGTTTTAATATATGACGCAATTTTCACTATTAAATACATTTCTCATGTAATAATTTATTTTATTTTAAACCTTTTTTCTCTTTTAAGATTCATGTGTACATATATTATTAAATTTAAAAGTGTTTGGGTATATTATTACTCAGTACTTTTTTTCTGAAAGCTCGGGCTGGGCCTAGTCACTCCTCTTTCGAGACCGGGCCGGGCTCAGGCCTTACTTTTTCCTGAAGCCTCGGGCCGGCCTAACTTATTTTTTCCGTACCGAGCCGGGGCTGGTTTCATTCTTCTTAGTCTTCATGGGCCAAGATTTTCAGTCTCGTTTTTGACCCAGCCTATATGAAAATCATTGTCTCGACGTGGTGTGGTCTGTTCAAAGATCAGTAAAATTTGGTTTGGCCTAAAAAATTGTGCAAAAAATACATGATACATTTTTAAATAGCCATTTTTCTACAATTAAACATAATTTATTCTTTTTAAAGAATAGTAGATTTCTAGGCTTATTAAAATATCAGAAAAAAAATCTTCAGAAAAAAGTAGGGCCCGGCCCGAGTGCCGTGAATGAAAATTAGCACGAGATCGGCCCGTGCAGATCTCTGGTATAACCTATGTTGAAGAAGAAATATTCACCAGTATTTTGCCACCATTATTTTTTTTAATCTGTTGGGTAGTTCCAGAGTTTACGCCTATAAAAAACACACAAATGTAAATAGTGCTTATGGCGATTTAATAAATGCTATTGGCGACATTTGCGCACGGCTAAAATAATACTTTTTTTTTTTTTTTTTTTACCCAGAAACAAATGATAAGCCGCCAAATAATTTTTCAAATTGAATCTTTGAAAATGTAAAATTTTTTTAATCCGCACAAACATTAATTTAATGTTTAAATTAAATATTTCCGTTGGCACTTAATAGATGTAAAACCCTATTACCTGTCTTGACACTGCTCAGGAAATATCTCCTCTATATTTCACTTTCACTCTGCTATACACTTTACATTCTATCTTTATTAAGTAATACATTCATTCTACATTTACTTATCTATATAAAATATCTTTTATTAATACAATAAGGTTATTCTTTATTTCACTTACCGTTCATTTATTCCTGCCATCTTATCTTTAAATCCTTTTTAAGTTGTTTATTTATCGCATGTATTTTCCGACTTACGATTTTTAGCCATCCACGTTCTAGGCAATCAGGAGCATAGAATTCATTTCGAATGATGAGTTTTTCACAGCCGCCACCAGATGGCGTCGCTCGTTTGAAACCACTGCACATCGTTCGTACGACGTTTCGTCACGATGTCCTTCGATAATCATCTTCTACTGCTCCGTGATTGGTTTTTCCATTTACCCGGTTTATATAAGTAAAGATGTAATATCTTTCACTTCACCTTGCCTTTCCTTGCTTTACTTCAGCATTTTAACAGCGTGTTTCGTTGGAGGTATTTCAAAGCGTGTTATTATGACTTTTGATGTTGATATTAAGTTCAGTTTATATTTCTTCATATAAAAGCTGTTTTCTATTTTTCTCCATACCTCGTTCTGCCGCCGATCACACATTTATTTAAGTGATTCATATTGTTTTATCATGTGCTCTGGAATTGCTGATAAACTTTAAGTGTTTTCTGAAATGAAGGACTGCGATTCATCATGTAACGTGTCGGCAGATGGTATGAAAGTAAATCGTTATCTTCAGTTATCTAAATGTTTTTCCATGCTGCTCTTCAATCAAATGTCATTTAGATAGAAGCTTATAGTGCTTAGTGTATTGACAAGAACGTATATTTTCATGGAACCTTCAGGGCGTATGGGCATTTAATGATTTAATCCAGTTCCTCACATGTCATGATGGTTTGTTTTACTTTTACCTTATTTTTGCTAAATCTGTTTTAATAGTTTAATACGTTTATATATAAACTTAAGATTTACTTGTATTTTATTATAGTTAATCTATATTTCTGCTTTTTGGTTTTTAATAAACTTTAGTTTGTTTTTAAACTTTTTTGTAATTATTTTACCACCATTTGACTTCATAAACTTTTACATTTAGGGATTAACAGCTTATGTTTCCATTGCGTATTTTTGCTCTGCTAACTTAACCTATAACTTAAATTTAATCGACATCACGGTTATGGGCCTGTCCTTAACTGTGTTAATAGTTTAGAATATAATAGAAACTTTATTTAAAAAAAAAAAAAAAAAAAAAAAAAAAAATCCGTTTTTCTTTTACAATAGGAAAGTAAATTATAAATGCTTGATTATTGTGTAAATTTTTTTTGATGCTGTTCTGAATTCTTATTATACTTTACATTTATCATATGTAACCCTTACTGGGCCAACGTTATGGTGGTGAATGCCGACCTCATCAGCAATTTAGCAATGCTCTGCGATGGGGGGGGCAGTTGGTTTTTGATACTTTTGCATTTTTAAGTTTAATAATTCTAATTTTTTTTTTGTAAAAGATGTTAAAATTGTATTTTTATAAATTTTTTTTAAGTAATTTAAATATTTAAGAGAATTAATGATTTGAGGGAATTTTTTTTAACCTCATGACATATTTGCTGGATTCTTTTGCTGAAAAAAAAAGGGCATCTAATTTCAAGTGTTGAAAAGAAAGGAATTTCATCCAATGGTGGCCAATTTGATTGAGTCAATATTCATGTTGTACACAACACAGTTTGTTTTACAAGTTTAGATTCGGCATTATATGGAGATAATCTGCATATTTTTAAAGTTGCTTTCTATACTGGAGTTGATGTTTTGAGATGTGTATTGATGTTTTAAAGAAAACGATGATCCCAAATATGGGGAGCATCTGCACATTGTGATATTTTTCCAGCATGAACACCATTTTTAAAGTTTTTCATCCGTCATATTAGAAGAAATGCAGTGTTTTTTCAAGTATTAATTGTGTTTCTGTAAGGATGCAGCCGAGTGGCGTAGCAGAATCGTGCTGGACCTTGATGATGACGAACGTTTTTGCTTCTAAATAGTGCCTGATTAGGGACTATTTTGTGATTTTCTTCTTGACTTTTTATTTTAAAGAAACTTTCTGACTTGTTTTTTAAAGAACTTTAGATGAAACATCGATAATATGAAGCTGAACAGTAATGTTCTTATGTTTCTTTTGCCAAGCACTGTTTTCTCCAATGAAACCACTACAATTCTTCAGCCTCCAGATAATTATTCAGATGTATTTTACTCAAAATTTTTAGAAGTTTTTGGATGTATTTTTAGTGTTCTCCATCATGTGTTTTAAGTGCTGCAATTGCTTTCTATGTGATCTTTAAGATATGCAATGTTTTAAATATATAAAATATAATTAAATTCTTTGATTCTGGGAATCTTTATAATGTGATACTTTGATGAATTTTTCAGGGTTAATCCTTTTAATATGTAAATTTTAAAAGAGGGGAAATTTTTCCTTTTGAAGTCTTTAGGAGTAATCAAATACTTTTTGCTTTGATTTTTGATCAAACTGGGAATTTATTGATCGGGGTTATAATAAATTTTTTATGTTAGCTGTTTTTCTGATTTAATAGATAACTTTTTGTCAGGTTAGATTTAAACTTTTTATGGGGGGGGGGGGGGAATTCTTTGTAAAGTATCATAATTCTGTTACACAGATTATGTTTGTTGCCCATCTACCTGACTAATTTCAAATTTACATAGTTTATTTTACTTAAAGTTAAATCTTGGCCCTTTTAGTTCTTCTTATAGTATATTAAAGTAACTCTTTTTGATTTATAGATCTTTAAAAGTTGTTTGAGTTTACTTTTATTACTTTTGCTAATTATTCATCTATTTTTTCTTTTTACCATTTAATTTGATTATGGGAAATGCAGGGGTTTTTTGACGGGCTTTACCTCTGATCGTCCTATCAATATTGGATGGTGGGTTTTCTTTTTTTTTTTTTTTTTTTTGGGACGTTTGATATTTTTTTAAAGGTTTATCTTCTTAAACAGAGGTCGAATCGATTACCCAAAATTTTTGATAGTTTAATTCTTTTAGTTTTAGTTTGACATTTTCTATCTCTGTAAATGATATGAATTTTTTTTTTACTTAAATCTGCTTTTTAAGCTTTAACTTAATAAAGGGTCAAGTACTTTTGCTGTTTTTTTTTTACTTTTCCTAAATATTTGATCTAAATTTCTTCTTCTGTCACTGAATTTTTGCGAATTTTCAACTGTGACTTATCTGTTAAATAGCCATTTGCATAGCTGGGTTATATTGAGGTTCAGTTGATTAGGATGTACTTATTTCGGTGACTTTACTGCTTATTGTTTTATGTTTAATATATCTTATGAATAAAGAAAGTGTTTAATTTATTCATTTTGTTTTGTTTACCCTGATTGATAATTTTCTCCATGATAATATTGTATATTTAAAGTGTTCTCTTACAGCTGTTCTTGGATTAGGAACCATTTTGTAAGATGAACTTTTGAAGAGTTCTTAGAGGTTCATATTTTTTTTAAGATTAGAGATTTTGGCCATTAATTGGGGGAATTTTAAGTTACTTATTTAAATTTTTAAGCAGCCTATTTTATTTTTACTTCAGATAATATTTTGTAATAGAAATTTATTCTTGGCCATTGTCTGTAACTTAATGGGTTTTTACTTTAAGATCTTTAAATTTTTTTGAGTGAAGTGTAGACATTAAAATTTAAGTCTGTGCTTAAATGTTTGATCCTTACATAATAGGGGTCATGTCTTAGAAACCTTATTACAGCAGTGTTTAAATTACCTTGTATGTTTTTTTTTAAACTTAAACATTTTGAGCTAACTGTTCCTCTAGTCATTTACATGTTTTCTTGGTTTAATTATCTTGTGCCAATATTGTTTTAAGGCACATTTTGTGTGTGATTTTTAACTACCTGAGGAAGACTTCTTTGATAGGGGGGACTTTTGGTTCTAGCTTCATAAATGGATTGGGTGCAATATTTTTACATTGTTCAAGTTTTTTTTAAATATTGAAGTTTAAAACTTTTAAAAATATTGGAAATCTTTTAAATTTTTCCCCAGCTGGCCTGTATCTTTGATTATTGGGAACAAGATCATGTGCTGAAAGATGATTTTCAGTAAGATTTTTAAATTTACAGAAATTCCTGGATTCATTTTTTTTTAAATAAAGTTTCAGTGCTTTAGGAGTTCAATAGTATGTGTTAAACACTGGGAATTCGTGGCCATTATGATCTGATCTGATAGTTATTGAATAGTTACCTCTTTTAAACTTGAAGAATTTAGACCACCTTGCCAATCGTACAATTACTTCTTTTAGAATTGAATCAAATTTTCATTTTTAATTGATTCAACTTCATTTTGAGAATAAATTGGCTAGTTTATTGGTCTACTAGAAAGATTTTGGAATAGAGGTTTACTGAGTTTTTCTGTTTTTAAGGGATCAGGATCATGAAGTTTAGAATACCTGGAGTATTTGAGGATGAATTTTTGTCCTTAGAGTTTGAACTTGTAAGCTGATTTTTAGAGTCCTTTCCCAGTGGTTATTAGGAATTTGTTTTTAGTTGTAGCTGTTGCCCGAGTTCTGACATATCTTTTAAAGTTAGAGAAGGTTAGAAACGAACATGCCTTCCTGATGTAGAAATACTACTTTTCTCCCATAGATGTTATTTAATATTGGATTAAAATATCGGAATGCTCCTAATTTTTGGATGGTTATTGGTAGATTTACATTTTTAGTTCAGTCTTCATGAATTTTCTCCTAGATCGTATATGCCTGCGTGTTTATGTAGTACAGGTCGGTGCGTATGAAGACCTTTGGCCAAAGGCAAATTTCTTTGTCTGGTTTCCAGTACCACTGGATAGAGAAATTTTGTTTATATATATTTCATTTGGAATGAGTTCGTGCTTCGGACTCTGTGCTGGTTGGGTATGCTGAATTTCAGCATGTTGATAGGCTCTGTGAAAGGTGTCTTACTTCAACAATCTAGTCTTTTTTTTTTGTTTTAAAATTTGATTTTTAGTTGGAAGGGTTCTCAGGCATATCGCTGTGATCAGAGGGAGTTTGTTGAAGACAGTTATTAGTTTTATAATAGTAGTTTTTTTAAACCTTAAAGTAAATTTTTCCTGGAGCATTTGTCACCTAAATAACTTTTGTCAAGTAGTGGTCTTCAAGTAGCGCTATGACAATGTTTGAAGTTGTTTGATGTCAGTTGGGATGAATTGTGTTTATCAAGTTTGAGTTGTTTAAGTGGATTCGGGTAGACCTAGCTGCATTATATTGAACTTATTTAGAATTTCATTCCACATTACATTTACATATATACTTAATTAGCAATTTGTAGCCAATCATTTTTTAGATGGGGATTATCACTAGCAATTTCAAGTTTCATATTTTAGAAATTGTATAATACTGTATACCTTGACTTCATTATATTGTGATTTGTATGTAAAATTTGTTTTAGATCCATCATGTAAAATGTTACTGAATACTTTTGAGTATTTTGAATCAATGAATGGGAGGGGGTCTGGAGAATGTGTATCTTACTAATATTTTTGTGTGTGATATGTTTTTATGTTTTGGTTAAATTTTATAAATTTATTTAAATGTTTAATCATTCATTGAGTGGCTTTGCGTTCTGTGGTTCCCAGCTTTTGTCTTTGCGGTATGTCTTTACGGATATGGTGGAGTTATTCTATTTTAAGTGGTTGGAGTTATTGATGGTATTTCAGCTCTGGTGGACACTTGCATGTCGTATAGATGTAATGCCATGTTTTAGTAGTCTTTGGGCATTGACCATTCTTTTTATTCCGTCCCAGTATCAAGAGGGGGGGGGGGGGCATTTAATAGATGTAAAACCCTATTACCTGTCTTGACACTGCTCAGGAAATATCTCCTCTATATTTCACTTTCACTCTGCTATACACTTTACATTCTATCTTTATTAAGTAATACATTCATTCTACATTTATTTATATATATAAAATATGTTTTATTAATACAATAAGGTTATTCTTTATTTCACTTATCGTTCATTTATTCCTGCCATCTTATCTTTAAATCCTTTTTAAGTTGTTTATTTATCGCATGTATTTTCCGACTTACGATTTTCAGCCATCCACGTTTTAGGCAATCAGGAACATAGAATTCATTTCGAATGACGAGTGTTTCACAGCCGCCACCAGATGGCGTCGCTCGTTTGAAACCACTGCACATCGTTCGTACGACGTTTCGTCACGATGTCCTTCGAGAATCATCTTCTACTGCTCCATGATTGGTTTTTCCATTTGCCCGGTTTATGTAAGTAAAGATGTAATATCTTTCACTTCACCTTGCTTTTCTTCAGCATTTTAACAGCGTGCTTTGTTGGAGGTATTTCAAAGCGTGTTATTATGGCTTTTGATGTTGATATTAAGTTCAGTTTATATTTCTTCATATAAAAGCTGTTTTCTATTTTTCTCCGTACCACGTTCTGTCGCCGATCACGTATTTATTTAAGTGATTCATATTGTTTTATCATGTGCTCTGGAATTGCTGATAAACTTTAAGTGTTTTCTGAAATGAAGGACTGTGATTCATCATGTAATGTGTCGGCAGATGGTGTGAAAGTAAATCGTTATCTTCAGTTATCTAAATGTTTTTCCATGCTGCTCTTCAATCAAATGTCATTTAGATAGAAGCTTATAGTGCTTAGTGTATTGACAAGAACGTATATTTTCATGGAACCTTCAGGGCGTATGGGCATTTAATGATTTAATCCAGTTCCTCACATGTCATGATGGTTTGTTTTACTTTTACCTTATTTTTGCTAAATCTGTTTTAACAGTTTAATATGTTTATATATAAACTTAAGATTTTCTTGTATTTTATTATAGTTAATCTATATTTCTGCTTTTTGGTTTTTAATAAACTTTAGTTTGTTTTTAAACTTTTTTGTAATTATTTTACCACCATTTGACTTCATAAACTTTTACATTTAGGGATTAACAGCTTATGTTTCCATTGCGTATTTTTGCTCTGCTAACTTAACCTATAACTTAAATTTAATCGACATCAGCACTTACGTATTACCCGGAGCGCGATATAGATCGCCAAAGACTGTTGCCAAATGCCAATCTTGTTTATCATTGTCAATCATTAAAACACCAAATAAAATAAACTAAGACAGACTTGAGCACAGTTAAAAAATAAAATTTATAAAGAATATACTTAAAAACAATTAAAAATACAATATGCAAACGTTTTGCCAAGCGACACGCAAGGCATCATCAGTACAAAAAATATCCATTGCATTTCAAAATACTGGCGTTTGCAATGAGCGGAATGCGATTCATTTGAGGTGAATGCTGGACAATTTTTTAATTCAAATTACCCTTTTTTAAAGCACCAGTATGTTCTTCTAGGCGAATTTCCAATGATCTACCAGTTTCACCAATATAAACACTATTGCAATCTTTACAAGGAATAATATAAACAACACCGGGTAATTTAGACTTATCATATTGAAATTTATGCTTATTGAAAAAGGAACTCAATTTATTAATAGGTTTAAAAGAAACCCCAATATTGAATGATTTTAGAATGCCAGAAATTTTTTCAGAAATGTTCTTATAATAAGGGATACAGATAAAGGAACTTGATTTACTACATTGAAAAGGGGGGCGGGGGGGGGGGGGGGGAGTAGAATTTACAAAATGTAAAGTATTTTTAAAGATTTTTCTAACAAGACCAATAGGATAGCTATTATTAACCAAATCGCGATAAATTTTACATTTCTCTATTTCAAAATCATTACTGGAACTACAATATTTTATGGCTGAAAGGGCATATTGAATTGAAATTAGTATATTGACCAGTAGAAGTAGGTTTTCTGTAAACAGTAGTAACCCCACCCTCTCTGTTGTAACTGCTGAACTTGTAATGCAGAATATTGAAAATACTATTAATTCTGAACTTGGTCCACGTATTCTTTTTTGGAGACGTTATGTCGACGATATTTTTTTGATAGTGAAAGAAGCAGACTTAAATGATATTCTCACCATTTCTAACTCTATTGGTAGCCCTATTAAGTTTACTGCTGAAATAGAAAATAATGCTGAATTACCATTTCTCAACATTCTAATCCGCAGACTCACGACTGATATCTCTCAATCTGTCACCACTACTGTTTACAGAATACCTACTTCTACTGGTCAATATACTAATTTCAATTCAATATGCCCTTTCAGCTTTAGCCTTCAGAGCCATAAAATATTGCAGTTCCAGTAATGATTTTGAATATTTGAGAAATGTAAAATTTATCGTGATTTGGTTAATAATAGCTATCCTATTGGTCTTGTTAAAAAAAAACACTTTAAATTTTGTAAATTCTGCCCCCCCCCCCCTTTTCAACGTAGTAAACCAAGCTCCTTTATCTGTATCCCTTATTATAAGAACATTTCTGAAAAAAATTCTGGCATTCTAAAATCATTCAATATTGGGGTTTATTTTAAACCTATTAATAAATTGAGTTCCTTTTTCAATAAGCATAAATTTCAATATGATAAGTCTAAATTACCCGGTGTTGTTTATATTATTCCTTGTAAAGATTGCAATAGTGTTTATATTGGTGAAACTGGTCATCATTGGAAATTCGCCTAAAAGAACATACTGGTGCTTTAAAAAAGGGTAATTTGAATTAAAAAATTGTCCAGCATTCACTTCAAACGAATCACATTCAGCTCATTGCGAACGCCAGTATTTTGAAATCGGTTTGCAACAACTACCATGGTAGATTGCTCCTTGAGGCTTGGTTCACTGAATTGCAGTCGCAGTCTTTGAATGATGCTCGTTCTGTCCCTAGTGAATATTGTTTGTTTTTAAAATAACTAACTGCAACTGTTCTTGATTTGTTCTGTCCTTTGAAATGCAATGGATATTTTTTGTACTGATGATGCCTTGCGTGTCGCTTGGCAAAACGTTTACATATTGTATTTTTAATTGTTTTTAAGTATATTCTTTATAAATTTTATTTTTTAACTGTGCTCAAGTCTGTCTTAGTTTATTTTATTTGGTGTTTTAATGGTTTTTAAATTCAGACGTTAAATGTATATGCACTGTAACTTGTCAATCATGTTCAAAACAACAATAGAATAAGATTAAACACCAATAATGGATGATCGTAAATTTCATATTCACTTGACATTACACCTGTTACACGTGTTTGTTACGTCATCAAATGATTTTTAATTCGACGTTTTATTTGTATTTTTATTAATGTTTTACTAATTTATTTGTTCTTTCATTATTTAAACTAAAAAAATATGTCAATTTGTATAATTTGGCGAAATTGGCCGACGGCATAATCAAGTAGTATTAATATTATTTAATACATAACATTATTAAAAATGGTAAATAATCTCAAATAAATAAAATATACAAAATGAAATGTAAACACTGGAAAACAATAATTCTGCTTTTTCAGAATTTAGTGTCGCAGCGATGAAAAAAAAAAAAAAATATATATATATGTATGTATATATAAATAGTACAAAACATATTTCGGTACTTTCCAGTCAGTCGGGTGCCAGCGTTATATGTACATATTTATATCATACATACAGTGAGCAAAAAAAGTATTTGCACACAGATGATTTTTTGCATAAGTAACCATAGAAAGCAAATTTGATACTATTCTCTTAATTATTCATTTATTTAAATAAGAAGAAAATAAAAATAACTACCCATTTTCCTTAACCACTTCACCGTTTGCCCCGAGATAACTCGGGGGTAAAAGCACTGTTTCTCCATACCCGTCGCCGGTGAAGTGGTTAAACAGTAATATTACACATTTTAAAAAATAAATTAATATTTTCTCATACCTAAAAAGTATTTGCACAAGAAGCATTGTCTGTTTAAAAAGGTATTAAATGTGAACATTATACAAATGTTTAGCATATCAGTCCCGCAGTACATTAGCCTCGCACTTTAAAATAATGTAATATATTAACTGGAGCAGGGATTCTGGGGAGTTTTTGTTCTAATGGCACCGAAAACATGTGAACTGTCTGTTGCTACCCATGAGAAGATTATATTTCTTCACAATTCTGGATTAAGTTACCGATATACCTATATTCGGTTATTATATTATTATAAAATTAGAAGGCCTGACTAAGCGATTTGGAATAGAATTGCGTTTTCCATTTTTGATAAAGAAACTACCTATTAAGTTATAAGCAATTTTCATCACGTGACAAAGACTTTTTCACCCTTCCTTGAGTGGATATTCTTCTTTCGTGCGGAAATTTGGTTCAAAACACCCACTTTGACAATATTTTCTGAAAGATCTATTGCGTTTGCAAATATATCTTATAGGTAATCCGATATATATATATCCGATATAATAGGATACCGAATAGGTAAAAAATTAAATCTAAACTTTTTAGTGTTCGTTATGTAATTAAAAAGAAAAAAGAAACTGGTTCGACAATAAATAAGGTCGCGAACTGGGCGTCCAAGAAAGCTAAATACCAGGCAAAGGAGAGCCATCATAAAAGAATCTTCAAAAAACCCTTTTCTAAGTGCTCGAGAATTGGCTGTTGATGTCACTTCAACGTCGGGAACAGTAGTTACATCACAATCAATTAGAAATATTCTTCATGATGCAAATATTCGAGGAAGAGCCCCTCGAAAAAAAAAAAAAAAAAAAAAAAAAAAAAAACATTTATTAGTGAAACAAATAGGGTCAAAAGACTTGAATTTGCAAAAGCTTATGATGTCAGCAAACCACTAGAGTTTTGGAAAACTGTTATTTTTTACGATGAAAGCAAGTTCAATATTTTGGGCTCAGATGGTAAGAAAACTGTATGGCGAAAGCCAAATACTTCTCTTCAAATTAAAAATTTGAAACCAACTGTAACACATGGCCGTGATCATGTAATGATTTGGGGATGCATGTCTTTTAACGGAGTTGGCGAAATGACCTTTATTGAAAGCAATATGAATGCTAAACAATATATTAATATATTGCGAGATTATTTATCTAATAGTGCTCTGAAACTAGGAATTCCTAATTCATATTATTTCCAACAGGATAACGATCCGAAACACACTGCATATATTACGAGGTTATGGTTGCTTTATAATGTAAAAAATTAATTGAAAATGCCACCACAATCACCAGACCTCAATCCGATTGAAAATTTATGGCATATTTTGGATGTGAAAATAAGGAAAAAAGGGGGGGGGGGGGGAAGGGCATTCTTCCCTCTTAGGGAAGAATGGCTACAAATCAGCAGTGAAACATGTCACAAATTAATAGAATCAATGCTCGGACGATTACAAGCTGTAATTGAAGCAAAGGGCATGCATACTAAATATTAGCACTGTTTTTAACTTATAAATAATTCCTCTAGTTCTATTTTTATTGCTAGTGTGCAAATATTTTTTTGGCAGTACAAATGCTACTTTTTTTATGTTTTCACGTTTTAAATATAATTATTAAGTCAGATATTAAATATGTTTATTTGTTTTGTAAAAGTGTTGGTATTTTTAATTCTTAGTTGCTTTTTATTTATTTATACATATGCTACAACAAATTTACCTGGTGTGCAAATACTTTTTTTGTTCACTGTATGCGGGAAATTTCGTAAGTAACACAGACTGAATGTCCCTGACTCTGTATTCCGCTTCGAGATTAAAAAGGTAACAAAGCTGCTTGAAGTGGAAATGCAGAAAAAGTAAATAGAAAGAGAAAGAATTCGACGGCGACGGTTTTGATAAAAGAAACAGAATATTTTCGACGAAATAAGATAGAAGATTTAAATGATGTATGAAAATCTTAGAAATATTCTACGATGCTAAGTAAATGAAGCCAAAGTTGTTGTTTTTAAGCTAAATATAGATTGAGAAGAGTGCTTTTAACTGTTTTGTTTTGTCTTCGTCTTAATAAATGTCAGTGTTCGTCTTAGAAGTGAGTTATGATTAGTCTCATCCCACACATATATGTAAATATACATGTAAATGTATTGTATACACACACACACATATATATATATAAAGCCATAATATAATTACAAATCATCATCTATTCCAATTATATATATATTTATACTTATTTATTTCCAGTGTCACTTCTCAATGTTAATTTAACATAGAAAAGCCTATGGAGATCATAATTTTTTCATTTTTTCTTCCCACCTTTTTGTCCCTGATGCCACTCATTTTATATTCTTTACTTATTCTAATGATATTATAAATTTAAAGTGTAACAGGGTGGTCAGAAATCTTTTATCTTAAAATTCCCTGATATTTCCAGGTTAGCTTCTAATTTCCAGGTTAGCGTTAAAATTATGAAATTTTCATAGATAATTTCATTTACAACATTACTCTAATACATATAGTCATTACTTAGTAAGTTTATATTTAAAAAAAAAATCACACTACAATTTCTTGCATAGTTAATCAAAAATAGACATTACTGCCTGTTAGAACTTGTGGTACCGTACAATGTGAAAATGCTATCGAGTCGTATCAAAACGACATCTAGTAGGGAGCTAAATGGAAAATTACTGTACATCCTGGTAATGACAATACGGACAAACTTCAAATAAGGATAAATGGTAGTCAAGATTGATAGACAATTACCGGATAATTAATTGATATCATTTCTGTTTTGTTTAAAGTGTCAAATGTGTAAAAAATAGAGATTGGAAATATACCCACATAATCACTGCCATTTGTTCTAAACAACTAAATCTAAACAACAGGGTTTCAATTAATAAATTTGAAATTTGGAACAAGCCTTTGTTTACAACTTTTTTAGATATTGACTTTTTTTTCATATTTAAAGTGCATAATATAGCGAGTAATCGAACAGAAATGTTCACAAAAAATTCAAACATTCATAGTTGACTAGATTAATTCACATTTTTTAGACAAGGACATAAAATTTCCCATTATCTGAGAATGATTTGCATATCAAGTTTCGTCAATTACAGATTTGTACAAGGAAAATTCAACCATTCATTTTCATCCTAGAGATAAGTTCAGACTTTTTGTTTTTTAATTGGCTGAGACCGATACCGAAAGTACACAGCAGGAATTTGTTAAAATCATTTTAAAATTGTTTCAAGATTAATATTTTCATTACCTCGATTTTCATATTCCTGAAAATATGTTTAAAATGGCAAATTTGTTTTTTATATCCAACCACTGGCAAAAATCTGTAAAAGTCACTATTTTCATTTTTATAAAATATCAATACAACTATGACAAAAAGACATGAATTTTGTTTTTCAATAAACAAGGGGCTTCAAATAGAAAGAGAGAGAGAGAAACAATAAGAGATATTTCACGCCTTCTGTATGTTTTTAACACCGACCATGCAAAGGCTTCAAAATCAGATAGAATATTTTTCTTTATGTCACTCTAGCAAAACCCACAGCTTTGCTGACATAATAGTTGAAATATGATAGTGGTATTTGTGTGCCTATTTTTATTATAAAAAAATACTGTTAGTAATAATTAAAAAATTACTAATTAAGCCACAGTTTGACTAAACTTCATTATTACATTACATCCCAATAGCAGAAATTTCTCCAAGTGTCTGCGACAGATCCTTCAGGGGCAAAAAATAATCTGCAGGTAAAATATTTTTACAATTAAAGATTTAGTTAATCAAACAACCCCTTACCCATAGAGTTTTTAGGCATTTTATAAAATTTATTAATAATACTCTTAATTTTTTGTATTAAGTAATAAAGAGCTAAACATAATATGAAGCAAAATAAAAGTTCTATGAAAAAGAATCTGCAAAAGAGAAAAGAAAATCTGCGATGCCAGTCTCCCATCTCGAACTTTCTGCTACCAGGCACTGCATTAGGTAAAAATTAGACTTAAATTAATAAGAACTCAAACTAATTCTAAATAAAAGATATTTAGAATGTATTTTGAAGCTTTTATGCTCATTTCAATTTTTATTTAAGATTTTGATAACACTTTGAGGTCTAAGCCCAAGTGTAACACAGTTGCCGTTTTCGGTAAAGCGAACTAAGCCCGAGAGTGTCTCTTTTGTCAACTTTTAACTCTCTGAGCTATAAAATTACCAACTACATACGTTTGCAGTCTTTTCAGATATTATCTAAGACTTTTCTATTTTGGAAAAAAAATAGAGATTGCAGCACTAAACAGGAGAAAGTATATGAAAATATCTAGAATCAGAGCTTAACTCAAACTTATTGTGGATTTTGTGGTGTTACTCTTTGTGCAAATCTGTGCTTTGAAATGTACCACACAAAAGGAAATTATACCAAATAATGTTCATATGCAAATAAAATCTATTTTCAAATATTTGTACAACTTTTGGGTAAATTTTTGTTCAAGTCTATGTGAAATTTTATGTTAAAAAATTATGATTTTTTATAGGAAACTTTTTTTAAATATGAAACATTCTTTTTTAATAATTTCTCATTAAATGTTCATTAATTACACATTAAAGTACATTTAAGTAGTTCCTTTATTATGAATAAAAAATATGAAAATACATATCTTCCAACTTTTTTTAAAAAATCAAGAAAAGTAACAAATACTGTAAAACCCCGGTTATCCGAAAAGCATGGGACCAAAGCATTTTCGGTTAACTGGGGTTCCATGGGAATTTTCGAATAACCAGGAGGCTTATGGTGAAAACTTGTTTGATGAAAAGCTGTGATCGATATGTTGAAGTTCAAGAAGATGCAACAGCATCAGATGTGTTGTTATTTAAAAGGTGGTGTGATAAAGCAGCATTGAAATGATTGCAAAGTTGAAAAACAAAAGAAAATAACAACATATTTTGTAAAAAAATGAAGTGTCATACGCGTCTATCTAATAAAGTGCCCGAAATTACGCAATGGAAAAAATAAGCAAGTTCACTCTGTTTATTTCTTTCATAAAGAACATGCTTTTTTAACACTATTTCTACCAGTGTCCAATAACACCTTTCAAAGTTTTGATTTTTACTTAGTTTCCTTCTAATTTTTAAAGATAATAAGTATTAAAACAACTCTTCAATGTACTAAAAATGATTTGGAGTTGTTTTGATCTAATACTTACAAATAAAATAGTAATCATAAATCAAAATATGTTGAAAGATGTCATTTGACATCGGTCAAAATAGTGTTGACAATGAAATTTTTCACATTTAAAAAGGACTTTGAGGAATTTTAAGGTATTTCAGTTAAGTCGATTTTCGGATAACTGGAGTTCCACTGTACTCTCAGTCCAGAGGGAGATATGCAGTTGAAATAGCTGAGATCTCAAAGTGTTAAAAATAACTTTCATTGCATATTTCAAGATTCTAGTCTAATGGTCTAACAGCCCTCAGGTGGTAGTGGCACCAACATAACATATAGCATATGTTGGAACGTGGGTTGTCACCATGAATTTGTCAATATATATTTTGAAATCAGTTTGGTATTTCCCAAGATTGCATAGAAATAGTAACTCAGAAAGTTTTTAAAAGATTTTTTGGTCATTTTACCACTTTAAAATTTTGAATCTTTTAAAAACTGTTCATAGAGAGCATTTACGTTTTATATCTATTATGCCAAACTTTAAGTTTCTATCATTGAAAATTCCATATGGAAATCATAATTTAAAGCATTTTTAGAATGCTTTTTGCTTATTTTCTACTTTTAAATTTTTATTTTTTAAAACTGATCTTAGAAGGCATTTACACCATATAAGTAACCACTATACCAAGTTTCAAGATTTTGACTTTGACAATTTCAAAAAAAAAAAAAAAAAAAAAATAGAAATTTAGAAAATTTTTAGAACGTTTTTCACTTATTTCACATTTAAAATTTTTAGAAACAGTTGTTAGAGACCATTTACATGTTAAAATTAACTACCAGGCCAAATTTCAAGTTTCTAGCCCCTTCAGTATAACTAAAATTGTAATTTTGAATGTTTTTTGTCCTGAAACTCCTTTTGGTAGTGACACTGACCAAAAAATACAACCTATGTTGAATCAGAGACTGTTACCATCAATTTTTCACTATAACTTCTTCACTATACTTATCACTATAATTTCACTATACTTAAATCAGTTTACTATATTTCCTGTGATTCCACAGAAGTCATAATTTAAGAAGTTTTTAGAAAGCTTTTTGCTCATTTCACCCTTTTAAATTTCAAAGTTCTTAGTAACTGTTTTTGAGATCATTTATATCTTATATGTATCTACCACGCCAAATTTCAAGTTTATATCTTTAACACTTGCATAGAAATCTCGATTTAGAATATTTTAATCTCAATTTAGAATGTTTTAGAAAGCTTTTTGCACATTTTCACACCTTTTATCTTTTTTTTTTTTTTTAACTGGCCTTAGAGAGCAATGATATCTTATAAGTCACTACCATGCCATACTTAATCTTTCTAGCCCCTTCGGTGTCACAAAAATCGCAATTTAGAAATTTTTTGCTTCTGCAAACTCCTAATGGTAGTGGCACTGATGACATAAAATATAGCCTTTGCTTAACAGGGACTGTCACCATCAATTTGCAATCATTACTTTTGAAATCAGTTTGGTATTTTCTGAGATTTTATAAAAATCGTAATTTAGAGCATATTTGGAACGCTTTTTGCTCTTTTCACCTTTTTAAATTTTAAATTTTTTAGAAACTATTTTTAGAGAGAATTTACATCTTATAAATATCTACCACGCCAAACTTCAAGTTTCTATCTTTAACAATTGCCTAGATATCGTAATTAAAAATGTTTTTAGAATGCTTTTCATGCATTTTAACCTCTTTTAAATTTAGAAATTTTTTTATAAGTACCATGATAAATTTCAAGTTGCTAGCCCCTTCAATATCACAAAAATCACAATTTGGAACATATTTTTAGCTTCTGAAACCCCGAGGTGGTAGTGGCACCAACATAAAATATAGCCTATATTGGAGCAGGAACTGTTGCCATCAACCATTATTTTTGAAATCACTTTGGTATTTTCTGATATTGTATAGAAATGGTAATTTGGAACTTTTTAGAATGCTTTTCATACATTTCCATCCTTTTTAAATTTCAAATTTTTTTCTATTGTTCTTAGAGGGAATTTACATCTTATAAGTAATTACTATGCCACATATCAAGTTACTAGCTCCTTGAACAGTTTTTGGTCTTCCAACCCCCAGGTAGTAGTGGCACTGGCATAAAATATAGCCTATGTTGGGATAAGGACTGGCCCCATCAATTTGTAACCTTTATTTTTCAAATCGGTTTCATATTCCCTGAGATAGCGTAGAAATTGCAATTTAGAATTTTTTAGAACACTTTTCGCTCATTTTCACCCTTTTTAAATTTTGAATTTTCTTAGGAACTGTTCTTAGACATAATTTATATCTTATAACTCACATACCAAATTTCAAGTTTTTAGGGCTTTCAGTAACACAAAAATTGTATTTTTAGAACGTTTTTTGCTTCTGCAACCCCTTGGGGATAGTGGCACAGATGTAAAATATAATTTATGTTGGAATAGGGACTATCACACTATCATTTTGCCATCATTACTTTTAAAATTGGTTCGGTAATTCCAGATATTACTCCCTATAAATAAACACACAAACTTTACTTTTTTATAATATGAGTATAGATTAATAACAATTCAGTTTACTTTCAGTTTTTTTTTAAAGGATTGCAAAACACTGTAAGAAACTTAGGCTACATTCTTGTTTCTCAAACAGCAAGAGTTTCTTACAAAAAATTTAGGACGAAATATTAGACAAAAAATAATGAATAAAATTTAGTGGTGAGATTGCCTGCTGGTGCCTAGATTTTTACATCACTTCAAATAAAATTTTTATCATGACCCTGAGCTCAAAGCTCAAAGACTGGATAAAAATAGAGTCCAAGCTGCTTTCAGGTATGAATTGAGCCCAAAAGCTGAGATTAATCTCTTCTTTCCAGATTACCGCAATTGTAATGGAAATTAGTATTTGTTTCAATCAATTTCCAGGTTTAGTTTGAATTTCCCTGAGATTTCCATGATTTTTCCAGGTCAACCAAATTTCCTGATATTTCCATGTTTTCCAGGTCGCTGACCACCCTGTGTAAAAACGTTTGTCTGACGTCAGGGTCAAAACGAATGGTAAAATGTCTTTGCACATGGGTGAATTATAACCCAGAGAGAATCATGGGCTATTTTTTTTTAACATTATCCAAATATTTTTCTTAATAATTCCAAATTTTGCTTTTTTCATTGAGAATCAACGGGCATTTTCCATAGAAAATGTAACATCTTTTTCTTCATTGTTGCAAAAATTTCAAAAGCCGTAATAATAATTTATATCTTTTTAGTTGAGATTTTCACGTGAAATATTAAATTGAAGTAGTTTATTTTATAAGAATTAAAAAGTTGAATATGGCGTCATAGTGGAAATAAAAAGAGTATTTTCAGAATAAGTTTTTGCTTTGGTCAAGTTTATGTGTTAGTAAAAAGTTTCAAATGGATAGCTATTTTTACGCAGGTAGTGAACTTAGTGAGGAATTACATAACTTAAATTTTAAAATGTATTTTTTTTTTTCCCAAGATGAGAACTATTTATACCCCAAGTTAACCTTAGGTAATAATTTTCTGATGTGTTTACATCACCTCTTGGGAGAGAATAAGGTAAAAAATTTAAGTTAAACATTTATTTTTATTTTTTACTGTATCACTGCTATAATATTGTTAAATATTAGCAGTAAGGATTGAATACAATTTATTTTTGCTTTCATAGCATTCCTGAGTGGGAAGTAGGGTATCTAAATTTAAGTGAAGTTAATTTTTTATGTTTTGATTATAGATTTTTTGGTACTACTTAGTTATCCCATCGACCAAAAATCTATCGCCAAACTAAGATTAAATGCCAATATTGGTCGATCGTAAATGTCATTCACTTGAATTTAAGCAAGTTACATGTGTATACGTCACCAAGTAATTTTTATTTCAACGTTTTATTTGTATTTTTATTATTGTTACACTAATTTATTTGTTCTTTCGATATTTAAAAAAAAAATTATGTCAATTTGTATAATTTGACGAGTGGTTTGGCGATTTATATAATTTGGTGAAATTGGTCAACGGGATAACTAAGTAGTACCAATTTTTTACGTTCAGATTGGAAGTTTTTGTCCAAACTACAGCAACCTGCATTACTACAGTGGTGAAATATTTTGAATTATACATTGGTAAACTGCATCACACATTGGGATGCAATACCGCGTACATCAAAGCCTGATGATGATATCCTCTATTACTTTTGAAATGAGTTCGTCTGAATGCTGTAGTTATTAAAAACCTTGACATATTAAACAAAAACATAATTTGAAGAACAAATTATAAAAAACAAAATTTATTTCCTACATTGTTTAAGCCCGAGAAGGGACAGATATTAAGATATTTTATTCAATTAGTTCTACACTTAATGTTAAATTTTTGTAACAAATTAGTTGAGCTACCTGAAGATTAAAAAATAAAAATAAAATTCATACAATATGATACTTAAAACACCCTAAAAAATTAGATTACGTACAAATGAAATCGAAATAAATCTTAGACTTTTTTTTTTAAGTATTATATTTTGCATGCATCTTATCATATTATGTACAATTGTCATAAACACAATACAAAATCTGCAATACAAATATTTTCGATTAAATAGGGAAGAAGTCTAAGATTTATTTCGATTTCATTTGAACGGAATCTAATTTTTTAGGGTGTTTTAAGTATCATGTTGTATGAATTTTATCTTTATTTTTTAATCTTCAATTGGCTTAACTAATTTGTTACAAAAATTTAACATTAAATGTAGAACTAATTGAATGAAATATCTTAATATCTGTCCCTTCTCGGGCTTAAACAATATGGGAAATAAATTTTGTTTTTTATAATTTGTTCTTCAAATTATGTTTTTGTTTAATATATATATATGTATATACATACATACCTGTAGCACATTATGTATTAAATGCATTCGGCAGGCCCAGAATCTTGCACCATAATTAAACTAGTCGTTGGGGGCCACCGTAATACTTACCCATCATGGATATACATAATATAAAATATGAAAATAAAACATGTGATACATGCTAAGCATTGTATCATGTTACTTTTATTCACTTTAATTTACTTGGACTTTCTTAAATATAATTAATATAATCCCTTAAGCTAATATTACTTTTTGTTGCACTAAAATATATCAATTTGTTGATTTTCTATAAGCAAGTAAACACTATTGGTTTACAATGGAAGTCTATGGGAATTTGGCGAAATATTAGAGATACCGCCAATTTCGCGTCACTTTTGGTGATATACCGCCAAATTGGCGACAGAACAGGGTCCCCCCTATGGTAACCCCCCTTATAGGTATAGAGATGCATTAAATGCTTGATATTTACGATAAGCCATTATTGGCATTTAATCTTATAGTTTGGCGATAGTTTTTTGGTCGGCGGAATAATCGAGTAAGTACCGAATTGCGTAAAAGAAACATCCCTATAACTCAAAAAATTATAATCATATTATCTAACAGTTTACTGGGTCGGATTAAGCGTCTCATTTCCAATTAAAATATATCTTTGAATGGAAATTTGAATGAAATACAAGGTCATGAAAAATCGAAGAGTGTGAAAAATAGGATTACAAATATCTCGGCAACTAATTATCCGATCGAGTTCATTCATGATGCAAAATTTATGTTCTTTTATATTCACTCCTTCAAATAAACAATTTCGAAAAATTTTGTATACCTTTTATCAGAACGAATATTTCGAGAGTCCTAAAAAATAGTTCCGGATCATCGAGGTTACTGATATTCAATAGGCTTCTTCCCATTATTACTCCCTAAGTACACACCAAATTTCAAGTCTATCTCAATTTGTTCGGGAGATAGAGCGATTATAGACACACACACCGACACACATACAGACGGACATCAAATTTTTTTTTTCGATTTTTAAAATGATTACAAGACTTACCGTATACTACATATGATGAGTAAGTAAATTGGTATACATACATGTATATATACCGGGTGTCCTAAAAAGGATTGACTGATTTTAAAATTCAGTAACTTGCAGGAGGGTTATGCATGAGGTCAAAAGTTTTTTTTTACAGTGATTTTCGATTTTAGTTTGAATTACAAAAAATAGGTGGCGCTGCGATCAATAGACGCTTAATTTAGGCTCGATTTTTAGCACTTCGTGACCCACTCAATACATTTTAATTTTCTTTTTCCGCATGAAAGAAGAGAAGGGCCAAAAAATAGAGCATGTATTTAGCGCCTATTGCTTACAGCGCCATCTATTGTTTGTAATTCAAACTAAAATCAAAAATCACTGTAAAAAAAACTTTTGACCTCATGCATAACCCTCCTGCAAGAATTTTTTAAATATCTGTCACCGTTTGCAAGTTATTGAATTTTAAAATTAGTCAGTCCTTTTTAGGACACCTGGTACATCTATATGTATAGATAACACTGGCGTCCAGCTAACCGAAAAGTACCCATATATCAATTTTAAGACTTAAAGCACACGCTTTTATTTTATGTAAAATGACGTCATTCGCATCCATTTAAGAATTCCACATTTACGATCCACTCTTAAACATCTACAGTAAAACATGCATAGGACGTCACTATCACAAAATAACACACAAATGCAGCAAAAAGATGCCGTCATTAAAGAAACTCGACACAAATAAACGGCTATCTAATGATTCATAGGCCATCATATGTTTGTAAGATTAATATAGATACTTAAAATTAAATATAGTTTATAATAGCTCCATGTTTTAACAGAAATCATCCGTTTATATTTTTTCAAAATAGCACGTATTTTAATTACATTTTCTTTCGGTTGTTATGAGAAAATGGAACAAAAATAAATATATAATTATACTACTAGGTTGAGCAAAAAGTTCTGGAAAATTTGTGAAAGTTGTGTATTGTGTTGTTATGCTCAAAATAACAACAAAAGTAACAAGAACTATTCTTCAAAGTAGAGATTATCATAGTCCATGACTTTCTGCCACTGTTCTGCCAGATTCTGGATTTGTTGGAAGTACCCATGGCGGCTCCTTGGAATAGAAAAACTCTTGAGATGCTTCTTCAACTTCATTAAAGGATACAAATCAAGACCCGAATCGGCTTTCAGAATCGTTAGACCTTTTCTCCAATAATGCCGGATCAACACATGCAAATCATACTGCTTAATAGGCATTTTGGAGCCGAAATTCCCGAACTCTTATCGATATACAACTAGTACTCATATATATAATATAAATTCTGGTAACTATTAGATTAAAAATTTCCCAGAACTTTTTGCTCAACCTAATATTTTAGAACTATTTTTCCTTTACTTTCTACAGAAATGGAGTACTACCGTTGCCAATATTAAGCAAATGGCTCTAAAACTACAAAAATAATAATAATAATAATAATAATAATAATATTTCAAAAATAAATGGAGATGCAGTTTTCAAACAAATTGCATTTAAAAGTACTTTTTTTTCCCCAATACGACGCACAGTGTAAGATTTCACGAATCTAGGGGGTCAAAATTCAATTTATGAAAATTACCAATATTAAAGTAATAAAATTGATCTTACTAGAGATAAAATGGTTATGTATTATGAAAAAATACAGTGAAACCTCCCTGTGCGACCACCTTCATTAAGCGACCACCTCCCTGAACGACCATTTTTTCATGGAATGAAATTTATTCCCATACGCTCAATACTAATTTTATCTCCATTCAGAGACCATCCTAGTAGGACTCCCTCCATGAGTGACCAATTTCTTTGAAGAGAATGAAACAAATTCCGTTTTTTCCTGGTCGCTTGAAGAAGGTTATATTAGAAAAATAATTCCGGAGAGTGCATTATTCATCAAACTTCTAAATTAAGTTTATAACTTTTTTTTAATCCCAGTAACTTTTAGGTGTTTAAACCCCTTTGTGCCTTTTATTGAGATGTTAATGTCATGATTTGTAATGCTTAAAGGCAGATATATTGCTAGCGACCACTGCAGTATCCTTAAAATATCTTCCTTTTTCTATTTCCTACATTAATATTATCTTCCCCTTGTTTTGGAGTTTTTAATAATAATTCTCTTTTAAGTCTAAATCTTTCAATTATATTTTTTTTATTTCTGCGATACTTCATTTTTCTTCAGGTTTTCGGAACTGCTATTTCTTTACATCAAATCTATAATCAATATGTAAGACGCATTCCATAAATCTTAATTGTGCATATTGTGCCGATAAGCCCCAAGAAAATTTGTGAGTATTATTCGTATATCATCGAATTCATTTTTAAGTTATTCACCACCTTGAATTTTCCGTTACAGACATTGCATTTCTAAGTTGCTTTATAGAATGCTGCACATTGTGCTATCTACTACTGTGTCTTCAAATTTATGCTCTATGTCATACGTCCAGATCTGCCAACTGCTACGAAAAAATCGTAGTTGCTACGATTTGGACCTATGAACTACGATGCTACGAAAATCGGTCTTAAACTACGATTTTTTTGCAAAAAACACAAAAGCATTTTTTGTTTCTAGCTCCGATTTTTATCCCGCGCAGCATATTTTTCAGGAGTGATTCTGATGGCAGAATAAATTTTGTTCTCCTTGCTTCGTCTCTTATCGCTTACCTTAAAGTACCAGTCTTTTGTTTACTTTTTATATATATTTTCTTTATTACAGTTTCATTAATAGTTAACATTTATTCATCTTTATTTACTTAAATATATTACTTACTTATCTCTTCTGTAATGGTCCTTAATTGGAAATCCTTTTGATTTGTTTTCTATGCGATGTTTACTTTGTGAACATCATTGAATTTTTGCCGTTCGCCATGCTGTGAATTAGCCACGTCGTGCATAGAACGTTTCATGATCGATAAGACGTATCGATATCACTTTCACTTTGTCGCCAGATGGCAGCACAGAATCTTTTAGAATCGAATAAATCGATTCATCGTTTCTGGTTTTTGCATATCCATAATGATATCGGCTGCTCATTGGTTGCTGTGGTTCTTCTTGGAATCACGTGCTTTTTCTTTGATCGTATATAGCCTTGGCGTGTTGTGATATCGTGGCCTTTCGTTTTGCTTCTCCCATGAGGGGAAGTATTTTCAAGAATCTTGAACGTTCGCTTGACGGCGTTCATGGAGTTTATTAATTTGAAAGTACTGAATGAGTTTTATTTTTAATGTGGTTTTAATCAAGCTTTAATCAACTGTGATATTTTTATTAATGTTAATTAATGTGCAATTAAACATCTGTTCCTGCTGTTATGAATTTCATCAGCCTTGCTCTCGCCTGTGAATATTATCAGCTGTAATCTCGATCTGTGATATTTTTAAATAAACTGTGTGTACCAAAGTTCAATCATGCCTCAGCCATTTTATTTATACAGTTAGAAGAATGTCTTTCATATTTCACTGACGTTTCGATGCACTCTTCAGCTCACTCTTGCCAGCTAGACTTTCATGGCGTTGTTCTGCTCTTTTAATAGTTTCCCTTTCTTTAATGGCATATCAGCACAAGTTATATGCCCTAAATTATTAAGGGTTATGGGCATAGGAGAGTCCATAACTGAAGAGGAGTTTTTGAAATATAGATCGTAATCTGACTGATGATTGGACTTATGTTTTTCCGAAGTTACGCCAATGAGTTTATGCTTACGTTTTTGAATTATGAGTTTGTGTTTTTGAAATAATATTTTTGAGATAAAACTAGATTAATTTAGAATTTTTTTTTGAAATAGAACTTTATAATTTTTCTTGAGCCTTTTTCGTTAATTCTGAACTTTATTTTTGTTAAAGTATGAACTTATTATTTCAAGTTTGAACTTTATTTTGCCGATAATCCTGAACATTTTATGTTGAACTGAACTTATTTCAAGATTAGAATTTTTTTAGTTACAGATATTGAACTTTTATTTTGAGTCATGACTTTTTTTTCAAGTTTGAACGATTTGCATTTTTTTTTTAAAGACAGGAGTTCGAAATCCAGATCAGTTAGATCTATGTGAATGCTCATAAAAATACAATTTTTTAAGATCGGCATTATCTTGAAAACGTAGGGGGGCAGGTGAAATTTTTTTTGTGATACCCATACTCTTTTGTGAAGATGACGTCGAATACGATACAGAAACTGAATGTTAGTAATTATGCAGTTTGGTCTTCTGATGTCAAGTATCTTATGCTGGATAAAGGGGTGTGGGATATCATAGACAAGAAATTAGAAATTCCAGAGCTAAGTACTACAGTTACTCAAGCTAATATTGATGCTTTTATGGTGAGGAGAAACCAAGCCCTGTCCCTCATTTACTTAAATATAGAGCCGGAATTTAAGCGTATCGTAGATGATTGTGGCGATAACCCGGTGGTGGCATGGAAGAGATTGAGAGATAACTTCCATCCAGACACGAGAGCACATCATATGGCCTTGTTTTCGGAGTTAGTGAATGAGAGAATAAAATCAAGTGAGAGCATCAATTTATTTGCTACTAGGTTGAAGAAGATTTATTTGATTCAATCGATAAAGATTTCTCTGACAGATACCTTTCGTATCAACTATTAAGATATTTATCTTCCTGTTATGATAGTTGTGTCCAGAGTTTGTTGAGAAAAGATGATTCTTCATTTAAATTTGACTTGATAGAGACTGAATTGGTTGCAGAAGAGGCGCGGCTGAAATTACGAGATGCAGATTCTGATAAGAAGATGGCTGCCTTAAGTATACAGCCTAGTGTTGAGAATGCTGTTTCGTCCCCTCCCACAAGAAGAGCTGGTGTCCAGGGATATAGAGGTAGAAGATGTTGGAATTGCGGCCGTGTTGGTCATGTGTACGCAAGGTGTTTTAGTAGAAGAAATCCAGGCGGAGGTCGTAGGCCCTATCACAGTCCACCTAGAGATAGATTCTCGTCTTCTCGATCAAGTAGCCCTTCGTCATCGAGGTCTTTTGAAAATAATGCTCGTTATACTCCAGAACAGCGTGGCGGCAAGACTGATAGATTTGACCAAGGTACATCCACGACAAGGCGGTCTCGGAGATGCCGGAAAAATGATTTCAGACGTTCTCCTTCGACTGGTAGCCGGTTTGATGACTATGAACATGATGATTCTTCACGTAAGTTATATTTTGTCTCACCAGCTTGTTTTAGTACTTGTGTAAGTGATGGTTCCTGGGTTTTTGATACCGGGGCCAGTCACCATTTTTGTAATAATCGTGATATGTTTGTCAAATTTGAATCCTTAAAAGATAATTTGTCTGTAGCTGTTAAAGATGTTATTTTTCCAATTACTGGTCGGGGGGAGGTCAAATTAAGATTTGGTCAAAGGATTTTTACCTTGACAAACGTCATGTATTCAAGCCAGCTTCGTCGTAACTTAATTTCAGGTCCTCAATTGGACTTATGTGGCTTATCCTTTTATGGTGGTAGAAATGGCTTGGACATCTGTCAGGGTAATGATTTCCTTTTTAAAGCTAGACTTAAAAATAGAATTTACAAATTCTTCCCTAAAATTCCTAAGCCAGATAGTTGTTCTGTTCATTTTGAATCATTGACAACTAATAGAGATGATCCAATAATGCAATGGCATCGTCGATGTGGGCATGTGAATCAATCTATTTTAGTTAATACAAGTCGTAAAAATTGTGTTAGAGGCTTACCGGGGTTAAAAGAGTCAACTCATATTTGTGAACCATGTAAGCTTGGGAAATTTCGTAGTGTATCTCACAAACCTTTGAAAAGTATACGTTCGGTTCGCCCTTTGGAGTTATTGTACGCGGATTTGTGGGGGCCTTGTCATATAGTGGGTCGTAATGGTGAGCGCTATTTCCTTTCAATAATTGATGATTATTCTAGACGTGTTTCAGTGTATCCTCTAAAACTTAAATCTGAGGCGTTTGATATTGTTAAAACTCATATATTGAGGGCTGAAAATTTCTTAAATAAAAAAGTTAAAAGTTTTAGAACTGATAACGGTAAGGAATTTGATAATCAATGTTTTCATGATTTCTTTGAAAGCAAAGGTATTCGCCAGGAGTTCACAAATGTCTATACTGCCCAGCAAAATGGGGTTGCGGAAAGATTTATGGCAACTGCCGCTAATGGGATGAGAACATTGCTTATTGAGAGTGGTCTTGATGCTTGTTTTTGGCCAGAGGCTTTGAAATTTTTCGTTTACACGTGGAATCGGATGTGTCCCCAGTCTTTAAACAGGTCCCCTTTTGAGTTGTATGGCGGACGGAAGCCGTCTATTCGACATCTGCGGCCTTTTGGTACAGTGTCCTATGTGGGCATGCCTAGCCAAAAACGATTAAAACTTGAGCCAAAGGCTAGTCGTGGTTACCTGGTGGGCTATGCTTTTAAGACTCGTGGATATAGAATATGGCTTCCGGAAACCAATCAAATTATAGAGTCCTCTAATGTGTCTTTTGACGAGTCTCGTTGTGGTCCGGGGCGCAGTGGAGCTGCACTGGGCGCCGAAGATTACAACCTCTTCCCACACGAAGGTGGATTGAATCCAGAAAGCGCTGGGGAAGTTGTATCTGGAATACTGCCAGATCCTCCCGGTGAACTACCACGTGATGGAGATGGGGTTGTGGATTCGGGTTCAAATGTTTTAGTTCAGCCTTCCACTGATTCCCAGTTGAGAGAGGTAAAATGGTTGAGGAAGCCTTCTGTTCGTAAAAGGGGTGACAGAACGGATATTTATTATTTTGAAGAGGGCACTTCTCATCGTCTCCGGTCTCTTAATGAAGTTGAGAAATATTCTAAAGATAATAGTATAATTTTTAAACCTGACTTATTTGATTTTTCGGCCTCAAATAAGTACACAGGCATTGTTCCTATTCAATCTATTCCTTCTGACTCTGACTCTGACTCTGATTCTGTGACTTCAAATTGTATTCATCCTATAGCATGACTAGGCGGTTTGAATGATATTCCGAGAACTTATAAACAAGCTTGTAGATCCGTAAATGGTGCGATCTGGCGGAAAGCAATGGAGCAAGAGATCGAGGTGATGAAAAACAGGAAGGTTTGGCATTTGACAGATTTGCCAGTCCATATCACTCCGGTAGGGTGCCGGTGGGTCTACACGGTGAAAAGGGATGAAGTCGGAAGAATTGCTCGATACAAAGCCCGGCTTGTTGCCCAGGGATTTAAACAGGTGAAGGGAGTCTCATATGATGACACCTTCAGCCCTGTGGTCAACTTTGGAGTAATTCGCTTCTTCTTCTCCCTTCTCGTTTCGTGTTGCGGGTGGTCGCACACTCAGTGCGACGTCACCTGCGCCTATCTGTATGCGCCTTTAAGAGATGATGTGTATATGCTTCAACCTCCCAGTTTTGCAATCCCTGGAAAGGAGCACCTGGTTTGCAAGCTGGATCGCGCCCTTTATGGTCTGCACCAGAGCGGCAGGGAATGGTTCTACGAGATCCATGAGGTACTTTTAAGGCTTGGCTTTAGGAAAATTTCTTCTTGTAATTGTGTATATTTGCTTGGATCTAGGGTGGTCCTGTTATTATATGTGGATGACATTGTTATCTTTGGTTTTAATCAGGATTTCATTGATAAAGCTTTATCTTTGTTAAAGGGTGAATTTGATATAAAGGTTCTTGGCAGAACTCGTAAACTTTTAGGTGTAGAGTTTGAGGAAACTGAACGTGGACTTGTTCTGCATCAGAGTAACTATATTGAAGAGGTCTGTCGGAGGTTTAGTAAATTTAAGATTCCATTTTCCTCCTTGCCTATTAGTAAAGGTGCTGTCTTCTCAAGGTCTAACTGTCCCACCTCTGATTCTGAAGTTGAATATATGTCTCATTTTCCTTATAGAAGTGTTTTGGGTTGTCTCTCGTTTATAGCAAATAGAACTCGCCCTGATTTATGTTATGCCGTAAATATTTTTTCGCAATTTCAGTCTAGCCCTGGTCTTTTTCATTGGGATGGACTTCTTAGACTTTTAGGTTATGTGAGATCTACCTCTAATTATAAATTGAAATTATCTTGTGGGTCAAATTTTCTTTCTGTATTTTCTGATGCTGATTTCGTGGCTAATCGAGACGACCGAACCTCGATCGGCGGCCAGATTGTCCTGCTTGATAAATCTCCAGTCGACTGGCGCACTTTTAAGGAAAAGTGTGTTAGTTTGTCGACCATGGAGTTGGAATTTGTCGCGATGACAGAGGCCGTTAAGAACCTGGTTTGGTTTGATCGAATATGCCGCGAATGTAAGATGTTTTCTGAATGCCAGGGTAGGGCTGTTATGTTGGTTGACAATCAGGCGGCAATAGATTTCGTGAAGTCCCCTGTGGAAAATTATAAATCGAAGCACATTGATGTAAAATTGTTTTTCATTAGAGATCTTTTCTATAAGGGGGATTTTGTTTTAGGGCATGTACGTAGTAAATCTAACCTTGCTGATGTCTTCACGAAACCTTTGACCAAGTTTGACCTTCAAAATTTTGTTAAAGCTGTTTTTATAACTTAGCATGTTTATTTTTGTCAGTTATACGTACCTTTTTAATCTTGCTATGTTGTTAAGACTTTTTCTTCTGGAAATTGTTAGCACATTGTTTTATCTGTCATGTCAAGTTCTTGAAGTACTTGTTAACATAGGAGTTTACTAGTTAATTTTTTTGTAATTGACATGAACATATCGTTGTGTAATTTTTCCTTCTTGTCGTGCCAACATACTTAACATTCTATCTTTCTCCCTTGAACTTATATCTTGACCATTTTTTTTTCTTGAATGATGAGCATTTAATTCCCATCTGATTACGGAAATGGTGTTTCTTGGAGGCTATTTCCGGGTGGCTCGATCAGCCTACGGTACCGTTTCGGGTAGGTGAGATTTGTCCGGTAAATGACAGAGAGTCACTTTGGGGTAGTCCTCCGGAAATTACCGCTGTATGAGGTTCTGTGCACAGGCACTTTAATTTTTCTTTCGTAAGTCCTTCATTATAAAGTTTGGCAGTGTCTATAGATTATATATTTCTAATGTTTTCCTCTTTACTTCTAGGCATCTAGAAGCACATTTCTTATGTAAATGGTTCTGTTCATCAGAAGTCTATTTGAAGAATGTGTAAACACTTTTTTTGTGTTAGTAGGGCCTTAATTTACGTCCTCTTTTCCTGTTTTTTTTAGAAGTATTTGAGGCCTTTGGAAGTAGTATTTAGAAGTATTAGCCTTCATCATTAACTAGTTTTTTTTGTTTAAATTTTTCTGCTGAAATAGCAGGTTTTTTTAGAACTTTCAGGGTTTTTTTTGGTCAAAGAGTTCATTGATGGAGAAAATTATGAACTATTGTAATGTAATTTATCCAAATTGGGTAAATACCTTGGATATGTTGTGGTACGTATATTTAAAATTATTGTACTTATTGAACTGTGTATTTATTTATAATATGTAAGTTTTCTATATACTGAATGATAGATAAGAATTGTGAGTAATTGTGACTCTTAAAGTTCTTGGTTCCAGTTCATTTTGATAATGTTTAGTGACTTTCTTTTGTCATTTCTGAATACTAATCTGTTTATTTATTTTGGCTTTTTTTTTTTTAAAAGGGCTTTTAAACTCTTAGTTTAATTTTTTTTTTTGTTTGATTTTGGATATTCTTACGGTTTTTTTTTTATCTGTTTACGGATTGTCTTTGCAGATTTCCGAAGCAATGAGAGGGGGGGCATTGATGGCAGAATAAATTTTGTTCTCCTTGCTTCGTCTCTTATCGCTTACCTTAAAGTACCGGTCTTTTGTTTACTTTTTATATAGATTTTCTTTATTACAGTTTCATTAATAGTTAACATTTATTCATCTTTATTTACTTAAATATATTACTTACTTATCTCTTCTGTAATGGTCCTTAATTGGAAATCCTTTTGATTTGTTTTCTATGCGATGTTTACTTTGTGAACATCATTGAATTTTTGCCGTTCGCCATGCTGTGAATTAGCCACGTCGTGCATAGAACGTTTCATGATCGATAAGACGTATCGATATCACTTTCACTTTGTCGCCAGATGGCAGCACAGAATCATTTAGAATCGAATAAATCGATTCATTGTTTCTGGTTTTTGCATATCCATAATGATATCGGCTGCTCATTGGTTGCTGTGGTTCTTCTTGGAATCACGTGCTTTTTCTTTGATCGTATATAGCCTTGGCGTGTTGTGATATCGTGGCCTTTCGTTTTGCTTCTCCCATGAGGGGAAGTATTTTCAAGAATCTTGAACGTTCGCTTGACGGCGTTCATGGAGTTTATTAATTTGAAAGTATTGAATGAGTTTTATTTTTAATGTGGTTTTAATCAAGCTTTAATCAACTGTGATATTTTTATTAATGTTAATTAATGTGCAATTAAACATCTGTTCCTGCTGTTATGAATTTCATCAGCCTTGCTCTCGCCTGTGAATATTATCAGCTGTAATCTCGATCTGTGATATTTTTAAATAAACTGTGTGTACCAAAGTTCAATCATGCCTCAGCCATTTTATTTATACAGTTAGAGGAATGTCTTTCATATTTCACTGACGTTTCGATGCACTCTTCAGCTCACTCTTGCCAGCTAGACTTTCATGGCGTTGTTCTGCTCTTTTAATAGTTTCCCTTTCTTTAATGGCATATCAGCACAAGTTATATGCCCTAAATTATTAGATTCTGTTCCGAAATTTCCAAGTATTCATTTCCGAAAGTTTTAAAAAATTGGCCATTAGCAGACCTGCCGACTGCTACGAAAAAATCGTAGTTGCTACGAAAAAATCGTAGTTGCTACGATTTGGACCTATAAACTACGATGCTACAAAAATCGGTCTTAAACTACGATTTTTGTGCAAAAAACACAGACGCATTTTTTGTTTCTAGTTGCGATTTTTATCCCACACAGCATATTTTTCAGGAGTGATTCTGTTGCGAAATTTCCAAATTTTCAAAGTATTCATTTCCGAAAGTTTAAAAAAATTGGCCATTAGTTCAAAAATTCGGACATTAAAAAATGCACATGGAAAAAAAATCTGGGCTGCAAAACAAACTTCTTAACATAAAACACTCTCTTTATGTATATTAACCACGAGTGAATCGTGTTTCTGTAAATATTTATACAGGAATTCGCTTCCTTAAAAACAAGGTGCCATTTTAAGAATTTCTAGAAAAGAAAGAAGGTGGGGGGGGGGGGGTTACTTTGAGCGGCAAGGTTTGAAAAAGTGTGCAAAATCGCACGATTTGCGATAAACTACCCAGAATTTCGACAAATGACCGTATAAAAAAAATCAATTTCGTCAATTGGTCGCAGCAGAAAATAAATTTCGTCAAAGGATCGTGGTAAAAACGCAGTGTTGATTTCAGGGGGTGGCCCGTGGTGGGGTCCCCCCGAAAGATTTGAGAGTTTGTGTTTTCAATGGTGTGAATTTTGTCAAAATATCGCAGAAAGAAAATGCGAATTTTGTCAAAAGATTAGTAAGAAAATGCAAATTTCATCGAAAGATCAGTAAGAAAACGCAAATTTTCACCGAAAGATGGCAGAAAGAAAACACTAATATCGTCAAAATGATCGCGGAAAAAAAACGCAAAATTCGACAAAGGATCGTGGTAAAAAAATGCAAATTTCGTCAAAAGTTCATGGTAAAAAGTGCGGATTTCAACAAAGAATCGTGATAGAAAAATGTGAATTACGATTGCGGAAAAATTGTGAATAGCCTGAAATGATCGCAGGAAAAAAATCCCGAATTTCGTCAAAATTTACTGCACTGAGCTAAAAAATTGGAACCAGGCTCCTTTTACAAATGTAAAAACACTGCAAAACGAAAAGAAACTCTAAATATCGTATAAAAAATTTCAAAGGAAAAAATTTACTATATTGAGCTGAAAGACTGAAACCTTATTCCTTTTACGAATGTCAAAAGATGGCTGTGTAACACGAAAAACCAACCAACCAACCAACAGATTAATTTAAATTTTGTGTGCTACGATTTCTAATTTTCAAAGGTTGGCAGGTCTGTACGTCTGAACATTGAATTCTACTACAGCTAGTGCAAGAGCTGTAAAGATTTAATTTCTGACAATTTCAAATTCTTCTGTTATTGACTGATCAGTTTCCATGATGAACTTGAACTTTATAGATCTGGAGTAAAAAGTAGATGACGGCTGTGGATTTACCCATTATAAAATTTTGATTTTCTTCATTACAGCCCTTTTTTTATATGACGAGTATCCTGTTTTTTGAACGATTTTTTTAAATGTCGTTGCTCTTTAGGGACTTTCAGATATATTTTTAACACATCCATAGCATTTTTTTTTTCTAGACTGTCTCAGTTTTAAACACATGGCGTGTGGTTATTCATTTGTGTTCCGGGAATAACGAATGCACCTTTTGTCTTTTGATTTCGGTCCACTTAAATAAAAAAATTTGTCTGGTTGTCCAGCCTTTTTCTGATAGTAATTATTACTTCTGCCCTGTATATATATTTATTGTTAATGTTCGAATCTGTCCATTTTTTATTTTACTTTAAAAAACGTTCTTTGAGAAATGTCAGTTTCTCCACCAATTATAAATGAATGGATCAGCCGCTTAATCTGGTCTAACATAACAGATGAGCAATGTTGAAGATTATATTTGTGTAATAAATAGTCTATCATGATATTTTTAGAATTAACGGGGGATGATTCATGTCTAGTAACATATTTTTTAAAATCTCATATAATTCTCTTTTCAAAATTTACATTTCTGTACCTGATAAAAAAATTACTTATATTCAAGAGTTGCAAATAGTGGCAGCTGAAATTGATTTATTCTATATCATATCTATATGCATACATAATTACAAAAAAAATTATATTACAATGTACAATCGTGTACAAAATTTTTGGCAGCTATTTAAAATTTATCATATGCCATTAAATTTTCAAATAATTTTTATATTGACTTAAAAAAATATTTTTTAAATACAGTAGAAGATCTTTATAACGCAATTCTCCATATAACACACAACTTCTCAGATGTAAACAATGAATTTTGCAGTTCAAAAGTACCTGCATTTCCACATTGTAAAAATATTGCTACTCTCTAGAGGACTAAATTTGATTCATTAGTTCAAATTTATCTCCTAATTTAAGAACTTTTTAATGAAAAAAATGCTATTATTACAATAAACATTTTTGAAAATGTCTAATATAAGGGATGGGTTGGCCAGTTATATTTGGATCATGTTTATAAAGTAAATTTAACAATGTCTGACCTATATTATGCAAAAATTTATAATTAGGATAACTCTTGGTAACAAGGAATGCAGTATAAAGATATTCTAATGTATTTTGATATGTTTCAGACATATTTGGCCATATTTACTAGGTAAATTTAATGATGTGATCCATATAACGCAAAATTCTATATACCGCACAACCTTGCGTTTTTAGGTTTGCGTTATAAAGATCTTCTACTGTATAACACTTCTAATAACTATTGTGACAGTAAGATACAAAGTATCTACATTGTTTCAAAGATTCCATACTATCATTAAAAATTATTTACAAAATAAGTATGTTTTTAGCCAAAAAATATCAATGGCAATTACAACTACAGAATTGCCATTCTAAAAAGGTTGAAAAAAAAAATTGGTTTTTGAGCCGATTTTTGATGGTGGTGTTGTGGAGTTAGGCTGTTATCACTGTACATTTTTTTCCCTCCAATGTGTTAGATGTTATTTGAAACATCTAAAAGTGAAATTACTGCCAGTCGATTTTTGGACTTTTTTCCCGCTAGATTTGCAAAATCTTACACTGTGCGACGGCATAAAAATTGAAAATGTGCGATGCTTAGAAGTTTAAAAAATTGCTATAAAGTATTATATCGTGCAATGATATATCTGCTTTGTTTTATGGCTGGCTTATACAATCTAACGTTATTTTTTGGAGACGACACAAAATAAGCTGGGAGAAAGAAATAGCATACCGGGGGCTAAAAATTAAAAAACTATAAATCATAATAAAAAATAAACTATAATAAATAGATAAACTATTAATAAATGGAAATTATTCCAGAGAGAAACATTCGCCTTGCATACAATATTTCAAATGAAAATCAAATTTTCAAAGTAATTGCTTAAGAGGCGCAAAGGCCAACATAGTGATAAAGATTCCATGCCGCAACTCGAACCATCAGTATAGCGCACTGACGTTCTACCGACTAAATCACATGGAATGATATAATAGTGAGATAATAGTGAAAAATTTTCCAGGCTGGGTTACGTTCCATGTGGTTTAGTCGGTAGAACATCAGTGCGCTATACTGATGGCCCGGGTTCGAGTCTCGGCATGGAATCTTTTATCACTATGTTGGTCTTTGCGCCTCTTAAGCAATTACTTTGAAAATTTGAATTTCATCTGAAATAAATAAACTATATTACGTATTATTATATTATAACTTTTATTATGTATGTATGATATGCTACAAAGTTGTCAAATAAAAAAGAAAAGTGCCCAGTTAAACTGATGGTATTGAGCTCACAGTCTATTCACACTAATTGTATAGGAGGAATTACTCCCCACCTTGTTTCACATCTCTATACTTAACCAACGAGCCTCCAAATCTCATGAGGGAAGCGCCTTATCAGAATAAACCGGTATACCAAATTTTAAGCAAATCGGATAGAAAAACCCATTTATCTAAATTAAGGGGGTATTAGCCCCCGTTACCTCCTTTATACTTAACCAATGAACCTCCAAATCTAATCAGGGAAGCACCTTTTCATAATAAACCGGTATATCAAATTTGAAGCAAATCGGACAAGAAAACCCATTTATCTAAATTAAGGGAATATTACCCCTCCCCCCATCTCCCCTTTATACTTAACCAATGAACCTTCAAATATAATTAGGGAAGCACCTTATCATAATAAACCGGTATACCAAAGTTGAAGCAAATCGGATAAGAAAACCTATTTATCTAAATTAAGGGGGTACAGTAGACTCCGTCCAGTTCGCGACCCTAAAATCCGCGAACGCCTAAAATCCGCGTATTTTTTCAGATGTAAACAGTGAAATTTACAGTTAAGGTGCAGGCACAAAATTCAAGATGGCGCCGAAATCAGCGACTACCGCCATGTTTTTTTTACTCAATTTTTTGTTAATTATTCTCTTTTGGCTATTACAGCTGATTTATTACTAAATAAGTTTATATTACTTTTGATTTTTATATAAATTAGCATATCTATATCAAAAATTCCAGGGCTCGAAATGGAAAAATCTACGAAACAGAATGCTATTTAATAATTATTTTTGCCGATTTTTTTTTTTTTTTTGAAGTATAGACAAATTTATTTCTAAACATACAAAGCAATAAAAAAAAAAAAAAAAAAAAAAAAAAAAAATTTCAAGGCTCTAAATAACAATGAAAACAGTAACAGAGAGCGCAATAAGCTATATTAAACAGTAACAATGTTTCAATAAAAGTATGAAACGGAACGATATTTACCATAATTTTACGAATCGGAACTTTATTTATCATAATTTCAAAAACCGGAATATCGCTCCGATTTGTTCCAGTACATTTCGAGCCTTGAAAAATTCCCCTTTATTGTATTTTCTGTAGAATATTAGCAAGTGTAAACTGTAGTGGAATTGTTTACTTTTCTTCCGTTCGTTTTCTCGTGTTTCAATATTTATTATTTTTTCAATATTACGTATGCATTTTAATATGTAATTCTGATTAATACGACTAAATGCAAGCTTTTTTATGAAGAAAAATATGAATTTACTTCCGAAAAAATCTAATAGCCCTGTTTTGTATATACAGTAAAGCGCTTATCTCTTATCTGTGCGTATAGACAACTGAGAAAAATCTTGAGAAAGAGGAAATGCGCGAAGCAACGGAACATGGCAAATAAGATATAAGTCTCGTTTTGAGATCGCAGCGTGAAAGAGGTATCGACGTCAGTTTTCATCAATGTTGAATTCAGACACTTTTTCCGGGAGGGATTTCTGTGGCTCCGGGGATGGGGAAGGGGGGGGGGGGGGGGGGAATTGCACGTTTTGACCATTGAAAACACAATCGCAAATCTTCCGAGGGGGAACACCTCATTGCTCCGGGGAGGAATGTCCCCCCAGGCCACTTCCTGAATTCAACACTGGTTTTAATCTAATGATTTTTATTTATTTTTACTTTTACGTACGTATTTTAATATGTAATTCTGATTAATATGACTGAACTCAAGTTTTTTGATAAAGAAAATACGCATTTATTTCCGAAATAAATAAAGATGGCGCTAATATCATCGGCGATCGCGATCGTTTTCCAAAATATTTTTTAATTAATCAAGCTTTTTCGTTTATTAAATCTGGATAAACATGGCATAACATTTCGTTATTGATGCAGATTCTTCATCAGAAACTGAATCTGATGAAGAACTTGAAAAAATTAATCTTGAAGAAGGTCTAGCCATAGGGGAAAAATATTTGAGCTTCCTGAAGCAGCAGAGCTTTATATCTGAGCAACAGATAATGAATCATCAGCAGCTTCAGGATGCAATAACAAAAGAACGAAACAAAAAATTAAACAAACAACCATTTTATCCATGTTTCAAAAATATAAAATAAAAAAAATAAGTAAAGTTTGTAAAACAAAAAAATAAGAAAAATTTATTTTTCCTCATTATTATGTATATTTAGTATTGTATGTTTGTATTTAGTGTTATTTATATGTATATTTATATATTATTTTATATTTATATTATATTGTATATTTATATGTGCATTTAGAATTGTATCTTAATTATTATTATTTACATGACTTAATTTTTAATATTTTTCTAAATTTTTTATTTTGCATAATTATTTTATTTAATAATTACTTACTTTTAAACTAATAAATTATTTTAATATTTTACTTAATTATTTTAATGTTTCACTTTATTGTAACCATTCATTATAATTTCCATTGCTCAACTACCAATCAAATTAATGTTCAAAAATGTAAACAAATAAATGACCAGAAATCCGCAAAATTCTAAAATCCGCACAACCTCTGGTCCCAAGCTGTGCGGATTTGAGGGAGTCTACTGTATTACCCCCTCCCCCTTTATATTTAAACAATGAACCTCCAAATCTAATCAGGGAAGCGCCTTATCAGAATTAACCGGCATACCAAAATTGAAGCAAATCTGATAATTCTGCATGAAAAACCCATTTTTCTAAGTTAAGAGGGGAATCAGCCTCCATGACCCCCCTTTATACTTAACCAATGAACCCCCAAAACTAATCAGGGAAGCGCCTTATGAGAATGAACCTAGAAAAAAAATTTGAAGCTAATCGGATATTTCTATCAAGAGTTATCGCGTTACGTACGTACATACAGAACCTGCGGGCACATTAGCTCTCAGGCTTTGATATAGCCTGTGAGCTCAAAATAGGAGAACTGTAATTAGTATATAATTGGCGCCATGCTTGGCATAGTTGTATCTGACATGGGCCGGATAATATGTAAGTACCTTTCGGTTTTTTAGTGGTACTAATTTCTGAATAAACCATTTTTTCTTTGTATTTTAAACAAAATCAGGGTACTACTAGTACCAAAATCAGTAACAGAAGTTTTTTTTTAATTCTATTTTTCAATGCGTTTGCAATTTTTTTTTTTCTAATTAATATAACCTTTTAAATCTTTTAACAAAAAGAATTGATTAACAAAAAGATTTAATTTGAATTTCTTCCGCTGCTGTAGTAACGGATGTATTTTAAGAAAGTATCACTTGTAATTTTAGAAATTTTGAGGTTTTAGCGCCAAAGATATCGCCAAATTAGAAAAATATGAAATATTTTTATTAGGTCTTTTAATTACTTTGTTCTCGACGGAGAAATCATAAAAGAGCAATATAAAACTGTAGACATTTTATAGGATGCTTTGTAGCAAAATTAATAAGAGATGTTCACATAAAATAGAAATATATTTACCTAAAATCGGTCCTGGATTGAATCCAAAATCCTGCAACCTTTCAGTTAATTCTTGATCATCTAGCTCCCGAATATCGACGCCATCTACAAGCAAACTGTTATCCATATCCGTTTGTCCGGGAAATCTGTAAGTATAATATGACATATTTAAGAAACAGGCCACCGTGACTACATTTAAATTCAAAGAATATGGGAATCATAACAACTAGAAGAATTTTGAAAATAACTAATTCTGAGTACTCGAGCTGCACCTGATTATCCAAAAAATTACAAATTAAATAGAGATACGACGATACGAGTTGAAACCCGTCGAATTCGACGAATGAAAATATTTTAAAAAACTGAATGATTGAACTTATATACAATAAATAATCAATCGTATATTGGCTGGCCCAACTCTTAAAACAAATATTATTTTTAACTAAAGTTCAATTTTAACGTTTCAAATTATTGAAAAATTAAACTTTATTCCTATACGTAATCAGTGACATGCAATTAAGATAAGAAATTATGAAGTTATTAATTGAGGTTTTGATCTTTGGTATTACGTAACGAAAAATCAACGAAAATTGCACACTATGACACAATTGTAATTTTTGTTTTCAACGAAATCTAAAAATAAATAAATAGGAAATTCACGAAATTTTTGTGATATTCGTAAAAAACATCCGGTTTCAATCTTTTAGACCATTTTTTATGAAAGCAGCTGCTGCTTTCATAGTAGAAGCACGTCTTCTTTGCACCTGACGAAGAAAGACTCAGATCTTTCGAAAGGCCTAGCGCATTTAAAAATTTTTGATGGTGTTTTAAGAAGATTTTTGTTCTTGAATCATGGTTTTCCTAAGAAATTCATATATTCATTAATCTACAGTTAATTAATGATCTATACAATGTTTAGTGGGGCGGTTTCTTGTATGTTACTATTAACATTTTGCGTATCAAAAAATATTTATAAAAAAAATATTTATAAAAAAATATATAAAAAAATAAAAATAAACAAAAAAAATTAAAAATACAAAATATACAATTTTTTTTAAAAAATAGGATGGCTGGGTGGGTAGATGTTAAACCATGGAAGGAGGGCGGTATTGTCTGGATAATTTATACGCAAATGTTGATTTAATATATATATATAGATAGATATATAAAAAAGGGAATGGTATGTATTTAAAAAAAGGGGGGGAATGGTTCGTTAATTCGTCAGTTTGTATGTTTGTGGTGGTCCTCATGAGATTTGTTGCCCTTGACACTGTACTGAGATGTTAATATTATATTGATATAAAATTAAGTAACTTTTATTGATTTACTTTAATGTCAATTATAATGGTGGATGTTATTAAAGTTTGTTAATTGTAATTAACAGTATGAAGAAATGTTGTAATATGTTTACATATACAACCCCCCCCCCCCCCCCCCCATTTTGTTAATAAACATTAAATTTAATAAGAGCAAAATAAAGCATACTTTTATATCATAACTGTAACTTAATTGATATTATTATTAATTTACTTACTATTTAATAAAATAATTAAAAATAATTATAAACATTCTAATATAGATGATGATTATTATCTATTATTATTATTATTAGATGTGCTTTTTGTGTTAAGATTCGATGCAATTGTTCTAGAGTTATATAAGGTATTTACATTATTTACAACAGATGGCAGCACTATCAAATATTTTATTTCAAGATGTATGCATTCTTTTAATAAGTTCAGCTAGATGGCAGCACTAAATAATTATTTATTTAGGTCTAAATAATATTGTTGCCATATAATTTATTTATATTTTAATATTTCTCTATGTTATTACACATTTAAATTTAAATAATTTTATTTTATAAATTTTTAGTAATAATTTATTATAGGATCCTTTTAATACATATAATATTTTTTATAATAAAGATGATATATGTTAATTATTTTTATTAGAAGTTGTGTATTTTTTCTGCACACTGTGTTGTTTTGCAACTGTAAGAATTCGATTTTAACTGTAACAATAAATCGGTGGGACTTTTGCTGTGATAATATTGCTACTTGTTCAAGATTTAATAGGGTCATTGCAATTAATTCTCTTGCTTGGTATGTCTTCAAATTTAATTGTTTCTTTAAATTAATATTTAATATTGTTCTTCATTAAGGATCTTGCATTGATTAATATTTTTAGTTAATCAGGGATATGTTTAGGAAATTTTTAGGTCCTTTAAAGGACCCTTCACAAAATAATTTATCTTAAAACAGGACCCTTCACAAAATTATTTATCCCAAAACAGGACCCTTCACAAAATAATTTATCTTAACCCTAGATAGATAACCTACGTCGAATCGACGTAATCGATTTATAACTCGTTTGTTTTTCGCGTCCCTAAACTCGCCGTTCCCGCCAACTCACTCGGCCGTTGGAGCTTGCAGGACGCACCCTATAAATTTACTACTAATTTAGGTTTAATTATAAATTTAGCAACTTTAAGTTTCGTAAAATAAGAAGTTCCTTGATTTGTTCCTTATTGTTTTTTCGTAATAAAATTTAAATAAATACTTATGTTGTTTTATGTACTCGGCACTCAATTACATACATTAACACATATTATTACATTTATAAACCTAGTATACACTTAATCGAAAATATGCTCACTCAAACATTCGCACGTCGAGTCGACGTATGGTTATCTTTAGTGTATAGTGAAATATGGTTATCTATCTAGGGTTAAAACAGGACCCTTCACAAAATTATTTATCCCAAAACAGGACCCTTCACAAAACATTTTATCCCAAAACAGGACCCTTCACAAAATTATTTATCTCAAAACAGGACCCTTTACAAAACATTTTATCCCAAAACAGGACCCTTCACAAAATTATTTGTCTCTGAAATAGACCTTTCACAGAATTATTTCACTTTCAAATTGAACTTTTCACAAATTCAGTCATTTAAAAATAAAATTTGGCCTGTAAGTAAGCAGTTGAACCCACCAAAGAGCATATTATTTAGTTTTTTATACATGAAGGATAGGACATGAAGACATCGATAATTTAAAATTCACAAAATTATGACTAGAATTTTCACAAAAATAAGAAAAACTTCACAATTTCACAAAAACAGGACCCTGTGAGAAAAGTCTGGACAGACCACTGTTAATTCAATTTACCTGTCATGGTAAATTTATGCTTTTTTTGGTGTATGGTCGATCAGGTACATAAAGAATCTAATTTTTAGCTTATGCTGGATTCTTTTACAGAAATCGACTATGCTTTTGTTTATATTGGTGTTTCATGTGCCTTTGATGAAGTGAAATGCTACATAAGCTTCCGGCTCCATCCTTCCATTTGATCTATTGTTTGTTTACAATATGTCTTTTAAGTGTTCAACATTATTTAGCGGTTTTTTTGTTTCATACGTCTTTAATACTTTTTTTTTTTTTTTTTCAAAATCTGGTGGTTTTCCATATGTTAATATGAATTAATTGTATGCAATGTGCTGGTCAGTTGGCGAATTTTGCTTAATTAGTATTACTTGTATAGGGTTCCATCTGTATTTTGTATAATGTTACTGTTATAATTTGCTGCTAAATTTATTAATTTATTGAATTAATTATTGTAATTGGAAATAGAGGATGATTTGTAATTATATTATGGCTATATATATATATATATGTGTGTGTGTGTGTGCAGTAGTACCTCGACTTACGTCACCCCGTATTTACGTCGTCTGGTCTGGAAAACAAGTTTTTCTTGCACTTTGAACGTGATGGGCGATTCTCGAAAATTTACCAATCGAAAAAAATCGTCATCGTAAAAAACACAGTCGATAGAGTCATCGATTACTTTCGAAAATCTACAATCGAGATATTTTATAATAGATTAATCATTGCTTTTACATAATTATAAAGCAGATTTTATTAAGTATATGGTAACTGAAAACAGATGGAATTAAAAAACAACAAATCGAAGGGAGGCTATAATGGAGCCACAAGAGTGGAAAAGTCATGTGACGGTGCCCCATGGTTGCAAAAGCGCAGGCAGATATGAATCGGTAAGGGGAGTTTAAAAGTATCAAAAATTAGAATTTTACGGCAATTAGTACCAAAATGGCCAAAGAAATAAGAATCAAAAGCACACCCCTAGTGACAAAAATATGAACTAAAAGGATGGTAAATGGGATCAATATTTTTTACTGACTTTTCTACGTCATTTGAGGTCAGATCTATAATTTTCCTATTATTAGAAAACACTCTACTGGAATACGTTAAAGGAAACACTGCGGGGAGCAAAGTAGGGTGGGGGAGGGCCAAGGAAGGTGCATAATATGAATAAATGGTCACAGGACTTTCCAACGATATATCATATGAGGGATGTTGGAAATTTTCATATATTTTAAATTGTTTATCGGAGGGCTCCATAAAAAAAATCGGATCTAAAATGATATAAAAAGCTACGATTTCAAAAAAGTTCAAAAAGTGCCTTCCCGGGGGCCCAAACAGGTGAGGGGAGAAAAAAGGTTCATAATATGAAAGAGTGATCCAAAAACTTTCGGATGATATATCACACAACGGGTCCAAAAAAGTTTGAAATTTACCCCTCCCACATGGGTTCACTCTTTCTTCCCAGAATACACCCGGAAATCACGCAGCCCCCACTTTTAAATTTTTATATTTAATAAATAATATTTATCGGAGGGCTCCATGAAAAAACAACATCTAAAATGATATTTAATATAGAAATTGCTACAATTTAAAAAATTCACCCCCTCACCGCTCCCTCTCCCACCCCCCTCCCGAAATTCAACTCCGGGAGGAGAAAGGTTCATAACATGAAAGATTCGGTAAAAGTTTGAAAATTAATCCCCCGTTGGTCCACTCTCACGCCCCCCGGAATTTACTCATCTTCCTTTTTCAAATTTTTATGTTTAATAAATAATGTTTATCTGAAGACTCCGGGTATGGGCAGCTTGGCAGAGCTAAAATAAGAGAAACATTGAAAATTCGGGCTAAAATGACATTAAATTCAACAATAAACATCGGAACTAGAACTATACAGAACTGAATACATAAGCCACTATGCCTTCTAACCAAGGGCGGATCTGGAGAGTCCTCAAAGGGGGGGGGGGGGGGAAATTTTAGAAATTTGGGGACTCCAATCTGATGTGGTGCAGGTCGGGTTTGGGTCCTGTTGACTTCTATCTTTTGCTGCTGGTCGGGTTAACTTATACTCCTTTGCTGTGGGTCGCGTTTGGGTCCGGTTGCCTTCTACTTTTTGCTGCGGATCGGAATTGTGTCTGGTTGATTTCTACTTGTCTGCTGCGGGTCGGGTTGACTTCTACTTTTTAGCTGCGTGTTGGGTTTGGGTCAGTTTCGGATTGGGTTTTCACTTTGGCGAGAAGGGTTTGGGCCGGCCCGAATTTTGAAAAGAAGGTCTAAATATTTTTCAAGATAAAAACTATATACAGTAAAAGCTCCATAACGGGCACGCCCGAACAATTATTTAATAGTACTTTTTAATCTTCAGGATTATGCAAAAAATACAAATTTGGTATAATACTGCTTGTCTCGTTATATTTAAGATCAGCTGCAATTCAGTAAAGAATGCTTTGAATCTTATTAAAAAAATATACCGGGTGTCCTAAAATGGGATGACCGATTTTAAAATTCAGTTAACTTGCAAATGGTGACAGCAATTTAAAAAAATCTTGCATGAGGGTTATATAAGATGTCAGGAGATTTTTTACTGCGATTCTTCATTTTACTTTACAATAGCAGCGATAGATGACGCTGCAAACAATAGCCGTTAAATCGGGCACCGATTTAGCGCCCATTGCTTGCAGCGTCATCTGTCGTTGCTATTTTAAACTAAAATTAAGAATCGCAGTAATAAAAACTTCTGATCAGGGGTGATTCTCAGCAAAAAAAGAAAAAAAAAATTCTGAAATTCAAAGCAAATTTTCTGAAATGTTACAGCGGAGGGGTGGGGGATTCCATCCTGGCACTAATTATTTTTGTTGCAGGTCGGGTTAGCTGTTTTCGATTCAGGTGATTTCAGACTGAGTGCGGATTCCTGCAAGCTGGGTTTGGGTTAACCCGTTTTCTTCATAAGTTAGTTCAGTATATTAGTTCAGATTAAAAACTATACCTATAATAACCTATAATTACAAAGAGAATTTTACTAATTTCCTAATAGCCGACTTATTTTAAGATTTAAAATATGCAATCATAAAATGTGTAATACTGAATTACATAATCTACAATGGCGGATCCAAGGGGGGGGGGGGTCAGGGGGTCATGACCCCCCCCCCTCCTCTGAACACCAACAAAAATAGTCTAAAGATCATTTTAAAAATGAAATATACAGTAGAGTTGCGAGTTATTTTCTTCTGATGGATTGATGGCTTCCATTCTTATGAAACAGCCATTATAAATGAAGTGTTAGGTGAAGATGAAAGAGCAGCCGTAAAAAGTTAGAACTCTGATTTTCTGGTCAGAAAGGGGGGAAAAATTTCCATAATGTTTTCACCCTTTCTGACCAGAAAATCAGAGTTCTAACTTTTTACGACTGCTGTTTCATCTTCACTTAACACTTCGTTTATAATGGCTATTTCATAATAATGGAAGCCATCAGTCCATCAGAAGAAAATGATCCATTCCAAAGGTATAATCCTTTATTTGCCGCCCCTTTGTTCTGGTGCCTGGGGCACATGCACCCTCCCCCCCTAGTTTCGACCCTGGTACAGTAAAAACCGGTGAAAATAGAATCGTTAGGAATCGCACAAAATTACAATAGACAGGTTTCTAACTAGGCCAGCTATACTCAACCTTTTTTTCTCGAGGGCCGCAAACACATGTTTGCATCGTTAGGCGGGTCACAACAGATTGATTTATATAATAATGTCAGAAAAGTGTAATTAAAATAGTAAGATAACTAAAGTAGTATAACAAAGCATTGTAATAAACTTAATATTATGAGTATGGTTGAACGTTTGTCGCAGAGGAAATGTTACCAAACATTTTAACACCACTATTTCCAAACAACATATTTTAGATTTCTATTGCAAATAATTGTCGTAGGAATAGGCCGTGATGTTTGTTGTTTGGAAATAATGATGTAAAAAGTTTTAGGTGTCATTTTTTATCGGGATACTCTAATAAACATTATTAGATATATAAGAAGTATAAAGCGTACAGAATTTAAAGTTCTAAAGAAACAAAATCTGGCTTTCTTTAATATATTGTCTTTTGCTCACAGCAAGAAAAAAAAAAAAAAAAAAAAATCTTAAATGCAGAAATAGATTATGCAAATTTAATTAATTTGGTATAATGTTTGATTGCTGTTGAAGATTAAGAAATTTATACACCACAACTACAGTAGTACAAATATAGAGCTACGTGTAAAAAGAACCTTGGACTAAGCAAATGGCATGTAGGATGTTTTAACATAATTTTAAATTAATTATAAATAACAGAACAGATTTTGACTTCTCATGAAAATATATAACACAACAGTGAAGGTCTAAACCCTTTCAGGACCGGCATCTTTTGCACGAATTGTATTCGTTTGGCACCACTTTTTGTTAATTATTTGACATAACTTTAAAAAACCCGAAAATGTCGCAATTGAATATCATCAATTTTACTGTTCTTTTTTACTGGTATCAAACTGAAGCGTTTTAAGCACTAATTGAGGGTGCATATATGCACCCATGGTCCCGAACGGGTTAAATATCTTTTATTTAATCTCCATTAATTTTATAAATATGGATTAAATTAGCAAGTTTCTGTGCCCAGGGCACTTTCAGTTTTTCGTGCCTCCTTAAACTGATTGATTTACTGATACTAGTTTATTTTACATGTTACACACTCAAAAAATTAAGCTCTCCGGAAAATGGAAAAATAGTTCCAGGATTAAAAATACTTTTTTTTTCTATTATTTATTGAAATGGGTTTTTAACCATACATTGAGATACATTTTTGTCATTTGAGGGTATTAATATCTCATTATAGCATTTTTTCACGATTATTTTATTTTTTAATGGAAATTTAGATGAAAAGGAAAAATTTCGTGCCCAGGGCGATAGTCAGGGCCTGTTAATGATTGTGTGTCTTGGGCTACACATAAAATATCGCTGGGCCACATGCGGCCCCCTGGTTGAGTATATGGCTGATCTATGCGGGTAGATTTTGTAAGGTGCTTCTTTCATAAGAACCATAAAAATGTCTGTTATAAACAGGTTCTGTCTACAGATTTTACTACACTGGGACTTCCCCCAGAGGGATTAGTCTGAGCGATATTGCCGAGAACATAGAATTAATAATAACTTGTTGCAATTAAAGAAAATGAGATTAAATTTAAATTTAATCGGCCATTTAATTGGCCATTGACTGATTACAAATTCAAATCATAAAATATCTAGATTAGTGAATCTGAAGAAAAAAAAATCCATATCAAATTTAAACCAGCACTTGCCTCTGTTATGGGCCTTGGCAAGAGATAGAATAGCCTAGAGAAGGAACACATTCACAAGTACTTTCGGACAACCTATTCGCTGTTTCATACCGACATTTATTCAATATTTACATAATTTATTCAATTCTAGGTGTGTATCTACCCATTTTGTTGCATTTAAATTGCATGTTTGTTTGTTTGTTTTTTTTTTTTTTTTGGGGGGGGGGGGGGGGTGTAGTATTATTAAATATTTAAAGTTTCTATACCTAATAATTTCAAATTAAATGGTAAATTAAAACGTTTCTGTTTATTTCACCTTAAGTTTTTAGACTCAGCAGTAACACAGAAATAGAAAATTTTCGAAAGTTTTTTGTTCCTGCACCGTTTTACATAGCCAAATTTTTAGAAATTGTTCTGTTGTGAGTATTTATGTCTTAAAAGTAACAGTCATGTCAATTTTCATGTTTATATTCCTAACAATTCCACGTACTTCGTTATTTAGATCATCTTTAGGCCTTTGTTCGCTTTATTTAGTCTTTTAAATATAGAATTTTTTAGAATTCGTTCTAAAACGAACATTTACATCTTATGAATTACTACCATGCCAAATTTCAAGTTTCTAACTCCACAGTATCACAGAAATTGCAGGTTAGATTTTTTTTTTTTTTGTATCGTACACCCTTTTAATTTTCAGGTTTTTAAAAAACTGATCGGCATTTACATTTTAAAACTAATAGCCACGTGATTTCAAAATTTCTATCCCTAACAATTCCAAATAAATCGTGATTTAGAATCTTTCTAGAACATTTTACGTTTATTTCTCACTTTAAAATTTTCAACCTTTCAAAAAGAGTTCATAACGAGTGTTTACATCTTAAAAGTAGCCACCACACCGATTTTCAAATTTCTAGGCCAAGCAATATCACAGACATTGCATTTTAGAACTTTTTTGTTCCTGCACTGATGGGAGTTGTTGTACCGAAATAAAATACAGTTTCTTTTGGTGCACATATGGTCACCAACATTTTTTCTGACACCACTATATTTTTAATCGGCTAGGTAGTTTCAGAGATGACACCCCACAAACACCCAAACGTTACTGCTTCGCACAGATGTCATATACGCGCCCCATATTGGCACGATTTTTTTCTGACGCCGATGTCATATACGCACCGGGTACTTAACTGACGCCAAAGTGTCGTTATTTAGCTTGCTACGGTAACCTGGATGTTGTTGTTTATTTATTAATAAATTGTTTATTTACATTTATTTTTTTAACTATATAAATGTGTTGTTCTATATTTATTAATCAAACATTTTTTATTTATTGTTATTCCCCTTTTTGAAAATATATATGTAACTGGTATTCAAAAACGAGATTTTCGCGAAATTGGCGTCGGAAAAAAATCGCACTAATATGGGGTGTGTATGACATCTGTGCCCTTATCTAATGCGTGTTAGCAGATGCATTTTTTAAAATACATATATAAACAAGTATAATATTTCTTCAGTGCTATTTTCATAGTCGTTTATATCATTTGGCAAAAAATCTCACTTTCTTAAACTCGAATTGCGTGAAGGTTTTTTAAAAAAGCAAAGTTCATATAACAATGAAATTCCGTGAAGGGTATTAAATACATGGTAATAAAGCATTTAGGTGAGTGCAGGTGATAAATCGTCAAATATTGTTCTTATCATCATCTTTCGTAATGCATTCTTTTAATTTAAAATACACACATTAAATACATTTAAAGACACGATTTGACTCATTTATTTATTGAATAACAAACATACGACTTGTGTGCTTGACATGAGAGCCCGCTTATAAGTCGGAGACAAGGTAGCACAAGGAAATATTACAACACAAGAGAAATACACCCTGGGAGTTCCACACAAAGTGTGCGTGCAATGGAACCAGCGGAAATTGAACCCACAAACTCTTACGCACAAGCGATTAGCTGACTGGTGCTTTGACCACTCAGCCGCAGAGCCCCAATTTGACTCATTTAATTAAAAATACCAATAAGTAAATAAGTAAAATAATAAGAAGAGATAATAGCATAAGTCAAAACATTTATTTCAACATCAACACAAGTTACACGGGCTGAAAAAAAAGGCGGCTTTTGACAAAAAAATAAAAATAAAATACTCTTGGGAAAATTTGAACCGGGCTAAAAAAAAGTACCGTGATTAATTGAAATATTATAGGAATATGCCGTAATCTGGTTTTCAACCAATATCGTAATTTAAAAAGCTTCGTTTAACTCCAATTAAATTTCATTGCTGTAACTTTTTTTTGGGGGGGATGGGGGGATAGAGGGTATGCGAGATTTCATATATTTACATTAAAATTTTTAACTTTCCTTTATATAACGGTTGCTTGTATGAATAATTAGCACCTTGATGATCAAGCTTCACTCGAAACATATGTAAAAAACTGCTTGTGTGGCTTGCGTGCTTAAAGCCATTATTACTTAACTTTTATAATTCCCATACAGTTATAATAATGTTGCTGTTAGTATTACTCTTGTTTGACGTCAACCTTGCCTGTGTATCTGAATATGAATTATTGGCCATTTTTCTTACACGAACAGTGGTTATAACAAAATAGTTTCATTTTGCATAGCACATACTTGCCAACTAAATTTCGGTAAAACTCAGAAGATTTTGGGCGAAAAATCAGAAGAAGTCAGAAGATTTTGGTGAAAAATCAGAAGATTTTTTAAGTTTTATAACGCTTTCAGTAAGGATTTAAAAACAGCTGAATCCTTATAAACAAACAAATTTCAAAGAGAAACCCGAATAAAATATTCACTAATTTGCAATTGCACAATATATATTATGAAAATAAAGAATAACTTAAATATATTAAAAATTACTAGTAATTCTTTTTTTTTTTAATATTCATAGATATCCTACCTTTCACATTAAAAGACACACTTAAAACTTCTGACTCCTAAATTTCTCTCTTTTTTTTTTAGGGTGATTCTGAGTAAAAAAAAAATATTTCTGAAATTCACAGCAAATTTTCTGAAAAGTTACAACTAGGGGGGGGGGGAGGGGGAGTCCACTTCTGACACTAGCTATGCGTTTATTTTGCGCGACCCTTTGACGAAATTCGCAATCTTCAGCCGAAAGCTGTTGTTTTTTCATGATCTTTTGACAAAATTAGCATTTTCCACGCGATCCTTTGACGAAATTGGCAATTTTTCTGCAAACATTGACAAAATAAATTTTTTTGGCTGAAAATGTCAAAATTGCAATGTCTGAATTGGTGGCCGATTTTTTTTTAATTTTTGGAAATCAATGCCTTAAATTTTTGGAAAATTTGGACAAAAACCACCCTTACACATTGTTTACGCAATCTTTTGACAAAATTCCCATCTTTCCCGCGATCGTTCAGCGAAACTTGGGTTTTTTTCCGCAATCCATCGGTGAAATTTGGTTCTTTCTATGATCTTTTCACGAAACACCACGTTTTTTCCCGCGATCCTTCAACGGAATTCGTGATTTTACACAATCTTTTCACGGAAATAGTGTTTTTACGCAATCTTTTGACGGTGCTTTTTTTTACCTGATCTTTTGACAAAATTCACGTTCTTTTCACAAAATTTGTGTTTTTACGTGCTCTTTTGGGGGAATTCTCGTTTTTTACGCGATCTTCTGACAAAATTTGCGTCTTTTCCGTGAACCTTCGGCGAAATTTTGGGTTTTCCCGCGATCCTTTGACGAAACTTGCGTAAAAAAAGGCCAAAAATCGGAAGAAAATGACGAAAAGCAGAAGAAAACTCATTACGCGGGTAAAATCGGAAGCATGCCGATTTTTCAGAAGAATTCTGAAAAAATCGGAAGAGTTGGCAGCTATGATAGCATGTTTACCAATTGCAATATTGATACTTTTAAGTTAGTCAAGCGCAGGTAATAAATTGCCAATATTTTTTTCCATACCGTATTCATCTTGCATTCATTTCATTTAAAATATAAACCTTTCATTCACTTGATTTAAAATACACGTTTTTAACTAATTTCACTGTACTTTAACAACATCACTTTGCCTTGGCATTTTTTTTTTTTTAAAGCTTTGTGCAGTTTTGGCTTCACAAAGTGAGATTTGTTACAAAAAGATACAAACCTGACAATTTATTACAAACCCGATGAATGTTTATGCTTATTTTTTTACAAATAAATATAAACCTTTTTGGCAGAGATGTCATATACACACCATGTTGGCGCGATTTTTTTTCTGACGCCAATTTGACGAAAACCTCGTTTTCGAATACCAGTTACATATATATTTTTAAAAAGGGAATAACAATAAATTAAAAAAGTTTAATTAATAACTATAGAACAAAACAATTCATATAATTAAAAAAAAAGAAAATAAAAGTAAATAAACAAGAACATCTAGGTTACCATATCAAGCAAAATAATGACACTTTGGCGCCAGTTAAGTACCCCGGTGCGTATATGACATTGGCGCAGAAAAAAAATCGCGCCAACATAATGCGTATATGACATCTGTGCGTAAATGTCTTGTGTACACTAAATAAATTGTTTAAATCTTTAAAAAAATGTTTGGGTACATGAAACAATGAGTAGGTTGCCAAAATATGCATGAAAAGTTTACTTCTCTCACCAAACCCATTTTCTTTACCAATAAGACGCTTATTCTGGAAAAGTATAAATTTCGGTACTTGTTAGTTATCCCGTCGACCAAATTACTGTCGCCAAATTGTAATATTGAATGCCAATAATTGTTGATCGTAAATGCCACATTCACTTGACAACACGTGTTTACGTCATCAAGTGATTTTAATTTCGACGTTTTATTTGTATTTTTATTAATGTTATACTAATTTATTTGTTCTTTCGTTATTTAAAATAAAAATTATGTCAATTTGTATAATTTGGCAAAATTGGTCGACGGGATAACTAACAAGTACCAAAATTTCACTTGAAATACTAAAAAGGAAAAATAATAATTAATTAAGAATAAATGATGCCACAAGTCAAAATTGTTTATTTAAACATCAAATAATTGTTTCAAATTTTCACACGCAAAATATAAATGTTTCTGGCGATTAAAAATGCTATTGGGTAGATTATCGTAAAATCTGAAACCCTAACAAGGAAGGTCTCCATACTGGGCATACTCAGAATATCTTGAAAAAAATGCTAGTGAAAGTACTCATGTATGTAATAAAGGATCAGTTAAAATTAGAGGCGGAATTACAGCAGAAAATCTGTAAAAAAATAAAACACTTTCGAATAATTGGCGTGAAAAGATGAAAGCGGCACGCAATTTGGCGAGCAGCACTTTTCCTCGCCAAAAGCAAACGATTTGAATGAATCTGAAAATTGTTTGTTAATTGATTTTGAGAATATGCGGTATTTAATGAATTTAAACGTAAACCATGAAAGAATTTTTTATTATTATTACATTTTGTATTATACTTGTTGCCGATTTGAACGAAATTTTGCCATTGTTTTATTCTCCAATCCACAATTTTTTTTATTTAAACGGCTTTATCGGTTATAAAAATAACTTTTAATGACAGATGAATAATGCTGCCGTAATACATTTCTATACCGAAGAAGTTGTTTCCATAGCAACAAAGTTGAATCGACAGTACTCGATGGGGCATATTTTTGAGCTTGGAACAATTTTAATCAATTTAAATTTTGTTTTAAATCGTAAAATAAGATAGTTAAAATTCGTTATAAGTACATATAAATATATATAACAAAACTATAGTTAAAACGAACTGAAAATGACAAAGCTAAAGTTATTTAAATTAAACTTATTTAAACAAATTCAACATAAAAAGTTTTTTCCTTAAAGAGTATTCGACAAGCGTATTTTTTTTTAACTTAATTTCTTCGCCAAACGGTGATAAGTCGCCAAATAAGCGAAATTTTTATTATTTTTTTACGGACGTTCTACCGAGGTTCCACCAAAAAATTTTTTATAAACATATATACCCATGGGAGAAGAACATTCTGTATTTTTTTCAGATTTTTCTGAGTATGCTTGTATGGAGACCTTCCCTGTAAGTTATTATGGCTAATAATCTATATAATATGGCTTTTTTTCATTGAAATAGAAAAAAAGAAAATCGAGATTTCTTTTCCTGTTTGATTAAATTTAAATATGTTTTATTGCACTGTAATATTAGTGCGTTCATATTTTCTTTGCTCCATGTGCTGTAATTCGGTTTTCTATGAAAACACCCAGGCGGTTTAAATGACATACACTAAATTTCCGTGACGTATGTAGATAAATTGTGCATCTTTATCAGTTGTTTTATTATAATTTTTAAACAAATCGGAACTTATTCTTCATAGTAGTCATAGTTTTCATCATTCAGTAGGTTACCCTCATAGGTACCTTCTGGTACAATCAGAACCGAAATCCGACAAATATTTTTTGAGTTATGCTTGACGAAAGATTTTATGAAAGGTTTTAATATCCATCGTAGCTGTTTTTTGCCTGGAAAGTAATATTACGCTGTGTATTAGCCTTCGCTTCGCTCAGACAATTAAGTTTCACTCGATGCAGACTAACGAATAGCAAGGTACGAAAAGAAATTTAACTCTCTTCAGTTCCGAAGATAAAGTAATAATACAAATGCTTATTCATTGGTTTTTTCCAAACAAAATGACATCGCAAATGACAGAAAAAATATCTTTTTTGAAATTGATCCTTTAGGCGCTTAGTAAGTTTAGTTCAAAAATATGTATCTAATTCTACAAACCCCCTTAAAACATCAATTTAATAACCATTAACTTAAATAAACGCAATCACAAATTTAAGAGCTTTACACAAGTAAATAATCTACAAATCCTTAAAAATTTTTATTGAAAGAGATTTAAGTTAAATACTTATGAAAATTTCTCACTTTCTTGGTCATACTGTCTTTTGGGCATTTTTAGACATTTTGCAAACTCATATGAAAATAACATTTATTTTATGTGGGAATCAGCTACGATGCTGCCGTTTATTCATTTGCTTTGAACGCAAAAAACATTCAGCTATTATGAAGTGATGTGAAAATGTAACAAAAAATTGGACATTTTACTTTTTATAAGGAAAAGAACAGAGGTCCCCATTTGGGGACCAGAGACCAAAGAGGTTAAAGGAATTTCCTTCTTCTAAAAAATCGGGACTTCAGGCGTCCCACGCTGTGGTTATGCGAGACAGATCTTGGAGCACGTAAAAATCGGGACACTTTGCAACACTATTTGGAGGAGCTCCTCTGATTGGTGTAGTGATGGTTTCCATCGATTGCGGACACAGACTGGTGACCGATGTTCATAGGAAGTGGTAACAATAAGCATGTTATGTTACAGTGGCAGAATTTTAGTTTGAGGTACTATTATATGATTTGTATGGAAGTCCTCAATGGAAAATATCCAGCATATGAGAAGCAGAAAAGATTTAATTTTTAAAAATGATGCGTTCCAATCAATTAATATCTTCATTTGTAACACTTGCCAAAAAATTTAAAGTAAAAAAATTGGCTCCTCCGCTTACATACCCTTATACTGACTCTTTAAGCCAGTATTTCTCAACCTTTTTTGGTTGACGGCACACTAAAAATATCTGGAATTATTTGCCGCACATCTAAATATAAAAAATGTAAAAGTTGTATAATACAAAAAAAAAAAAAAAAAAGAAAAGAAAAGAAAAGAGGAATTTTGTTTTTTCAGAATTTAGTGTCGTCCCCGATGAAAAAAAATATATGTATATATAAATAGTAAAAAACCTATTTCAATTTTAAGACTTAAAGCACACACTTTTATTTTATCTAAAATGACGTCACTCGCATCCGCTTAAGAATTCGACATTTACGATCCACTCTTAAACATCTACAGTAAAGCATGCATAAGGATGTCACTATCGCAAAATAATACACAGATGCAGCAAAAAAATGCCGTCATTAAAGAAACTCGACAAAAAAAGGGCTATATCTTCATAGGCATTCATTTGTTTGTAATATTAATATAGACGATTTCAGTCGTGACATCAGTCATGACGTTTTGGTTGGAAACTGACTCCAAACAAATGGTTGCTATGTTGTATTTTCTATTTTGTTTGTGTGTTGCAGCTATATCTTATATCTATATCTCACATCTAAGTGTTTTAATGCTTGATATGTACTGGTAACATTTTCCACAATTTATATTTAAAAAGAAATGACGCATAGCAACCGTTTGTTTGGAGTCAGTTTCCAACCAAAACGTCATGACTGAGGTCACACTGAAAGCATCTACAGATACTTAAAATTAAATATAATTTATAATAGCTCCATGTTTTAACGAAATTATTCGTTTATATTTTTCCAAAACAGCAAGTATTTTAATTACATTTTCTTTCGGCTGTTATGAAATAATGGCAACAAAAAGATATAATTGCTATTTTTCAACTATTTCCCTTTTACTTTCTATATAAATGGAGTACTTGAGTTGCCAAAATTAAACAAATGGTGCTAAAAACTACAAAAAAAATTAATATTTCAAAAATAAATGGAGATAGTTTTCAAACAAATTGCATTTAAAAGTATTTTTTTTTCCAATACGACGGTATAAAAATTTAAAATGTGTGATGCTTAGAAATAAAAAAAATTGCTATATAGCATTTAATCGCACAATGATACATCTGCTTTGTTTATTGCTGCCTTCTGTAAGCTAACGTTATTTTTTGGAGACAAAATAAGCTGGGAGAAAGAAATAGCATACCGTTTCGGGGGCTAAAAATATATTTACAAAATTTATTCAATGAGAGGGCTGAGTCTGTTTTCTTGAACAAACTAATTGGAAATGGGGTTCCAAAGTCACCAGACAAGTTCGCATTTCATCGTCAACTTTTAAAAGTCGTCCTCGCTTTTTGGACTTCATTTCTGTGAATGCTGAAAATCCAAATTCACAGAATCATGAAGATGCAAAAGGAAATGCTTTCAAGCTGGTTGCGGAGTACAAAATTTTGAGAAAGCCAAAACTCATCCAAATTTTTCTCAAAGAATGTTGAACGGTAAAACTTATTAGTCTAAGAGCTTGCAACATTTTCGTCACCTGATTTTATCAAGGCTCATTTTTTTATATGTTCTTTCGTTTTATGGTGTAGTATGTTTGCGGACAGTCTGGCTGGCGGGAGACGGGGTTATGCAGGTCAAAAAGCTTCAAACAGGGTTCGATTTAAGCGGTATCGCATCGCAATTTGCGATTCAAATTTAACTAAAATGCGATCCAAGAAATGCATTAAATCGCAATCATTGCGATGCATACTTCCCACACCCTTTGTTATGTCATGTACACTTAAAGTTAAAATTTAAAGGTGTTTTTACACGACATACATTATGTTTTCACCCTCCCCAAGTGTTTATTTACAATGGAAGTACAGCGAGACGCCATTGCTGGGCGCAGTTTTCCCAGTAAACACATGATTTGTTCCCACTCTGACGCTGTGATTGATTACTGAATCACTGTTACTCGCTAATCACGGCGTTTGCTCATAGAAGTTTGACGTGCGTGTTGTAGTAGTTCTAAAATGAACACTCACTGTTACGCACTGAGATCTACAATAATACGGAGAGCCAACTCACCGATCCACTTTCGGCCGCTACCACATCACACTTTCAATGCACGCAAGTAATGAGTCCTGCACTTTTCTTAATATTAGAAGCATTTTTTCAAACTTTTTCGCATACTTTTTATCAATTTTGTTGTTTTCTACATCTTTTTGACATTTTTATGAGCAATACTTAATTTGTTTCAAGATTTAAAAGCTACATTAGCTATTTTTTACTTGCTATACAAAAGTGTCTAACTGCTATTCAAAACTGACTTTGTATAGCAGTTACTGCTATGCAACTTTCTTTTTCTAAATCGACCCCTGGCTTCAAAATTACGTCATTTTATCAAGGCTCATTTTTCTATATGCTCTTCCGTTTTATGTTGTAGTACGTTTGCGGACGGTCTGGCTGGCGGGACACGTTGTGTTTACCTGCGGGAGAAGGGGTTATGTAGGTCAAAAAACTTCAAAATGACGTCATTTTAGCATTATTTTTGTTTATAACATCTGTTTCTACTAACTATTTGTGATATTAATCCATTCTTGCCAGACGTTGCTAAGACCCTGCCAGATCCCCATTTACAGGTAGCGTAGTTACTATCAGACAATCTATAATTAATTTGAAAGACACAAATTCGGCTGCAAAGTTAATGCCAGACGGCTTTAAATATGGCAATAAAAGTGCCTGTTTCAAGAGTGTTTTATAGTTTAAAAATTATAAGTCACCTTTACGTCATTTTAGCAAGCTTAAAAATAACAAGATATTACTCTTTGGCTAACAGACAACCTATAATTAATTTGCCAGACACAAATTCAGTTGCAAAGTTAATGCCAGACACAAATTCGGTTGCAAAGTTAATGCCAGACACAAAGCTAAACAGGCACTTTCATTGTCATATTTAAAGCCATCTGGCATTGCCTTTGCAACCGAATTTGTGTCTGGCAAATTATAGGTTGTCTATTAGTCAAAGAGTAATATCTTGTAATTTTTAAGCTATAGAATATTTTTGAAACAGGCACTTTCGTCGTCATATTTAAAGCCGTCTGGCATTAACTTTGCAACCGAATTTGTATCAGACAAATTAATTATAGGTTTTAGCGAAAGAGTTAATACCTTGTAACTTTTAAGCTTGCTAAAATGACGTGAAGATGACTTATAATTTTTAAACTGTAAACCACTCTTGAAACAGGCACTTTCGTTGCCATATTTAAAGCCGTCTGGCATTAACTTTGCATCCGAATTTGTGTCTGGCAAGTTAATTATAGGTTGTCTAATAGCCAAAGAGATGTTGCAATTTTTAAGCTTGCTAAAATGACGCGAAGATGACATGTTTTTTTACTTATAAATGTGGATCTGACGGGGTCTTAGCTACGTTGGCAACGTCTGGCTATAATGGTTTAATATCACAAATAGTTAGTAGAAACAGATGTTATAAACAAGTATGATGTTAAAATGACATAATTTTGAAGTTTTTTCACCTGCATAACCCCTTCTGTCGCAGGTAAATGCAACGTCTCCCGACAGCCAGACCGCCCGCAAACGTTCTACATCATAAAACGGAAGAACAAATAGAAAGATGAGCCTTGATAAAATGATGTAATTTTGAAGTTTTTTTACCTACATAACCCCTTCTCCCGCAGGTAAACACAACGTGTCCCGCCAGCCAGACCGTCCGCAAACGTACTACAACATAAAACGGAAGAGCATATAGAAAAATGAGCCTTGATAAAATGACGGTTTTTTTTACGTTGCTAGCTGTTAGACTACATCGTTTTTCAAATCAAGGACCTGTTTTTTTTCTCGTATTGTCAAATTTGGTGTTTTGCAAATTAAAAATGTGTTCATTAACCATTCATATTCGTCAACTAAAAGAAAAGGAAAGTAAGTTTTAAGTTCGTCAATGGTACTTATAATTTCGTCTGCAATTTTTCTTTTCGACTGAGATTTATTTACACTTGGAAAGCAGTCAAAATTTCCTTTTGATATTACAGATTTCATTTTTCTTTAAATAACTTCAGTCTTGATGTTGATGTGACTATATTCTCGGATGGACCTTGAAGACAAGGGAGGAGTGGTGCGCTGGAAATGCTCGTATCATTGATACGGTACCATGCACTTTTAATTATTTGTCAAAAACCTTTGTGACACATTTGACAATCTCTTACGGCACACAGGTTGAAAAACACTGCTTTAGGCAAATCATTCTGGTGCAGTTGTGCAAATGCTGTTCCAGTTTTCGTACGTTCCTATAACTTAATCCGAATAATATTCTTTGCGTTATTTTATCATAGAATTTATGCCATTAAATAAGATAAAAGTTAAAATTTATTATACTGAAAAAGCGATAGAAAAGTTCGAAAATTAAAGCAACATTTGCACCCCCTACTAATAGTAATGTGGGTTGAACCGCCAATAGAAATGTTTAGAAAGTTTTTTCCCCCATTTAAAAATATCTTTTTGTTATAAGTTGATATCTTAAAATATTTTACCAAAAGAATATGAACACAAGAGAAAAACAAAATCAGTAAACAATTTTGATTTATTTTTAAAACAATCAAATTCAAAAACCTAGTTGGATGTGCCTATCCCAAAACTTTCTTCTATCTCATATGTCTTAATATTTCAAAAAGTAGTTACAAATGTTAATACTTTATTATTATACCAACTTTCACCTTAAATGTCTGCTTCAGTCAATTAATCAGAGTAAAAACGAGTTAATCTCGATCATGATATTTATTGAAATAGTTTTTTAGTATTCTGTTGTACATCAACTGTTTGCGAGTAGCCGGCTTAGCAGGATGAGAAGTTCCCGTCACTTCACGAGCCGCCGATGTACAATAGAACTACGAAAAATTGAGAAAATTATACAAAAATCTCCTTCAGGCAGAATATTTCGAAATTAAAGTAGGACCTGCAGGCCATAGCCAAAACATATATACGAAATTTGGTTCAATTCTATGCATAACTTCATACACTTTTAGATGCTACAATGAAAATGGCACAAAAATCACTATTATGCGCCCCCTTCTGGCTAGAAAAAAACATACACAAACAATTTGGTTCAATTCTATGCATAACTTCATACTTTTTTGGATGGTACAATGGCGACACACAGACAGATATTTTGTATAAACGTATTTTTGGGATTTGACTCCTAAAATGTGTAAATCCGTCGAAAACAAATTTCGATTACAATACTTTCTTCTATTGAAAACGTTAAAATTTAGTTTCTAATATGAAAAAGTAGCACGCAGCATGGTTACGGGACATTCCTGTGATCTGAAGAAAATGTAGTTTGAGATTGGAGGATTTTAGTGAATTTTTACGTGGTTGATGATTTTTTGGAAAGATGGGCAAATCAGAGCAAAAAATTTTCGTGTTTTAATGAGAAAAAAAAAAAAAAATGGACAAAACCCTTTGCATTCACGGATTTTTTTATGAATATGTTTGACTTCATATTTATCAACGGCAATTTGACCACAAAGACAACTAGGGGGCCAACAAAAAATCAAAGACAAATAATAATACTAGTTGGGATCACACTGTAAAATAAAATGCACGAAATGACCTATCGCTATTGCTTATGAATATGTGGATATTGTACAATATATGTATACATTTGTGTAAAAATAGCACGTATATATTCATGGAGGCATCGATTTTTTCAAAAGATTTCATGTTTTTTGTTTATTCATGCAGGGTTTTCAATCAAATTTAACGGCAGTTTCAGAAAATTAGACAAAATGTAGTAGAAATAATATAGTGCAACTGGATTGTAAATATATTAAACATGTGATGAAATATGAGAAATTATATGAAATATTTTATCTGTGTATGCGCGCACGATAACCTTTTTTTTTTCTTTTCATGATTTAATAGTCAAGCCCACATGGAGCAACTGATAATAAAAGCCAGTCAAATATTGTGAAAATTCAGAAAGATATCGGGGATAGAGTGAGCTGATTTAATTGTTCTACAAAAACAAATAAATGATCAGGAGTTTTCTACAAATTGTCGCTTTTAATTTTTACTGATGCTTTAGTAGTTCGAACGAGCCTATTCCAAGAAAAAAAGAAGTATGAAAATCTAAGTATTTCTTCTAAATCTACTTGTTGACATTCATTAAATACAAAATCTTTGCTGGAAGCCAGTTAATAAAAAATGACAATGTGGAAAATTCCTTATCATTCAGCAGATTTTAGAGAGTAACTAATTACATGATCTATGAAATGCCAGCATTCAATTTTTCATGAACTCTTTCATATTGTGCAGTTTTTCTTTCTTTTTTTACTCAGATGTTTATTTTTATTTTCATAACCATTGTGTAACTGGAGCTATAATTTTGGTAAGTTAAATCCTACTGCATTGTTACATATTGATTTTTGAATGTTACAATCTCTATGGTTTCATTTATAATGGATAAATAGTATAGACTGGAGGGAAAAATTATCTTACCTTCATGGAAATTTATTTGTATGATATAATTTTTCTAGGACAGTGGTTTTTCTATTATTCTTAATATGCTACATACATGCTGCTTTTTTAGCTCACAGGCTATCAAAGCCTGAGAGTTAATGTGCCTGCAGGTTCTGAATGTACAGTCGTGGAAAAAAAAAAAGTAAACACTCCCTACTAACTCTGCAACTAATTATAATAGAAAAAATTTACAGTTACCAAACAATTGGAAATAAAGCCTACTTTTAAATGATGTATATAAAATTTGCTTAGGGGGCCATCTACAAATCAAAACCAGACCAAACTTTGTTTTTTTCAATGATAACACCCAATTTCGACCATATATTTTAAATCTCCAGTTAAAACTATGTCTAGAAATGAAATTTTAAGTCATTTGGATAAGTTTTTGAATTATAAACATTCAAAATTTAGAGCTTCTAATGTTAAATTAGATTTTCATATTTTTCTTAATATCTCCTGAAATTATAATCGTAATGTGATTTTTTTTTATTTTACTAGGGGGCTCTGCCCCCTACGAGCTTCGCTCATCAACCCCCGTTCACCCTCTAAAAATCCATTAATTTGATCGGCTTAAAGATTATGGAAGGTTGAATTATAATTAAAAAACCAGTGGCGATATCCCTGCAAACGGGTTTCCATTTATTTCTCTTTTAATGAAGAATTTTAAAGCCAAAAAAGCTGCTGTGAATTGCTGTTTTCATGTTTGATTAAATAAGATTAGTTAAACATCTGAAAATTAGCTAATGTAAAATGAACTAAGTCAACAGTCTTTGCTTTCAGGTATTTTTTAATATAGCTATAAGAAAATGATTCTAAATTACACATTTTAAATCTGACAATTTTAACCAAACTTTTCTTTTTTGTAATATTCACCTGGAAATATTTCTATTGTTAGAAAGGAAATACATTTGCACTGTCTTTGGCAACAGTAGTTTTAAAAGATCATCTCGAAATATGAAATAAATCTCGCGCGTACGTGTAAATATATATTTTAATTTTAACTGTTTGGTAATAATATTTGGCTATTTGAATCAGGACATAATTCCACCCGTATTTACTACTTTTAACACATATTAATTAATTGTCTCATAGTTTTTTTTTTTTTTTAAATATTCACGTGTATAAACAATTTTTATGACGTAATGTTTAATATTTTCCTGCTTTTAACACGTAATCATTTAATTCTAATTTCAGAGAGTTTTTCTGTTTATAATAGTCACGCATAAATAAATTTTCAGTTTAAAGGAAATATTATTTGAGAAGTTTTTACAATTTTGGCAACAATTTAAAATAATAACCTTTTCTAAAATATGAAAAAAATCTCTCTGGAAATGCTGAAAATTTGAATTTAAAATGAACCCTTAAAAAATTAGTCAAATTAAAAAAATAAATGCAGTCTGCACATCGTGAACTTCTAATGTATAAAATGATCTAAAAATTATTAAATTCTTATGTATAGTTTTTGCTCTTATAAAAATTTAATGGAACAATTTTGACCAACTTTAACATTAAATATCTCTTAAAATAATTCTTCGATATGAAAACTGTCTGCATCAGCGTGTTTATCAAACATTTCTCTGCAATACCTCTGATTTTGTTATGCAGTAGATTATTAACGAAGAAAGTCCCCACGTCACAAAAAATTCAAAACCGGCGGCGGCGACGACGACAGCATTAGCTACTTTTTTTTTTTTTTCAGAATAGACAGATTATAATACTAAAAAACCCAAACATAAATACATTAAATTTATAACTTAATTTAAAATATAATGATTATGAGATTAATATTCGAAAAAAATATGAATTGCAACCTAAATTTTTTTTGATAGATTTATATTTATTATGTCCTGTCTTATGCAAATTCTCAATTTCAAAATTTTCTTCCAAGTAGTTCTCAAATTATGAGTAAAAAATGTCAAAATAGCGGTTTAAGGGGCCCGTCTATGATGTCCAGAAAAGCATAATTTGAAAAAATATATTTTACTCATTTTAATGAAACATTTGGGATGGCAATAGTCAAAACATATTAAGCGAGTAAGATGTTTATATTTGCTAGAAATAATACATTAATAGAAGTGACATAGTCATTCTGTAACATTTCAACAATCGAGTACCGAATTTCAATTTGGATACAGCCCCTAAAATATGCCCATTTAAAAATAATAAATGTCTCGGAAACTGATCATACGAATTTAATGAAAATTTGGATTTAGGCTAATTGTGTGAAGGGTGTAGAATCCATTTATGGTGTCAAACTTGGGTATTGCTACTGAAAAAAAAAAGTTTAGGTGCGTTTTCATATGTAGATGGCCTCCTAAGCAACTTTTATATACATCATTTAAAAAAAGACTTCATTTCCAATCGTTTGGTACCAGTTACTTTCTTCTATAATAATTTGATGCAGAGTTAGTAGGAGGTGTTTACTTTTTAGCTCACAGGCTATCAAAGCCTGAGAGCCAATGTGCAGCAGGTTCTGTGTACGTACATATGTGCGTAACGCGATAACTCTTGATAGAAATATCCGATTTGCTTCAGATTTTCAATATAGGTTCATTCTGATAAGGTGCTTCCCTGATTAGTTTTGGGGTCTTATTGGTTAAGTACAAAGGGGGGTACGGTGGCTAATCCCTCCTTAATTTAGAATAATGGGTTTTTCATGCAGAATGAACTGATGCGCTTCAATTTTGGTATACCGTTTTATTCTGAAAAGGTGCTTCCCTGATTAGATTTGGAAGTTCATTGGTTAAGTATAAAGGGGGGATGGGGGAGCTAATTCCTCCCACTTGATTTAGATAAATTTGCCAGTAGCATGTTCAAGCGAAATAACTTTCTTCAACTGTTTTATTTACAACCTCAGCACTATAAATAAACACCTGCCCATTTATTAACCATTCGGAAAAATGGTTATTGTCCTCTGTCAGGGTAGGAAATCAAAAACATATCTGAAGCGTTTTATTGGTTGAATCCGCATTTTATTCGTTTTCTGATTGGTCTATACAGTAATCTGCATTTTCCCTTTACTTTCAACAGAGATGGATACTTCTGTTGCCACTATGACAAAAAAGTAATAAAAACTACAAAAAAAATTTAATAACTCAGAAAAAAATCGAGATACAGCTTTCAAACAAATTGCAAAGTACATTTTTTTCTCTATATGAGATGGTGTAAAAAGTAATATTGTGGGATGTTCAGAAGTTTAAGAATGAAATTTCATTTAAAATTGGTCGTCAGATTTCCAAGAAATTTGACGATGAAAAAAGCCTTTTACGAACAGCCAATGAAATGTTTGGATAATATGCAAGTTTCAGGAAATCTGGTGAGTTGCAGGTGATTTTTGTCGCTGGCAATTTTTATGTGTAATAACACTATTAATGTTTAATTCATGGCGTACTTAATGTATGATCAACTCCATGCGATTTTAGTCTTTAAAAAAATCATTTTCCAAATGGTCGTTGTAATTTGTTAAATTGTTTTTTTTTTTTTTTTGCATTTTTTATTGTTTTAAATATTTTATTGCCATGCTTGGTATGCATTTGAGGTAAAATTTTTTGATAAGTTCAAATTCGCAAAAATTGTTTCTGTATTTTAAAAAGTTTCAAAAATAAAAAATATATATATTGCAGATTAAGAAACACAAACTTTAAATAATTATCTCTTAACTCACTGGAAATTGGGGCTATGCGGGAGACGTTATCTCTAATAGATTTGCAACTTTTGTACAACACATGTTCATTAGCGCTAAATTTCACCAAAACGAATAAATACATTTTTATATAAATTTAAGATATACATATCATAATAGTGACAAATTTTAACTTAAATCAGTTTCATTTAGTCAATAAATCGTTTTGCATTAAAATTTTGAAGAAAAAAAAAACAGATATCAAGAGAGATTTTATTAAAATAGTCAACACGCACCACTTTTCTTGTTGCGGAAGTATAACGTCAGCAGTATATTCAGTACTATCAAATTCCTCGTTCCCCAAGTACAAGATAAGGGCTGAGGAGTGACCAACGAAAGGGGGACATTTCTCCTTGAAAAACAATTTTTTCCCACCGCAACTTTAGTTTTTGGGGTTCCTTGGTTTAGTATGAAGTGAGGGGGGCAGGGGCTAATCCCCTCCATAATTTAGATAAACTGTTATGGAGTTGAAAACGCAAGTTTAAAAATGAAAAACAGAATATTCTAGTATTTTGATCTACCTGTTGCTGTATATGAGATATAAATATCTAATTAATACTATACATTTTGCTAAGATTTTTGCATTCTAGTGCTGAACATGTGTGCACTTTGTTACTTTGGTGTCCCCTGTGTTACTGACATTTTTATTTTTTATCTTAACAAAAAGATAAAACTTCCTTAAGAATCAAACGGTTAAATATGGAATGACTAATAAGTATAAGTAAGTATGACTGAGATTTTATTGTTATAATTTTTACCAAATTATAGAAAGTTTTATACAGGGTGATTCGAAACTTATCGTTCAAATTTCGTGGGGAGGTAGGGAATACATCAGGAAACCGATTTTGCATAGGAAAGTAAGTACGTATGCATATATAGCAGGGTTCGCAAAAACCCGGGTTTTTCTGAAAAAACCCAACCCACATGGGTTTTTTCATGAAAAACCCAGTTTTCCCCGGGGAAAATCGGGGTTTTTTCAAAAGTAGAATGTATGCGCAATTACATTATTGTATACTATATTTTCTATATATTATATACACTATACATATAAAAATACATTGTTCCCTTATATACAATATAATTGTAATGCTATTTTACAAGTTATAAATTGTATAAATTATATGAATTTAAATTAAATGTCAGTGTTTCTCACAAATTAGTTTTAAATAAGATAGAAGATATAAAATTGTTAATTTTCTTTAAATCAAATAATGAATAGAATATTAAAATTTAAAATATATAAGTAGAAAGAAAAAAAGGGGTAAACTAGTCGGATGTGCCAATCCCAAAAGTTTCTTCTATCTCATACCTGTTAATAATTCAAAATTTGCTATCACAGTGCCAAAATTAAAAGACAATTTATGCCTATCATGAGGATTATAAAATATAGATTTGTTGAATTGGATGCATTTAACAAGGAGATATAAGTATCACCTGTTGTGCAATTTACAACAAAACCTGATCAGTAATAGTTTACGTCAACATCTAACTGAATCTGAAGTTTGGTGAAAATCCATGCATTATTAGTTCTTGAGATTAAGCTATTGCAAAAAGTGAGATAAATGCAGCGCTACTGTTGGGTGATATAGACCAAAAACTATTTAGCACCAGTTTATATCAAGGTTTAACTGAATCTAAATTTTTATTCAATTCCGTACATTAGTTCTTGAGATAAGAGTTATTGCTGAAATCGTGAAAAATGCAGCATAACAGAACTACCTGTTGGGCGATATGCACCAAAATTCAATAAGCAACAAGTTAACTTGCAACTGAATCTGAAGTTTTATGAAAATCCGTGCATTAGTTCTTGATATAAAGCAATTGTAAAAACTGAGATAAATGCAGCATAGTAGCGCCACCTGTTGGGTAGTATATACCAAAAACTAATCAGCACCAGTTTACATCAAGCTCTAACTCAAGTTTTGTGAAATTCTATGCATTAGTTCTTGAAATAGACAGACCTGCCAACTGCTACGAAAAAATCGTAGTTTCTACGATTTGGAGCTAACAACTACGATGCTACGAAAATCGGTCTAAAACTACGATTTTCTTCAAATACGCCGAAAATAACCAATTTCGTCAATCGTTCGCAGAAAAAATGCCAATTTCATCAAAGGATCGCAAAAAAACGCAAATTTCGTCAGAGGATCATGAACGAAAATTTCGTGAATGAATCGCGGAAAAAAGCAAATTTCTTCAAAGGATCGCGAAAAAACACAAATTTCTTCAAAGGATCGCGAAAAAACGCAAATTTCTTCAAAGAATCGCGAAAAAAAAAACGCGAATTTCGTTAAAGGATCGCGAAAAAAAAACACATTGTTCCAAGGGATTGCAAAAAAATGCAAATCTCGTCAAAGGATCGCCGGAAAAACGCAACTTTCGTCAAAGGATCACGAGAAAAATGCAACTTTTGTCAAAGGCTCACGGAAAAAATATCCAAATTTCGTCAAAGGCTCACAGAAAGAATATCCAAATTTCGTCAAAGGATCGCGGAAAGAATGCGAATTTCGTCAAAGGATCACGAAATAAATGCTAATTTCTTCAAGGATTGTGGAAAAACGCAAATTTCGTCAAAGGAATGCGGAAAAAATCCAAGTTTCCTCAAAGAACTGCGAAAAAACCCCAAATTTCGTCAAAGATCGCGGGGAAAACGCGAATTTGGTCGAAGAATCGCAGAAAAATGCAAATTTCTTCAAAGAATCGCGAAAAAAAACCCGCAATCCCCGAAACATGCGCCAATCTCGTCAAAGAATCGGTAAAAAAGAAATTCGTCAAAGGATCGCGGAAAAAACACGAATTTGGTCAAAGGATCGCAGAAAAAAGCAAATTTCGCCAAAGCATCGCGGGAAAAAGCGCGAATTTTGTGAAAGGGCAGCGATAAAAATGCATAATTAGATTGTAATACCCCCACACACACACCTTACAGAAATTTTTTTGACAATTTCTGATTTTTTTTTTTTTTTTACTCAGAATCACCCCAGCTCTGTGCTCTCTTCAGAAAACATCGCACGCAGACAAAAAGATTTATGTTTATTGTTATAATACATATAGTTTTTAATCTGAAAGAATATAAAAAACTAACTTTTGAAAAATCGGGTTAACCCAACCTGCATGAATCTAAATTCGGCCTGAACCAAAAGCAATCAGCTCCCGATTTGCAGCGTAAAAAACAGCAACCAACCAACCAACCTCTAGATTAATTTGAATTTTGGGTGCTACGATTTCTCATTTTCAAAGGTTGGCAGGTCTGGATAGAGAGCACCCACAACATTTTTTTCACATACAGACAGACATTTTCTAAAAACCATCAAATCGTCTTCAGGACCTTTTTAAAACGTACAAATCCATCATAAACTGGAAGCCAAAATTTCTCACGAATCCAATACTTTCTTCTTGTAAAGATAGAAGAAAGTAAAAAGACATCTTTTATTTTTCCATGAATATAGTTGATTTGAATTTTTTATATAAAGACATTCTTATGATATAACCTTTAACTATAATTATGTACTATGTATGTTGCCTACTAGGTTCTATGTTAGTAAAGTATTTCAATGTGCTGAAATACATTATTTTAGTAAATAAACAGATAGAAATGCTTAATTCATCCTTAAAAAGTTAAACTTAAACTTTGTGCAAAATTACTTAAAAGATGAGAAAATATTAAAAGATGTTATTTTAATACCTTAGTACTTTCAACTATTAAAAAAAACAGTCTTCATCAGAGAAATATAAGAAATACAATTGTTATTGACGTCTAATTTTCAAAAACCATGTACGTTTTCACCATCTACGTGGTTTTTGAAAATTAGACGTCAATAACAATTGTATTTCTTATATTTCTCTGACGAAGACTGTGTTTTTTATAGTTGAAAGTACTAAGGTATTAAAATAACATCTTTTAAGTAATTTTGCACATAGTTTAAGTTTACATTATTTTACTTCAGATGTGTATGTAATGGCTTCTATATATTAATATTTTTTCAAAATTAACTGAAATGACTTAAATTCATTAAATGTATATGTTGTTTAAATTTTTAAATTATTTCTGAAAATTGAAAAAACCCACATTATGGGTTTTTCAGTGGGCTTTTTCAAGTGGGCCCATTCTGAAAAAACCCACCGGGTTTTTTCGAACTGGGCCCAGCTTTGCGAACTCTGATATATAGAGGGTGCTGTGTGTACCCAACCTTGCACTGTGTCCCAATCATTGTTTTGATTTTCCTAAAGCTAGTATTAAACATATCGTAAAGGTTTGGGGAAATTTTCATATAGCTTGGGGAAAAGTTGAGAGTAAAAATATTTTCTGCACCCCTGGCTCACAGTACATATGGTGTCACTGATCTAATTACGGTGCACTTCCATGATATTGCAGACATTCCACACAAAGTTACTCAATTGAATATTTAAATAAAATTTCTTTACTGTTTTAAGTTATGAATTGAAATTCATGCTTCGCTTGGAGTAAGAGATATCTAAAGATGAAAATAAGAAACTTTGCTTAGTAGCCACTGGCCGTTAGTTAATTTTTTTTAATAGCCAGTTACTGGCTAGTGAGAATAATTTCTTTAGTAGCCAGTAAGTATATTTATGTTGCTAAATATTTAATTAAAAAATATGAGTTTACCATAAACAAGTAAATAAAAATATTTTAATTCATAGTGTTTTGCATAAACTTGAGATATTAATTTCTAATCTATTTTAAATTGAAAAATAAGTTAACAACAAAGTTATACACAACATGCTTAGGAGGTAGCTAACGACATAAGTACCCCCTCCCCCCTTTTTTTTTAATTATTTGTCGAGAAATAAGATCTGACAATAGAAAAATAGGCATGTTTATCCACTGACTAGCAGGAGTAATTAAAAAAATTTGAAATTCACAGCAAATTTTTTAAAAGGTTATAGTAGAGTACCCTACTGGCGAAAATTTTGCATTTTTTCCGTGGCCGTTTGACAACATTCATGTTTTTTCATGATCCTTTCATGAAATTCGCTTTTTTTGCGATCCTATAACGAAACTCATGTTTTTCCGTGATCTATTGGCAATATTTGCCTTTTTTATGCGATTTTCTGATGAAATGTACACTTTTTATGGCGATCTTTTGGCAAAATACGTGTTTTTTCGCTATCTTTTGATAAAATTAGTCTTTTTCCGCGATCCTTTGACGAAATGTGCCTTTCTTTTGACAAAATTCACTTTTTTCCACAATTTTTTCATGAAATCCACTTTGGCATTTGGCTGGTTCTTTCCATATTTTTAGTCACCAGTTTTTGAAGTTTAATTACCGAGTGGCGACTGCTTATTTTCATCTTTAGAGATATCCCGTATTTATGACTGAATAAGTGGATTGAGACCCTGCTTTCAAATGCAAAAAATTTTTTTTGCAGTGTGCTCTATCAAATTCTTAAGTTTACATGACCTACAAGGATACCATGTATACACTTTATGGCCAAAGGGGACCAGTCACTTGCGATTTTAGACGTTTTGTTAAATATCTAGAAAAATACATCACGAATTAACCTGAAACTGCAGGTGTGTAAACAGTGTAGTATAGGTCATACATTTCCATGAAGATTTTCCCCCCAAAACCGCATAGGGCGCTGTCAACAAATTGAAAAAGAATGAATATCTTTTGGATAACCCTGTAAAAACTAATGTAGCAAAAGCGTTCAAACTCGAGATTATTAATAAGTGGCTTATTGTAATAAACTGTGTTCATTTTTATGAGGATAGCATGTATACTAGTAGAGAAATTAAGGTTTTTATAAAAACAGTCCCAAATTTTGCCACGTTTTTTGTTTATAATTTACAGGGTTCTTAATATAAAAAAAAGTTTTTTTTCAGAAAATATGACAAACAACATTGTGCACAATACTCTGTAATCAGGATTAAAAAATAATAAAAATTGGATGAAAAATGAGCAGGTTTATTAAAAAATGTTTCACTGCGCATGCACAAATGCAATCAAAATATAATGTGCATAATGTATTAGCTAAGTATATAGTAGAGTGGGTCGAAAAAAAGAAATTTTTTAATTTCGGAACGCTTTAGTGCAGAAAAGTTGCCTATTGTAATGAGAAGAAAAACGGCATAAATTTTTTAAAAATCTGTTAACATCTTCCATTTGCGCATTGTACTTAAATTTTATGAAAAATTGCAAAAATCGCGCCTTCTCTAATTTTTTTAAGTTAGTTAAAACTTTAAAAATAAACACGCTTTAGCTTTCTATTCTTGTTTCATGGTTTATGTAAACAAAATAAATTAAATTCTAATCAATAATCTAATTTTTCCATTTGCACAACATCTTAGAAAAAAACATAAATTTGGCAATTTTTCGCCGTGCAACTCTTCGCTCGTTTTGCTAGAATAAAACGACCCAGAACTCACCACGTGGAGGTGGTTTCATGTACAGTTACACCTCCACCCTATCCACATGCATTTTTCTAGATATTTAACAAAACATCTAAAATCGCAAGTGACTGGTCACCTTTGGCCATGCATATAGTGTATGCATGCAGCTGAACTGTACAAAATCTTTTTTTGAAGTCGGTTAAATATTTTACTGAGATTTTTTTTCCCCCTGAACCTCAATTAAAAATAAATTATATTTTACATAGTAGAGGAAAAATGTTACCAATTTTGTGATACAAATTAAGTCATTAGTGTATTACCAATTTAAATAAATAAATTGTTAAACAAAGATATTTATTGAAGTTTGAAATAATCCTTATAAACTGACATATACAAATTAAAGAAAAAAAAAAAAAAAATCAAAGTTTTTTTTTACAAGTACAATTTTATACAAAGATATATGCACAAAAGTATAATGTACTTAACCGGGTAACAAAATATAGACATGATTATAAGACATCTACAAAAATACTTAATGTTTGCATAGAAGCAGAAACTTCTTAAAAGTCATCTAAAAATTTAAATTTGCCCACAACATAAGAAAGAAGAGCTCTTTTCTTACTAATGTTTGTAATATTATATGCAGTACCCTTAGGCACAACAAACATATCCTTTCTGTCTAATACATATACTTTATCATAAAGATGAATTTCAACTCTTCCTTCGATAGCAGTCAGTAATAAATCTTCTTCAGGCATATACTGTGGTGGTTTTGTTTTATCTACATCAATATGAATATATCCAAAAGAATTTTTTTTTGTTTCAAGCATCCGCTTGATCAGGAATGCATATGATGGATTTTCATTAGTTTTACAGCGAAGAGGTGAATCCCAAGGAATAAGGGGAAATTTTTGGAGCAAATGAACACGTTTTTTCTTATTTTCTGCGACATCAAATATTTCGATTGGATTAGGTTTCTTTATTTTCTGTTTATTCTTCTGTTTGTTTTTAAACAATGACTTCAAAAAATCAGCATCCTCATTTGTTCCTTTATCAACGCCAAATGTTTCAACATATCCATTTCTAAAGCCATAACAAAGACGTTCATTTCTCCAGTGAGCTAAAGGAGCAAATCTTTCTCTAATAGATCTGCGAATAGCAGCATGATTGGATTTTTCATTTTCTTTGTTTACATTATTTTTTGTCAAGTTAGATTTAGATTTCTTGGATGCCCGTACTTTAGATTGATTTTTACCTTCAATATCACTTTCATCATGCAGAGGCCTGCTTTTATCAATTTCAACTTTTTTCTGCTTTTTTGGGGTTTTCTTCTTCGTAATTACAGAGAAATTGTTAACAGAATTGTTTTCTGAAGAGTTTATTGATGCATCAGCCTGATCATTTTCTTCAGATATAAAATTATTTCTCTCGCTTACTGATGTTTTTTGTCTTTTAGTTTGTTGTTTGGATGAGTCGGGTGTTTTTTGTTTATCATGACTTTTACTGTTTTTACTTTTTCTTTGCTTTTTAGCAATTTTCTTGATATTAACAGAATTATGAGAAGAATTTTCCAAATTTTGTAACTGGGATAAGCTAAGGTCATCTTTTTCAAGAATATTTTTATCAAGTATGATATCACTTTTATTTGATGCTGATTTTTGCCTGCTTTTATATTTTTGAATTTTTCTTTGCTTTTTATTAGTTTTTTTATGATTAATTCCATCAAAACAGTTAACAGAATTCTTTGGAAAATTCAGTGGCATATTAACAAAATCCCTTTCTTCTGTTATTGAACTTTTTCTTGTTCTTCGCCTCTTAGAAGTTTGTGATTGGGAATAGCTATCAAGATCAGCTGTTTCAACAATATCTTCAGGAGGTATGAAACAACTATTTTTATTTGTTTCTTTTTGTCTCCTTTTAATGTTTTTATCTTTTCCCTGTTTTTTTGTAGTTTTCTCCATAGTAACTTTTGAAACACTGACAGGTTTCTCAGAAAAGTTCATTGATGTATTAGCAACATCATTTTCTTCTGATACAGACTTATTTCTTGTTTTCCGTCTTGTAGATGTTTGTCTTTCGGATGAGCTATCAACATCAGCTGTTTCAATAATATCTTCATGAGGAATAAAATAACTTTTTTTGTTTGTTTCACTTTGTCTATTTTTATCATTTTCATTTGTTTTCATTTTTTTTGCAGGTTTCTTCATATTAACTTCTGAAACACTGACAGGTTTCTCAGAAAAGTTCATTGATGTATTAGCAACATCATTTTCTTCTGATACAGACCTATTTCTTGTTTTTCGTCTTGTAGATGTTTGACTTTCGGATGAGCTATCAACATCACCTGTTTCAATAATATCTTCATGAGGAATAAAATAACTTTTTCTGTTTGTTTCACTTTGTCTATTTTTATCATTTTCATTTGTTTTCATTTTTTTTGCAGGTTTTACCATATTAATTTCTGAAACATCGACCGAATTCTCAGAAAAGCTCTCTGATGTATTAGCAACATCATTTCCTTCTGGTATTGAACTACTACTTTTGTTTACAAATGTTTTGCGGCGTTTCACAGTCTGGAAGTGAGATGACTCATTGAAACTAGTTGCATCAAGATTATTTTCATTTGGAGTGAAACCAGTTTTATTATTCGTGGTTGTCTTTTCTTTTTCGATCATACAGACTTCAGAGATATTATTATTATCCATGTTTGAGGAGGTATCTTGAGATGCACTTTTAGATACATCATCAATATTGTCATTGTCAGAGTCATTAATTTCTACAGTCACTTTTGATCGACAACGAGCATCATTTTTATGCAGCTTACTTTTTTTCAAAAAGGACTTACTTTCAGGAGAACTAGGCAAAGATTTTTTAGGCATTACATTCTTCGAAGAATGCTGATCAGCAAAAATGCTTGTTTTCTGTACATTAATTTTTGCATGTTTTCTGGTATTTTTTGATGGAGAATCTGTATCGCTATTTATAACATAACTTGTACTTCCAGGAGAGTTCATATGAGTATTAAGGTGATTATCTGGTAAAGAATTTTTACTTACAGCAGCTTGTTTATCAGTTTGCGTTTCACTAGTGTCAATGTCCGATTCAGAATAAGATAAATCATTAATATTATTTTTTTTCTGTTTTCTGGTATTTTTTGATGGAGAATCTGTATCATTATTGATAACATCTATTGTACATCCCGGAGAGCTCATATGAGTATTAAGGTGATTATCTGGTAAAGAATTTTTACTTACAGCAGCTTGTTTATCAGCCTGTGTTTCACCAGCGTCAATGTCAGATTCAAAATATGATAAATCTTCATGAGAATTTACTGAAATATCTGCAGTATGACTACTATGAACAGTTAAATTCTTCTTTGAAAATTTATTTTTCTTATGTTTTGAAGTGTTTTCAGTATTCTTCATTTGAATATTTTCAAAAGACAATGATTCAGAATCATTTATGTTTTGGTTCAGTGACCTGCTATTCCTATCTATGCTTACATTGGGGGACTCATCATCAGCAAAATTGTCTTTACTTTGAATATTTCTAGAAACTTTTATAGTTTGTTTTTTTACTTTTGACTTTTCTTTAGTTAAAGCCATCTCTTCCTGTGAAGAATTTGAAATTCTTTCATTTTCATCATCATTCATATTAATCATTTGCATTATTTTTTCATCATATTCATCATATTGTAATTGTAATTCTTTTATTTTTGCATCCTTTTTAGTTGACCTCGAAATAGACTTTTTAGAGCTTTTAAAACTAATTTTAGAAACAAGCAAATCACTTTTTTTGTTATATGTGCAAGAGAGAGGAGAATAATTAATATTGTGAATTTCTTGAAACTCTGCAGCATTAGAAATGCAAGATAGAGGAGAATTATTCGCATTGTGAATTTCTTGGATCTCTCCAGATGAGACTTTAGGTAATTTATTTCTAGCAACATTAGCTAAAGCCTCATTTAAGGCTTCACTTCCAAGATTATTCTCATCAACTCCAAGATTTACTGTTATGTCTTCAAATTCAATAGCAGAAGTTTCTTTGTTTACATTCACAACTCCATCTGCATTTACAGTATCATTATACAACACTCTTTTAGACTTTAGCGGCGAGTGAACAGCTTTAGACTTTAGCGGCGAGTGAACAGCTTTAGACTTTAGCGGCGAGTGAACAGCTTTAGACTTTAGCGGCGAGTGAACAGCTTTAGACTTTAGCGGCGAGTGAACAGCTTTAGACTTTAGCGGCGAGTGAACAGCTTTAGACTTTAGCGGCGAGTGAACAGCTTTAGACTTTAGCGGCGAGTGAACAGCTTTAGACTTTAGCGGCGAGTGAACAGCTTTAGACTTTAGCGGCGAGTGAACAGCTTTAGACTTTAGCGGCGAGTGAACAGCTTTAGACTTTAGCGGCGAGTGAACAGCTTTAGACTTTAGCGGCGAGTGAACAGCTTTAGACTTTAGCGGCGAGTGAACAGCTTTAGACTTTAGCGGCGAGTGAACAGCTTTAGACTTTAGCGGCGAATGAACAGCTTTAGACTTTAGCGGCGAGTGAACAGCTTTAGACTTTAGTGGCGAGTGAACAGCTTTAGACTTTAGCGGCGACTGAACAGCTTTAGACTTTAGAGGCGACTGAACAGCTTTAGACTTTAGCGGTGAGTGAACAGCTTTAGACTTTAGTGGCGAGTGAACAGCTTTAGATTTTAGTGGTGAGTGAACAGCTTTAGACTTTAGTGGCGAGTGAACAGCTTTAGACTTTAGTGGTGAGTGAACAGCTTTAGACTTCAGTGAAGTATAACGAGTTCTTCTACCATGAGAAGCATAGTCAGAGTTAGAAGATTCCACGTTTGGCATTTCTGATGAACGAATAGAACTTTTGCTCAGAGTGGAACTCTCACCATCTGAATCAGTCCAATAATCTTCAAAATTATCACAACCATCTTCAAGTTTCCGAACAACTTTTCCTTTGAGAATATTTTGTCGGGTCCTCGGGCCAATCAGCAAAGAAGTTTTACGCTCCATATTATTAAAACCTATAATAAAAAATAACTTATTAACCACATGAACGCCAGTTTTTAAACATTTATATAAACATAAAAGATACAATGCTCTTGATTGGTAATCAACTACATCAAAAACATTACATACATACAAATATGTATGAAAATATGACTTACCCATTTTTAAAAATGACTTCATAGAAGAACAAAGCCTGTGAAAGCACATCAGTGTAATAAATAATTGCTTGTTTCCTGTTTATGGAATTGGACAGATTCTCCACCATTCTCCCCCCTTCCCCCCCACACACAAACCAAACTGTAAAAGTAGGAGATCCAGCTAATTAACCTACTTAGGGTCAATTCCATACAGGGTTGTAGTGGGTAGCTGCCCGGGTACCCGCCCAGCTGCCCGCCCGGGCTGGGTTTTTTATAAAAAACCCACTTAAAAAGCCCGGGTTTTTTTAAGAGTATTTCTGGAAAGGAACAAATGATGTATTTGTTGTTCATGGTTATTTTGTTTTTTTTATTCACTTTGAATCTTAGAAAATATATTTACTAATTTATTTGCACTTTTAGATTGGGAACCATATAACTTTAAAATGTTTTAGCTTTTAATTTAAAACGTAAATTTAAGCTTTTCAGTTAGCTTCAAGAGTATTATATTTACTAAACTTATTATATTTATTAGATTATTTTAATGTACTTTTTACTGCTGAATCCGAAAATGACCTTCATTTTTAACCATCACTTAAGGAAAATAAAATAAAATAAAAGTTTTACATCTGTTTTATAGTATCAGATGTTTGCTATATTTTAACTTTGACATTTACGATTTGCAAAAAAATTATAACGTGATGGTTAAAAATGAAGGTCATTTTCAGATTCAGTGCTAAAAAGTACATAAAAATCAATTATCAAAAGTTAAAAAACTCAGCCGTCTCCTCTATTTTATAGTATTTGACTTTTGTTATTTTTTAACTTTGACAATTTATGATTTGCAAAACATCCTGAGATGATGGTTAAAAATTAAGGTAATTCCCAGATTCAGTGCTAAAAAATACATAAAAGTTAAAAAACATAACCATCGCAATCTTGTGTTAACTAATCTAAAACTTTTTCTTAAACTTCTTGGCAGTAATCTATCCGAAATTTGTGTTATCCTGTAAAATAAGTATGAATGGTAACCACCGAAAATCATAATATTAGATTGTCATCAGATTTACATCAGTATACATGTAAAATTTAGTCTTGATCGGATATTTGAAACTTGAAAGTGAGTTAAATTTCGAGTACAAATTTTGAACTGGGAAAACATACATACGATCGTTGAAGTTAAATAAAATAACATAATATTTGTTAAAAGAAATCATGAAAAGAAATAGTCTCAAATCCTTACAAAATAAAACATATGTTGAAATACAATAATTTTAGCCAAATATGTTGAAATACAATAATTTTAGCCAATCTGAAACTTAATAAAAGTTAACTCAATCATAACACTTTACTATTTTTTTTCAAAGTGCTGATACACATGAAAAGTTCTTCGAATATTTTTAAGTACTTAGGATATGACCCCTCAAAGCATGGCCAAACTCATTTGTGTTCAGATGCAGAAAAGTGGTATAAGTCATGCATTTTTAAAGTTTCATAACTCAGTCAATTTTAGTGTTATATGAACGGGACTTTTTTTGTCTGTCTTGTCAGTGTAATAGGAAAGTTTTACTAAATATAACTTATAGCACCGGGGGCTGTATAAACACTTAAATTTCATAATTTAAGAAATGTTTTTATTGACCCAAATCGCTTTTAAAATATTTCTTTGCCTCAAATGAAAACATTTTTGTAATATTTAAACTATATGTGTATGACTAACGGTTTAGGAATTAGCCATTGGATGCCGTTGAGAGTGGACACCCTGTATATACATAAGAAACATTTTTGTTGTAAGATATTTTTTATCAACATTTGCTAATCTTATGATAATTTTAAAGGAGCAAGTTTTTTTTAAGTTATATTTATATTTTATTATTAAATAACACAATTGATAGCTTTGCAATTTAAAATTTTTTATTTAAATTAAAGGGATCATATAATATATATGTATTTTAAGAACAGAGAAAAATATTGAGATCCTTATTAAGACTATGAAGTCATTCCCATCTATTAGACTATGAAGTGTTTGTTTACAAAGATTGTATTTGAGATCAGGATTGCCATTTGTTTCGGCAATCAAATTTCTTGCGCTTTCCTAAGCAAAAAATTAAAATTTCCCTGAGTAATTCCTCTGAGAATTTTCAAAATTTCAACGGATAAATTTTGCAAAGTACCAAAATTTAGTAGTCAATTTACCCGGGAAAAATTACCCATTTAACCCGGGTTTTTTACAACCCTGATTCCATATCAAATCAGTACAGAAGAATGAAGTATCAGGTTGTAACGAAAGTTTCCCGCCACAGCTAATATCGTCTTTTCAAACAGTTCGCGTTGTATTTGCTCATGTTTTGTCAAATGACTTTTGGCATTTGAAAGAAAGAGACTTGCTTTATAACACTGTGTTGTGAAATTTGTAAAAAAATATCGTTATCATTAAATACAGGGTGTCTGAAATGGAACTATCACGCTACCAGATTAGAACCAGCATTTACTTCCAGTTCTGTTGCAAAAAGTCAGCTACAGAATGTCACCGAATCATGTGTACAGCTTTAGGCACTACTGTTGAATCATATGACACTGTGAAGTTTTGGTACCGAAAGTTCAAAAACAAGGACTATGACATTCAAGAAGCAGAGCACTCTGGCCGCCCTACTGATGTTGATGAGGCCCACCTGCGAGAACTTGTGGAAGAATATCAGTATTCAACCAACAGTACTCAGAGTGGTACTGTAGTGCGATCTAATTGAGAGAATGGTGCCAAACTTTGTAGGAAGATTAAACAAAACGAGGGACGAAGGATTCCATGAAAAAAAAAAAAAAAAATTAGTTCCAAAAATCACCACCAGGGGAATATGTAGCGCTGTGCTGTGTATTCGAAAAAGAGAGTTTCAAAAAATGAAGAATCGATAGTGAAATAAAATTACCGTTTATTTAACGAATTTAGCAATTTAATCCAAGCTCAAAATGGTAACAGTTTATAAAAAGCTAAAAATTTACATAAACACTGCTAAAGTTTCTTTATCTGCAATTTCACTTACAGAGCCCCAAAGAAAGCAACAGCAGAAGAAGAAGTTCTTTATTCAAATTTCATGCTGCATCTTTTGGCCCAGTGCCAGCTTGTTCGGTTTTAAAAGGTAATGTGCTACTGTTTGAAGCAACTTCATTGAAAGTTATCTTTCATAATGTCTCCTTCCTTAGTCGAACAAACTCTACTAGTCAAATTCTTTTACCTCAACCAGTGCAATGCGCCAGCCGCTCTTCGTGCTTTTAGAAACCACAAAAAAATGCGTAAAGGCAACGGTGCTTTGTCAGTTAATGGTCTAAAAGCAATGGTTGAGAAGTTTGAGAAAATAGGTTCTCTAACTGTTCAGTCAGCCAGAAGACGAAAACCCGTATCACAGGATACAATCGAAGAAGTGGCAATCGTGATTGTTGACAGAGCACCAGACAATATTGCTACCATTTCCAGCACTCGTGGGATAGCTCGGAATCTGGATATGCCTTATTGTAGGGTATGGAAAATCTTACGAAAGATTATCCACTTCTATCTGTACAAGATCAGCCGTGTATGAGAGCTAAGTCACACCGACCATGATAAGCGATTGACTTTTGCTCTTACTTTTCTTGCCAGAATGGAGTTGGATAATGCTTGGCCCTGGAAAATTTTATGGCGAGACGAGGCACACTTTTACCTGAATGGAACTGTAAATACCCAGAACTGCTGAATTTGGGATAACAAGTCACCAAGAGCATTCAAAGAAATTCCTTTGCATTCACCAAAGATAACTGTTTGGTGTGGTTTCACAGCAGATATGATCATAGGTCCATTCTTCTATGAGAACATTACTCTGACAGGACCTGTAACTTGTTCTGTTACAGGAGACAAATATCGCCAAATGCTAAACAACTTTGTTATTCTGGCACTTGACCAAAGACAGTGCCTGGAGAAAATCATTTTCATGCAAGATGGAGCCACTCCACATATTGCTTTGTGAGTACAGCAGCTGCTACGACAGAAATTCACAACAGAAAGAGTCATTAGCCGCTGTTTTCCAACTGCATGGCCACCTCGGTCCCCTGATCTTATACCCTGCGACTTTTGGCTATGTGGTTACCTAAAGTCTAAGATCTATCACGGAGGTGTCCAGGACATGGCTACGTTGAAAGATAACATATCGCGAACTGTACGGGAGATTCCAGCAGACATGTTATTCTCTGCCATGCACAGAATGCAATATGTGGTCCACAAAAACGGCAGCCACATCAAACCTGAGTTGGATGTGCTAAATAAACGGTAATTTTATTTCAGTATTGATTCTTCTTTTTTGAAACTCTCTTTTTTGAATACACAGCGTCACATATTCCCCTGATGGTGATTTTTTGGAACTATTTTTTTTTTCCCCACAGAATCCTCCGTTTCCCGTCTTGTTTAATCTTCCTACAAAATTTGGCGCCATTTTCGCAATTAGATTGTGCTACAGAACACTCTGAGTACCGTCAGTTTAATTATGGCTACCTTGTATATCAAAATATCGGATATTTTTGATATTTTCGAAAATATATTTACGAACCCTGCTGTAACAGAAAAATATAACCAAGAAATTACTGTAGTCAAAATAAAAGTCAAACACATATTTGAAGATATTTAGACATACTTAATGCAATGTATAAAAGAGACAAGAAAATTAAAATACAGTAGACTCCCTTAAATCCGCGAACGCCTAAAATCCGCGTATATTTTCAGATGTAAACAATGAAATTTACAGTTAAGTTTCAGGAACAAAATTCAAGATGGCGCCGAATTAAGCGACTACCGCAATGTTTTTTTTACTAAATTGTTTGTTAATCATTTTCTTTTGATTATTACAGCTGATTTATTACTAAATAAATTTACATTACTTTTGATTTTGATATAAATTAGCATATCTATGATGACATATCAATCTTACGGTCGCTTTACCACTAGATGGCAGCATAGGACTTTTGAAATCGAATTGAATCGATTTCGTCGGTAATAATTTAATATTTTTCTAAATTTTTCTTTTACACAATTATTTGAATAATTACTTACGTTTAAACTAATAAATTATTTTAATATTTTACTTATTTTAATGTTTCACTTTATTGTAAGCATTCATTATAATTTCTTTTGTTTAACTACCAATCAAATTAGTGTTTAAAAAATGTAAACAAATCAATGACCAGAAATCCGCAAAATTCTAAAATCTGCACAATCTCTGGCCCCAAGCTGTGCGGATTTGAGAGAGTCTACTGTATATCTTAAGAATTATTCTAATAAAATTTTGAATATTTTTACTAGAAATTGCAATGAAATAAAGTATTATAAAAAGTTTTATTTTTGACTTTTGACACTAATGTTTATCATTCACATTAGGTCTTCGTGACCTAACAGAGTCTTCCAACCGAAGTTTTATTGCTGCAGCAGGATAATTTTCATTTAATTGAATTTTAGATTGAATACTCTAGAGCAGTGGTTCCCAAACTTTTTGATTCTCGGAGCCCTTTTTAAAATGAATTTCTATGCAGAGCCCTTTAAGCCTATCGTATCATATATTACAAGGTAATTTTTGGTGCATTGCAACCAAGTACAAGAAGAGGCAACAGATAGTAATGTAACAGTTATGTATTGTCCCCCCACCCCCCCAAAAAATATATATATTGAAAATTTTACTGTTTATTTTACAATTACACAATTTACAATTATTAAATTTTACAATTTATTTTCAATTATCATTAACACAATTAATATTTCCAAAAGTTTACATAATTCTCCAAAATCTAATAATAGAATTTGCTTCACAATGCATTTTACATTGTTAATGAGACGAACAATAACACATAAACATTTAATGTAAGATCTGTGATTGGATGGTTTTGTATAAATATCTAAATTCTGGTGCTGTTGCTGATAATTCCAGGTGAATGTCGGATTCTGCATCTAATTTCGTTTTTGTAGCTGCATAAATCGTTTTAGAAAGGCAGCAAAACTAACTTTGCTTTCTCAGACAAGGTTATTACTTCATCTGAAAAATGACATCGAAAATCTGATAGACTGATTGTGAAATACGATTAAACATACAGGGAATGTTACTCAAGTTTTTAAAATATTTCATACCAGAATTTTTATTTTAAATTTAATGTTAATCTATGCAATTTTTATTATATTTCTTTTGTGAAGAAATTTCTGGTTCTAATCAAAATATTTTCATTTGCTACAGGTCAAATTACCAGTTGTTGGCATATTCAGTATTAATTAACAATGAAATGTCTAACAACGAGCACCTCGTATTTCGCTGAGTTTAAAAGAGTCGGTTTTCTGTTAATGCTGAACACATATCAATAAACATTTAAAGTCGTCCAAAGCGCCCTATTGATTTTTTGGAAAAAATTGTTTAAACTTAGTCTACCAAAGCTTTAGGAATATCCTGATTATTTCTCTGCATTTTCTTTTGAAACTGGGTGTTGTTTGCAATCTTTTTGTGCAAGAGGGAAGTAATCGATATCATCCTCTCCCCCACAATCAAACAATACAAGTTTCATTTTAAAAGTAGATAAATACGTTTGGTAAATGCATTGAAAATTGTGACAGTTTTTCATTGCAGTGAGAGATTCATTTATTTTATTTTACTAAATATATTGACCAAATGTGAAATTTGCATTTACCAGTCCTTAATATTTAAAAGTTTTGCCAATTGTGAGTTATTGTTCTTCTAATATCACCATTGCATGCAGTTTTAACTAACGTGCAAACACACTTCCTCGACATAATCATCTTATTTCAGTATGCAGGAGGAAGGGCGCCTTTTATGAGTTCGTGATTTTATATAATTTATTATTTTAATAGCACCATGTTGTTTAGTTTATAGTTTGTAGTTTTATTGTTTATAGTTTCATACAAAAATGTATGTATATATGAAGTAACAAGATGCTCGCAAGCTCATGTTAAACTTGTGGGAGCGTTCTTTTCAAATTTGTGAAATTGAAAGTAACTTTAAAAAAAAAATCTGCAACCAAAATCGAAAAAGTAAACACTTACCCAATTAGAATTCAATCTCAGCTATTCTAAGCAAGAAAAATAATCATTTAAAACTATTAATATGAAAGGGAGAAATTTTTAAAAGTATGCTCCCATAGGTTTAACATTAGCAATTCCATATTTAAAATGAAAATCAAATTTCAAAGTAATTGCTTAAAAGGCCAAACATAGTGAAAAAGATTCCAAGCCGGGACTCGAACCCGGGCCATCAGTATAGCGCACTGACGTTCTACCGACTAAACCACATGGAACGATACCCAGCAAGGAAAATTTCTCACTATTATATGTTGGCAAGGCTACAAACGCACCACAAGATGGAATATTTACTGTGAGCCACCAACCTGGGGCAAACACGGAACCTTTGCGCCTTTTAAGCAATTACTTTGAAATTTGATTTTCATTTGAAATATTGTATCCAAGGCGAATGTTTCCCTCTGGAATAATTTCCATGTATCAATTAGCAATTCCAGTTTCTTCTCATGATTAGTGCAAATTACTAACATTCAAGTTAATGTTAATCCTATGAGAGCATTGTTTACATATTTCTTGCTAGCATTTTAATTATTATTAAAATGATTTTTATCTTTTAAGGATTTTTTTTTTTTGCATAGGGTACCTGCGGTTGAAAACTTTAATTGCATGCAAGGAAGGCGGGGGTGCCAAAATCCACGTTCACCCGGGTAAAAAAAAAAAAGCTAGTTTTGGCATTGATACACAAAGTTTGGCTAGTTAAAAGTCAGCGAGTAACGTAAACAAATTTCCATTACAAAGTAGGAAGATAATCTGTGGCTTATAATCTCCTAAAAAAAGTAACTGATTTTGAAGGGAAAGGTGTTATAGCCCTTAGACTACCCCCCATCCCCTTCACAATCAAATCAACATACTAAATTAGGTTGGCAAGACAATATCAACAATTTAGTTTTTATATAAAACAAACATATTGTTTCCTCCGTATATCATAATTTGTGAGAGGGCGCTACAAGCGCTTTGGACTGGAAGGGGCGCGGGCGAGGATTCCCCGCCAGTTTTGTTGTTGTTGTTCTCCATGTAAGTTACGACGTAAGCGCAATGTATCAACCATTGCCAGTCTCCTTTGAATTTTATGTAAATAATTAAATGTTGTGTTGTGTTTTAGAAGCGTGGACTATCTATCCATTGACCACAGTACAGTCACATTCCTATAAAAGTGAGCTATCGAATACAAAGTTTTTTGGTCGTACGAGCCGCAGCGCTCATTTAGAACACTGTGAAGAATCAAGCCCTTGGATATTTCGGATTATTTATTTACAGAATTTAGAGTACAATGTCTGTTGCTACTCCAGCGATTTCAGGAACTGTGGTTCTTAATCGGAAACGAGGAAATATACGCGGCCAGGTAACCAGAATATCGAATGCATTGAAATCGAAACTTGGCCCTAAAGAATTGGATTTGAAATTAAATTCTCTTCAAACGTTGAAAAAGAAGACTGATGAATTAAGAAACGAAGCATACTCTATTATAGCCGACGAGGATTTAGAGGAGTTTGAAAATTCCTTGACTGAAATCGAAGAACAGTTAGAAGCTATCGAAGTAAGCCTTCTTGATTTAATAAAACCTAGTATTTCTAGTGTTGAAAGTCAAAATAATAGTAATGATAGAGGCATTTCTAATGAGGCAAAAATCAAATTGCCGTCAATTAATCTACCCCAATTTTCGGGGCGATATACAGAGTGGATGAATTTTAAGTTACAATTCACCACTTTAATAGATAGTAACGTTGAGTTAAATGATGCGCAAAAGCTGTATTATTTACAATCATCCTTAACCGGGCCTGTGAAACAATTACAAAATATTGACGATTCTTATACTTCCTTATTCGAAGCTTTAAAAAAACGATTTGAAAACAAAAGATTATTGGTAAATAGTCATATTTCAGAATTATTGAGTAATAACAAAATAAAAATTGAAAACGCGAAAGAAATACGCAATTTGGTAGATAATTTATTGAGCCATTTGAGAGCTTTAAAACAATTAGAACTTGAACAAAACACTTTATCAGAATCCATTTTAATGTATTTTGTTTTACAAAGAATCGATGATGAATCAAGAAAAGCTTTTGAAATGTCTCTTGATTCTAACGAGTTACCTGAGTGGAATAATTTTATTGATTTTTTACTGAAAAGAGCTCAAGCTTTAGAAAATGTACAAAAAAACAATATCGCTACGAAACCTAGGTTTGAAATTGCCTCTAAGCAAAAATCTTTCGTTTTACAAGGTGACAAACTTAATTGCGCAATTTGTAAACAACCACATTTGATTTTTCGATGTCAAAAGTATTTAGCTTCACCGGTTCAGGAAAGATTAAATCAAATACGAAAATTACGATTATGTTATAATTGCTTATCTCCTCATACCCTTAACCGATGTAATAAATTAAATAATAAATGCAAGGTTTGTTACTCAGATCACCATACCACACTTCATGGAGCTAACCTTTCGAAATCTTGTTATGAAAATAAACAAAGTAATCATATCATGAATTCATCTCCGATTAAAAATGAAGAAAAAATAAATACTAATTCTGTGGAAATTATTTCAAATGCGAAGACCTTGAGCTGTCAAAATAATTATAACCAGACAGTGTCCGGCGCCAGCTATAATGCGTTGATTTCAACAGCGACAGTTTATTTGAGGGGAAGAAATGATTTTTTTTTTCCTTTTGTTGCTATTTTAGATACAGCTAGTAATATATCTTTAATTACCTTTTCTGCAGCAGAATTATTAGGATTAGATAAATATAAAGTAAGGTCAGTTGTTTCCGGATTAAATGATGCAATCTGTAAAATTAAAAACAGAATACATGTCGAAATTTCAAACAAAGATCGAACATTTAAAAAATTCTGTAACATGTTTTTGGTTCCTAAAATAACTGATTTAAATCCTATGAGTGGCGTAGATATTTCTAATCTGAAACTACCACGTAATTTGGTTTATGCTAACCCAAAGTTTTTTGAACCACAGCGAATTCAGGTGCTATTGGGGGCAGATGTTTATTATGATTTGTTATTAACTGGTCAAATGAAAATTCCTGAGACTTCTATAATTTTACAAAACTCTTATTTAGGCTGGATTGCAGGTGGAGTTATACATGATGAAAACGAAAATAACGAAACTAAATATAATTGTTATTTATTAGAAAATCAAGATGAATTAGATTTGAAGGTGTTCTGGGATTTAGAGACAATAGGAATTAGGGATGACCCAGTTAATGTAAAAAATGAAGATATTTTAGAGAAATTTCGGGAAAAGGTGCGGTTTATAAATAACAGATATGAAATCTGTCTCCCATGGAAACGGGATTTGGAAGAACTAAACAATGATTACCAGATAGCCCAAACACGGCTCGCTACTCTCGTAAAAAGAATGAAACGTGATACAAGTTTATATGAAAATTATCGTAAAATTTTAGACGAATATTTAGAGATGAAAATTATTGAAATTGTTCCTGAGTCAGAAGAAAATTCTAACAACCCGATTTTTTATTTACCTCACCATACGGTATTTAAACAAGACAGTGTATACACAAAATGTCGCATTGTTTTTGATGCGAGTTCGCATGAAGCAGGTGAGTTGTCCTTGAATGACTGTTTGGATGCAGGCAGTAACCTAAATCCGAACATTTTCCATTTGTTGATTTTTTTTAGATTAAATAAAATTGCTGTTTTGGCCGACATAGAAAAGGCCTTTTTACAAATTTCTATCAACGAAAAAGATAGAGACGTTTTAAGATTCTTGTTTATAGATGACAATCCTGTCAACGGTGATGAATTTAAAGTTATTATGTACAGATTCTTACGCCTAACATTTGGTTTGAACTCAAGCCCATTTTTACTATCAGCCACTATAAAACAACATCTTAGTAAATTTAAGAAGGAATATCCGGTGACAACCGAAATACTCGATAGTTGTATTTATGTTGATGATCTCATTGCCGGTAGCGACACGGTACAAGATGCACTGAACATTTCACAACAATCACACAGAATTATGAAGGAAGCTAGTATGACTTTTCGAAAATGGATATCGAACAACGAAGTAGTAATGGAATCGTGGGAGAAGAACGGGTTTAGTACTTTACCTCAGCCCTTTGAGGAAAATAAACCACATAAGGTATTAGGACTGTTATGGCAACCTAAACAGGACATGTTGATGATCGATATTGATAATTTAGTAGAATTTTTGTGCAAGGCAAAAAATACGAAGAGGTTCGTTCTGCAAGTAGCAGGTAGAATTTTTGACCCCTTGGGTCTCATATCGCCATTTACAATACGAATTAAACTGTTGTTTCAAGAATTGTGGAATAGGAATTTAACATGGGATGAAGAATTGCCCCCCGATATTTCAAAGCTGTGGGAACAATGGTGTTCCGAGTTACCTCAATTAGTACAACTAAATATTCCTCGAAATGTGTTTCAGTTCCCTGAAGACTCTGAATATAAAGTAATACTGCACACCTTTGCCGATGCCAGTCCCAAAGCATACGGTGCTGTCATATATCTCCAAATATATTCCAAGACCCAGTCTTCCATTAAATTGCTAACATCGAAAAGCAGAGTGGCACCCCTGAGAAAGGTGTCATTACCCCGGCTGGAACTGTTGGGTGCATTACTAGCAGCGCGTCTAACTTGTGAGGTGAAGAAGGTGCTAGATCGCAAGGGACCGTCTTCTATGTTTCTATGGACCGATTCCCAGATTGCCCTTTATTGGATAAAGGGGTCTGCAAATAGGTGGAAATCATTCGTGTCTAACCGGGTCAAAGAAATCCAATCACTGACAGACCCATCCAGGTGGTTTCATTGTGCAGGGTCTGAGAATCCTGCAGATTTGCTGACTAGAGGTATAAAATCGGAAGATCTTATTCAGAGTCACAAATGGTGGACTGGTCCAGAATTTCTCAAGGACTCGTTAGATATTTGTAACAACGAACAATCACTAGTAGTTCCAGATCAGGAGATCTATTTAAATGAACTAAAAAGAGACTCCATGGACAATATTCATGACTTTACCACCTTATCTATCACCACTGAACATTCTATAATTGAACACATTTTTTCATTGACTAATAATTTTATAAAATTAATACGTATAATTAGTTTTATTTTTAGATTTTACAAGAATTGTTGCAACCCACAGAAAACAAGGGGACCACTAACACTAGATGAAGTGAGACAAGCCGAATTACTTTTAATTCGGTCAGCACAAAAGGGTGAGTTTCGAGATGAAATAAAATGTCTCAAAAAGGGTAAGCCTGTTAAGCATAATAGTAGATTATCTTCTTTAAATGTATTCCTGGGAAATGAAGGATTAATTAGAGTTGGTGGCCGTTTATCGCATGCCGATTTGCCGCCTAACTCTAAATTTCCAATTGTGTTGCCTGCCAATCATAAGTTAACAAATATTATCTTAAATTATTTCCATTTGAAGTATTTTCATTTAGGCCCACAAGCCTTGCTTTTCCATGTTAGACAGAAATTTTGGCCACTTAATGGCAGGAATAATTGCCGGAAAATTGTTCACAAATGTGTGACATGCTTCAAAAATAAGCCTGTTGTCAGCTCCCAGTTGATGGCCGATCTGCCAAGGGAACGTGTGACCCCAAATTTTGCATTTTCCGTGACAGGCCTGGATTACTGTGGACCCTTTTCTATTAAATTTAGAAATCAAAGGAAGGGTGTATTAAATAAAGTTTATGTAGTAGTGTATATATGTCTATGCACCAAAGCAATACACCTGGACTTTGTTTCAGATCTCACAACTCAAGCTTTTATAGCTAGTTTAAAACGTTTCTTTGGCAGACGAGGGAAATGTGCCAAAATTCTATCTGATAATGCAAAAACGTTCATTGGAGCTGACATCGAGTTGAAAAAATTGCATAAACGGGTTAGTGTCCCAGATGAGGAATTGTGTAACTTTTTAACCCAGGAGGGTATCAAATGGGAATTTATTCCCCCCAAATCTCCTAATTTTGGCGGCATCTGGGAAGCAGCAGTAAAATCGTTCAAGTTTCATTTGAAAAGGGTAATAGGTGATCAAAAATTAACTTTAGAAGAATTTTTAACGATATTAGCGGAAATTGAGGGAGTTTTGAACTCTCGCCCCCTTACCCCACTATCCCCAGATTTTGAAAATTTCGAAACTTTGACACCCTCACATTTCCTTATCGGTAGGCCAATTACTTCGATCGCCGAACCTCAGTTAGATGAAATTAATGAAAATAGATTGGCAAAATGGCAGATAATCACCAAATTTAGCCAACAAATTTGGAAACTTTGGAAGCGCGATTATTTGAATAATCTCCAACAGAGGGGGAAATGGAAATTTAAAAAAGATGATGTACAGAAAGGAACTTTGGTACTAATAAAGCAGGAAAATTTACCTTCCACCAAATGGTTGGTTGGTAGAATAGTAGAAGTTTTTAAGGGAAGGGATAATATAATTCGAACGGTGAATTTACGCTTACCAGATGGGCGAATTTTTAAAAGAAACGTCCGAGATGTCTGTATATTACCAGTTGAGTAACAAATTTCCTTTCTTTCCCTAAGCAAACTTTAAAATGTATATATTATTTCTGTATTTAATCTAGTGTTATAGTGAATTTATTCTTGTATTATTATTGTGTATGTAAGTTGTTATATGCTATAATTTTTCTTGTGTGAACATTTTTTTTTTTTGCAAATTTATATGTTAATGTATATTGAAATTTGCATTTCAATCCCCGGGGGAGTGTTTCCTCCGTATATCATAATTTGTGAGAGGGCGCTACAAGCGCTTTGGACTGGAAGGGGCGCGGGCGAGGATTCCCCGCCAGTTTTGTTGTTGTTGTTCTCCATGTAAGTTACGACGTAAGCGCAATGTATCAACCATTGCCAGTCTCCTTTGAATTTTATGTAAATAATTAAATGTTGTGTTGTGTTTTAGAAGCGTGGACTATCTATCCATTGACCACAGTACAGTCACATTCCTATAAAAGTGAGCTATCGAATACACATATCAAGCTCTCTCTTTTTTTTTTTTTTTTTTTTTTTTTCTCAGAGTGAAAATACATTTTGACAACATGATTGTAAAAAACAAACTTTGAAGCAGGGTATGAAAAAAAAAATCAAAAGAAAATTATTTAAAGCTTTCTTTTAAGAATATTAACTTTAGAATTAAATAAAAACAAGTATCTTACCTTTACAAAAAAAACTGTTATATCTCTTATTTACATATAACTTTTAATTACTAAATAAACAAAAAGAACACTAAGAAAAATTTTACTTCTAGAAGTTCAAAACAACCAGTCGGGATAGTATGATTCATTTTGAGCTAATCGAGTGCTCTGAACAAATTATTCACGTGTCTTCCGATTAGAATTATAGCAGCAATAGGTCGTTCCCTGCCAGACATAATCTGCAAATATCACAAATTTTCTTTTAAAATAGCATTCTATTCTAATTATAAAAGAAAAACACGATGTCTCTTTCCCCTTCATTTTGATCTCAAATAGCATTTAAGCACGTTGAAGATACATTGCCAGACCTGCCAACCTTTGAAAATGAGAAATCGTAGCACATAAAATTAAAATTAATCTAGAGGTTGGTTGGTTGGTTTTTCGTGTTTCGCAGCCATCTTTTGATATTCGTAAAAGGAATAAGGTTTGTCTTTCAACTCAATATAGTAATTTTTTCTCTCAGAAAATTTTTATACACAATTATATTCACAATTTTTTCCCAATTGGGGAAATTCCTTTATTCTGCAAGGGGAAAAAAAAAATTCGCGAACTTTCAAGAAATTTCAAAATATACTTGCAGAAGAATCATAGGTCTGTGGAAGAATTTAAAGGGAAAAATACTACACAACATTTTTCATTATGCAGGACATTCCTTTTCCGTGCGCAAATCGTGCGATTTTACACACTATTTGAAACCTTGCCCCTCAAAGAACACCCCCCCCCCCCAGATATTCTTAAAATGGCACCCCTGTTTGTAAGGAAGGGAATTCCTGTACTATAAATATTTACAGAAACATGATTCACTCGTGGTTAATGTACATAAAGAGAGTTTTATGTTAAAAGGTTTGCTTTGTAGCCCAGATTTTTGGCTAATGAACCCTTTTTTTTAAGCTTTCGGAAATGAATACTTTGAAATTTTGGAAATTTCGGAACAGAATCACTCTTGAAAAAAAAAATATGCTGCGTTTGATAAAAATTGCAACTAGAAACAAAAAAATGCATTTGTGTTTTTTGCAAAAAATCGTAGTTTAAGACTGATTTTCGTAGCATCGTAGTTTATAGGTCCAAATCGTAGCAACTACGATTTTTTCGTAGCAGTTGGCAGGTCTGCATTGCATATATCATTCGACTTGGAAATTAGCTTGTTTCAAGTTGGGAAATTTTTAACACCCCCCCCCCCCAATAAATATCTGTTGCTACGCACCTGCAAATCGATAAGGAAACTAATTTAAACACTAAATCCATCATTATAGCAAATTTTTGCTCGCTAACAAGTAAACAAACAAACGTGGATTAGGATTCAAGATTTAGTAAACAATTCAAAAGGTTGCTACTGAAACACACAGCACTTTGAACTCGCTGGTCAGATGGATGGCGACCAGAGTCGGATAATATAGGCGAACACGCAAATGCCGTTCGCAGAAAAATTTCAAAGTTTGCAGACAGTTTTGATGGTTTTTTTTACAAATTTTTTTTATAAAAAAAATATTAAGACCCCAGGCGGAGAATTGGTGCGATGCACGTCGCAGACACTTGAATGTCTGCAGACTATTTTTCTACTGGAGAAAAAAAAGTTTTTAAAATTGTTAAGAAAGAGTCGCAATAGTAAGGAATGGTTTGTCTCAAAAACACTAGATAAACTGATGAGTAAGAGTTCATCTCTTCCATTCATGGACTAATAACTTTTTTATTTTAACATTCATTTATTCGTATTTCAGTTATTTTTCATGGTTCATACACTCAAGAACAAATAAAATTCAAGCACTTTTCAAGCACTATTCCAGTACTATTCAAGGACTGTTTAGATACATGCATGAAAATGGCGTAGAATAACACATAAGGAAAATAGCCACCCCATTGATTATCTATTTCAAAGAAATCTTATTGGATCTTTTAATTTTGATAAAAGGCATTTTCAAGACATTATATTATTAGACAACTTTTAAAGAATAATGTGTTTTAGTGAGGTACAATAGCGAGGTGCTTAGTGAGGTACAATGGAAAGAAATTTTACATATAATAAAAAGATAAGTAAACAGAGCTTTTTTTATTTAAGTACAAAATAAATAAAAGGTTGGTATCACTACAAGAGAAGAAGGCAGGAGTAAACTAGTTAAATTTTAGGAATTCTGAAAACTCATCGGGGGTCAAATACTAGCATTTCTGAAGTTGTGCATAATTTTTTACAAGTTAGGGAGGGGAGGGAGGGCATTAGGTGAAATTGGCACCAAACTGACGAAATTTGCGATTTTTTCGACAAATTGACGAAATTTGCATTTTTTATCGTAATTATTGGACGAATTTTGAGGTATTTTTTCCCGTTGATTTTTCAGGGGTGATTCTGAGTAAAAAAAATTACTGAAATTCACATAAAATTCTTTGAAAGTTACAGCAGAAGGGGGGGGGGGGGGGGATCCACTCCTGGCACTAACTATGCAGTTTTTTTGCTGCCCTTTGGCACAACTTGCCGTTTTTTCGCGATCTTTCGACGCAATTTGCCACTCTTTCGTCGAAATTTTCCGTTTTCTCGCGATCTTTCGACACAATTTACCGTTTTTTCGCGATCTTTCGTCGAAATTTTCCGTTTTCTCGCGATCTTTTGACGAATTTTTCGGTTTTTGGCGATCTTTTGAGGAAATTTGAGGTTTTCCGCGATCTTTTGACGAAATTTGAGGTTTTTCCGTGAATTTATGACAAAATTTGTGGGTTTTTCGCGTTTCTTGGACGAAATTTTCGTTTTTTTCCGCGATCCTTTGACGAAATTTTCGTTTTTTCGCGTTCCTTTGATGAAACACGCTTATTTACGCGATCTTTTAATGCAATTCACGTTTTGTCCGTGATCCTCAGACGAAATTTGCTCTTTATTCGGGATCTTTTGCCGAAATTTGCGTTATTTCTCTATTCTTTGACGGAATATGCGTTTTTCCCACGACCTTTTGACAAAATTTGTATTTTTCAGCGATTCTTTGGCGAAATTACCGATTTTTTTTCATGCGAACAATCTTTCAAATTGATATTTTTCGGCGACCATTTGTCAAAGTTCGCAATATTTTCCAGCACTTTTCATTCCTTGAAAATGAATACTTTCTTTTCCAGCACTTTTCATTCCTTGAAAATGAACACTTTTTTTTCTAGCACTTTTTCTATTTTTTCCAAAGCGTACAAACCATGATTTTAGAGCCGTACCGAGTACGCGGTAAATACTCGGTACTCGGCCAATTTGCCGAGTACTCGGTGAAATTTTGGCCGAATACTTGGCCAATACCGACTAGTTGTAAGAATTTCCTTTTTTAAGCATATGAATTTAAAATTGATCTGTAAAAAGTTATTCGAATATCAATGTATAATATATGCAATAATTCATAAAACTATTTACTCGGTATTTAACAATATGTCTACAAAATATAGAAAAAGTTAAGAACAAAAACCCTCATAAAATAATTCCAGATTAAAATTTAGTTTCACATTTATACAAATAAAAATAAGTTCTTTTTAAATACAGTAGAAGATCTTTATAATGCAATTATCCATATAACGCACAACTTCTCAGATGTAAACAATGAATTTTGTGGTTTAGAAACACCTGCATTTCCACTATAAAAAATTGCTACTTTTTAGAAAACTAATTTTGATGCATTAGCTCAACTTTCTATCCTTAATTCAGAACTTTTTAACGAAAAAAATTGCTATTATTACAATAAACATTTCTGAAAATGAGCAATATGATGATTGATTTGCGACAGGTATATTTGGATTGGACCATGTTTCTAAAGTAAATTTAACATTGTGTGGAATAATCTATATTATGCAAATATTAATTAACTCCTGGTAACAAGGAATGCAGTATAAAGAAAAAGATACTCTAATGTATTTTGATATGTTTCAGATATATTTGGTCATGTTTACATGGTAAATTTAATGATGTGATAATGTGATCCATATAACGCAAAATTCTATATAATGCACAACCTTGCGTTTTTAGGTTTGCGTTACAAAGATCTTCTACTGTATATAGGAAAACAGAAGAGACTTATTTTGGATAAAAAAAACTGAAAATACAATAAATGTAATAAAAAAATTAATAGTTAAATTTATTATATTTCAAATTATAGTGCAAAAACACCAAACGTTCTACATTATCAGTAGACAAGGCATTTCTTTTACTACTATAAATTTGGCCTGCCTCTGAAAACTTACTTTCAGAATAAACAGTGGTTGAAGGTGCACAAAAGAATTTTTTTGCAAGGTTGCACATAATCGGAAAGTTTTTTCTCTCCCCCCCCCCCCCCCCCCCCCCAATGCAAATGGAGTGTAAATTTTACATAAGTCTTTTGTTAAGAAAGCCTGTATCTCTTTTTGTACCTCTCTTTTTATTTTTCTCTTTTTTATTTTTAATCAAAAGAAAATAATGTACAGTTACAAAATATAAATATGAAATGTTTTGCATTATTCAATGAATTGTTACAGTAACCAATAAACATTTTTATTTTTGATAGACAAATTTCAGGTATCAAAATAAATTGGAGGGTTGAAGAATGTCTTAATTTTATATTGGTTAATAATTGTACTTGTTATGTGTCAATTCTCCTTTTTTTGCTACTGTTTATAATTGTCAAAAATTGTCTTTAAAAGGTGCACAAATGAATTTCAAATTTAATTAATTAATTTATATATACTATATATGTATATTATATATGTACACAGGTATATTTATATATATGTACACACATATGAACACCTAAGCTCACATTATGTGCACATCAGTGGGTTTTTTTTCTTATTACATAACTACTCGGTACTCGGCCGAGTACTCAGTACTCGGCCAAAGTGCTACTCTGTACACCACTAGTTATTTTATAGATTAATAAAATAACAGTTTTGTTGAGCAATCATAAATTGATATCTTTATATAAGTTAATGATTAAAATATTTCACATTTTAATAAATATTTTTTTTAAATTTTCATTAGTTTTTCTTTCATTCATCATTTCATTTCTGTATTAAGCATACCATTCAATACTATATTTCTTGGCTGAGTTTTAATAATGCTTGTAAATTAATATTTTTCTTTTAGTGGTGTTGCTTAGTGGCACTCCACGCGCATATAACTGTTCATTTTTGCTGTTAGCGGCGATATAGGACTTGGGAGGAGCGCGACTTTTTTTGCAGGAAATTTTTAAGAAATTATTGGAGTTCGCAGACAGTTTTACATTTTATCTAAGTCTGATGGCGACTCCTCCCACTTCAATGTGATGCCAAACCTACTCTCTATTATGGATGAAAAAGTATCAGAGAGATGGTTGACTTCTGAATGGTGACTGTTGCATTAACGGGAAACGAAAATGTCAAATAATAAAATGAGTTTTCCTAAAAAAAGGGAAAGTGTTATTCACTTCATCTTAATCAGATTCATATTATATATCAATTTAAAGAAAATAGCTCGGACCGTTTTCTAGATTTTGACATTAGGAATTTGTTCCATCGCTTTTGCTTTAAAAATGGGTAGTTATATCTCAAAATATACTGCATGTAGAAATGTAAAAATTTCAGAATAGGATTAGACTGCAGATATAATACTGTTCTAAAAAAATTAGAATAGGACCTATATCTGCTGAGTTATTAAATGGCAGCTTTTTGCGTTTTCTTTGATGTTGAGTTATGCGTATATATGAGTTCTGTCTATAGGTGAAAATTGGCGGTCGCCACTCGCCACAGAACGATAAAAATATGTTATCGATCGCCAAGTGAAATACAGCTTTTTTCATGGAAATATGCATTTCTACTTTGATTACTTTTAATTAGCAAACTGGTTAATTCTTTTTCCTTCCGGATGCAAGCAGATTTTAATGATTTAGATGAATTTTCAATATTTCAGCTTTTCGCCATTGCTCTTCAGTTGGATTATTTTTTCAAGAAATACAGTTTTATTCTGCAAAATATGTTCATCAGCTTTGATTCCACGTGCATTTCAAATAATTTATTCCTTTTTTTTTTTTTATCCGGACGCAAGCGGATTTTAAGGACATTGCAGTATCTTCAATATTTCGACTCCTGCCACATGCTCACCAGTTAAGATTATTTTTCTTCAAGAGATACTGGTTAAATCTGCGAATCACACTCACCATCTTAGATTTAGACTGTATGTAATGTGTGTAGTATGTTAATAACACATTTACTTATTAAATAAAATCTAAATATTATTTTATTTTGTTTTATTTCATTATTTTTTTTATTGTATACACCTAGCTGTTGGAATTTTGGTTTAGTTATTTTTTATATAAAAAAAGTAATAGTAATTTGATTGATAATAGTGTTTATGACCATATTGGCTTATACAAAAATATGTATATATTAGGGCTGGGCAATATATCGATAAAACTGATAAAATAGATATAATTATAAATCGCGATGACGATATAAAAAAATCCTATACAACGGTACATCACGATTCTCGTAATCGTGGTGTAAACCGCGATTATCATAATCGTGATGCAAACCACGATTATCATACTTTTTCATTAAACTGCAATCGGCGCTTTTTCAACTTCGAGTACTCAAAATTCTACCATTCTAAACTGCAGGTTATTACGATGACCATGATACTAATGGAGTATTTTATCCCTGCCTAAACCATGATGACATTAAATACCGAATAATCGGTTTCGATCATCATGATACGTCTCACCCTAAACCATGATCACTCCTCAAAATTCTCCCAGCTTCAACCGTGATATTAACCGAACCCTCAGTTTTCAATAAGCATGATACTATCATGGTATTACACTGTGATTTCTCTCAGCGTAAACTGTTTTTCAAAAGGGGGGAAAAAAGTGATAGTTTCGGTGTTCAGGTTCAGATGACGGGCGATAAATATGATACAGCTGGTTTTTCTCATGTAGTTGCCGACAGCGCGACAGCAAATGATATTGTTTGTTTTGTTTTATCTTCAATCTGGTTCAGCGGTTTTGAATGAATATTTGTTCGTTGTTAATGAACAATATGTGAATCAGGGAGATAAATAAATAAAATATTACATTTTATTTGCAACAGTGAATTTAATTGGACAAATGAAATAATACTTCTATAGCAATATATATTAATGTTTATTCCAGGTTCTTTTTTTATGCAGATATTTTTACTTCTCTGAAGCTCTTTTTTTTTTTCTCCTGGTAGTTTCTTTTAAAAATTGACCTATGTGAGTATTTGGTATTTACTGCCTCTGTCATTGTTTGTTTGTGGGGAGTGGGGGAGAATATTTAGATGTCAATATTTATTTAATGTCACTAGAATTCAAAATAACAAACAGGGCAGAAAAATTAAGCAGTTAAAGTTTGTGTACTGAAAATCAAAAGAGGAAAGACGTAAATTGTTCGGTGTGTGTGTGTGTGTGGGGGGGGGGGGGGTTAGTTTTTTTTTCTTCATTTAGCGGACATTGGTCGAAACGCAGGAGATCCTCATCCAAGTTCCCCGATAGAACAAGCATAAGAGATAGTCTAAAAGGTTAAGAAAAAAAATATTTTTTAATTCAGAATTTTTAAGTTTAAACTCTTAGGGCTGATCTCAAAAAAATATTATTTCACGCAAAAATTTCTAGCACATTCACGGATTTTTTAAATGTAATAGCAAGAAATTAGTTGAAAGTGACAGTAACTCATTAAAATCCTTATTCGCTATCGCATAAAGTTATTTAACCCTTTGCACTCCGTTGTCACCGCTGTGGCGACACCATCTTTCCTTTCAAAATTTGTTTTTGGCACCTGTAATAAAGGATAATAAAATTTCCTTACTTAATCTTAGCATTTTTGAAATTGTGTACTTGAAGGAAACTTCTTTTATAAAAGTGGTGCCGACCGAATAAAATTTGTGTAAGAGACGCCGGAGTCCAAAAAGTTAATTATTGCGGTTCATGTACACAGCATACATGGACGATGGAAAAACGAAATTAAAGGGAAGGTAAATTTTGAAACACATTTGATTATGATTTGCAGATCACGCAGAGTTTTATTTTTCTTTAAAAAAAAAATGGAGAATATAAAAATGAAATAAAATAAACTAAGAGCTTTTGTCAGGGACGCCGACGCATAGTAAGACAATTTTAAGCATAACAGCACAACAGCAATATAAATATTATTTAACAATTATAAAATATAAACAATTCAAAAATTGACTTTAACCAAACTATTATTTTTCTCTGTTAACGATTTTTTTTTTTTTTTTTTTTTTTTTTTTAGTTCTTTTACTTTCTACTATCTTTACAAGAAGAAAGTATTGGATTTATGAAAATTTTGTCATCCGGGTTTCGACCAATTTACATGTTTAGAAAGTCTTGAACATGATGACTATTTTTAAAAAGCTTTGTCTGTCTCTTTGTAACACAAATTTTGTAGGCGCTCTATCTCAAGAACTAATGCATGGAATTTAACAAAATTTTAGGTTCTTTTATATCTCGTTATAAATTAGTGTAAATTACTTGACAGGTAGGTGCATTTTTTACAATATCCGCAATAACTTTATCTCAAAAACTAATGCACAGATTTTTGTCAGATTTCAAATTCAGTTATACCTTGTAAATTGGTGCTGATTAGTTCTTGGTGTAAATGGCCCAACAGGCGGAGCTACTATGCTGAGTTTTCACGATTTTCGCAATAGCTCTGTCTGAAGAACTAATGCGCTGATATTTATCAAACTTCAGATTCAGTTAGACTTAGACGTAGACATAAATTTTACTGATTAGTGTTTGGTGTTTATAGCCCATAAGTGGCGCTGTTATGCTGTATTTTTCAAAATTTCCGCTATAGCTTTTTCTCAAGAATTATCGCACGTATTTTCATAACATTTCAAATTCAGACAGACGTTGACCAGGGTTCGATTTAAGCGGTATCGCATCGCAATTTGCGATTCAAATTTAACTAAAATGCGATCCACGAAATGCATTAAATCGCAATCATTGCATATTTCCCACACCCTTTGTTATGTCATGTACACTTAAGGCAGGGATGCCGCGGACGCGCTATAGCGCGTAAATTACGCGAAAAATCGGATACGGGACGCAAAAAAATAGCTCTTACGCGTCCCGTGGGACGCGTAATTTCATGAAAAAATCGCGGAAAACAGACGATTTTCGTCAAAGAATCGCGAAAAAAGCGTAAATCTCATCAAAATATCGCGCAAAAACAGCGATTTTCGTAAAAGGCCCGCGAAAAAATAGCGTATTTCATCAAAGCATCGCGAAATAAAAAGCAAATTTCGTCAAAAAATCGCGGAAATAAGCGCAAATTTCATCAAAATATTGCGAAAAACGCGATTTTTGTAAAAGGGCCGCGACAAATTAGCGTATTTCATTAAAAGATCGCGAAAAAATTGCGAATTTCGTCAAAAAATCGCGGAAAAAAGCCGAATTTTGTCAAAGGATCGCGAAAAAAAGCGCAAATTTCATCAAAAAATCGCGGAAAAAAGCCGATTTTCGTCAAAGGATCGCGAAAAAATAGTTGTTTTTCATCAAAGGATCCCCCAAAAATAGCAAATGTCGTCAAAAAATAACGTAAAAAAGCCGATTTTCGTCAAAAGATCGCGAAAAAAGCACAAATTTCGTGAAAATATAACGGAAAAAACGCTATTTTCGTAAAAGGGCTGAGACAAAATAGTGTATTTCGACAAAAGATTGCGAAAAAATTGCACATTTCGTCAAAAAATCGCGGAATAAAGCCGAATTTTGTCAAAGTATCGGGGAAAAAAACACGATTTTCGTGACAGACTCGCGAGAAAATAGCGAATTTCAACAAAAGGATCGCGGAAAAACGCGAATTTCGTCAAAGTAACGCGAAGAAAACGGGAATTTAGTCAAAGCACCAAAAAAGATGTGCAAACTAAACTTATAGGTAGAAAATTCATAAAATGGGATTTAATTTCTTTTTTATGAGATTCTTAAAAATACAGCATGATTTCAGTGTACTTTGATAATATTTATATTCATTAGGTGGACCAGTAAAAATCACCCCACCCCCCAGTTCTTACTGCATTGAAATGTCTCCCGCCTTCAGAACATTTAAGATTTGATACTGATTAGTGATTTAGATATAAATTTCCCTTCCAAGGAAAATGTCTGATTCCAACACAGATCTATGCTGACAAATAATTCAATGGGAAGTATAATAATGAAAGCACCCATTCATTCAACGAAAAGTACACCTTTACTTAACATAAGTGTTCTTTTTTTAGCAAAAATATCTTTTTCAATAAACCCGCCTTGCCTCTTTTTAAAAGAATGCGAACATTAGTGATACTTGTTAGTGGAACTTGGTATCTTCTACTCTCAAATAAACATTATTTTACAATTAAAATTGTATCTTGCATTTTTACTTTTAAAAAAGTAAAGAAAATTTCTCTTAATATTTTTTAAAAATATCTTATTTGAGTGCAAATAATGCTGGTTTTAATTCATTATTTAATTATTGTTAAAACAATAATTAATGCATTTCATTTTTCTTAATAAACAACTTTCATTTATTCCTTTAAAATATAAATTATTATTGATGGGGACCCGCTTTTGTAAAAAAGGGACCCAGATTTTTGGAAATGCTGGGTCCCGGGGACCCAAGTTTTTTCAAGTACAGCGGCATCACTGCTTAAAGTTAAAATTTAAAGGTGTTTTTACACGACATACGTTGTGTTTTTACCCTCCCCAAGTGTTTATTTACAATGGAAGTACACCGAGGAAGTACGCTTTTAAAAAAAAAAAAATTTGTTGTAAATTTTCAAGATTTAAAAGTTACGTTAGCTATTTTTTACTTGCTATACAAAAGTGTCTAACTGCTATTCAAAACTGACTTTGTATAGCAGTTACTGCTATGCAACTTTCTTTTTCTAAATCGACCCCTGACGTTGATATAACTTGTTGCTGATTAAGTGTTAGTGTTAATCGTCCAATAGGTGGCGCTGCTATGCTGCATTTTCCACAATTTTAACGATATCTGTATCTCAAAAACTAATGCACGAATTTTAATCAAACACCTTATTCTGTTACGGTTTCACATAAGTAGATCCTTCTTAGGCGCTTGGGTGTATACTGTCCAACAGGTATTGCTTTTATGATTTTTAGATTAGGAATTTTGGATACAGACATCTAATAAGGTTGGTGCTGAAATTCAATGATTTGTTTGAAAGATGCGATGCTTATATTTCCTTTTAACTGCATACAATTTAGTGCACCTATATCTTTAGAATATCCATGATGGGCATAGATTGTTATTTAATTTTGCCTCTGTGATAGCGAATTTTCAAGTAATAACACTTAGAAATAGAAGAAATTTTTGCCATTAACACATCCTACTAGTTTCTTTTAGCATTTATTTATTTAGATTTGCTTATTTATACATAGTTTTTTATTAACCTATTTGAGAATGATATATATATATATATATATATATTTAAAATTTTAATCCTTAATAAAATATATAATGTATATTGAAGTTATACATATATTATAAATGTACATATATTTTTTTGTTCATATGTCGCAATATCGATATATCGGAATATCGTGATATAAAGCTGCCGATTTATCGCGATATTTCATTTCAGACATCGCCCAGCCCTAGTATATATACAATGGTTATAGTATATGTAGATATAAAGAAAGTTTGAAACATTATAGTGGCCACTAACTTTAAAAAGTGGCCACTAATGAAACTGAGTCTACCGGCCACTGGCTACTAACTCAGTTTCCCAGTTTTCACCTATAGTTCTGCCACCTACGAATTCTACGATATGATTTTTGGCTTAAGGCTGCGTCACTCGGAAGACTATCGTCTTCCACGATTGACTGTTGCATTAACGGGAAACAAAAATGTCAAATAATAAAACAAGTTTTCCTAGAAAAAAGGAAAGTGTTATTCACTCATCTTAATCAGATTCATATTATATATCAATTTAAAGAAAATCGCCTGGGCCGTTTTCTAGATTTTGACATTAGGCAGCGTTCGAAATCCTTGGTGGTCTGCTGATCCGAGACCACTAAAAATTCAATCGGACCACTAATTTCAAAAATTTAGTGGTCCGCAGGACTAGTAATTTTTTCCCCTCTCTGACAGGTAAACATAAATTTTCCCGTCCCCGAGAAAATCACAACCAAACACAAACCACAGAATTTTATTTTATTTAAAAAACTAAAAAATCACATTAAAACTTACAGGCAGTTGAAATAAATAATCGGAAATAAAATACATAATTAATAATTTTATAGTTTTTGTTTATGTACTGTTTATTTAATTTTTAGCAAATTAAAATTTTACATTTTATTATGCCGAAAATTTTGGGTAACTGAAAGGAAGTTTGGTTTATGTTCTAGGAGGAGGAGGGGAGGGGTGTCACTCAAAGGGTTAAAGGTAATCCATGGAATTGTATGTAGCGGGCCAGTGACGATGTCTGCGAACCAGTAAACTCTGATGTTTACTGGTCCTTGGGACCAGTGACTTTTTTTTTTATCAATTCTACCGCTGTTAGGAATTTGTTCCATCGCTTTTGCTTTAAAAATGGGTATTTAGATCTCAAAATATACTGCATGTAGAAATATAAACATTTCAGAATAGGATTATACGGCAGATATAAGACTGTTCTAAAAAAATCAGAACAATAGAACCTATATCTGCTGAGTTATTAAATGGCAGCTTTTTGCGCTTTCTTTGATGCTGAGTTAGCCGTATATATGAGTTCACCATCTACGAATTCTTGCGTCACTCAGAATACTATCGTCTTCCATGATCTCTTTTTATTGATAACAAAATGTTAAAAAAGCAAAAAATCGCAGACCTGCAGAAAAATCTAATGAATGCCCCCTCCACCCCTCCCAATCAAGTTACTTGACTCATTACAGAACTTTAATAAATTAAAACTACAATATTCCCATAATACCCAAACATATGAAAATTAATTTTTCATCAAAATAATGCATAAAAATACAGACCTGCCAACCTTTGAAAATGAGAAATCGTAGCACACAAAATTAAAATTAATCTGGAGGTTGGTTGGCTGGTTTTTCGTGTTTCGCAGCCATCTTTTGACATTTGTAAAAGGAATAAGGTTTCAGTCTTTCAACAACTCAATATAGTAATTTTTTTCCTCTGAAAATTTTTATACGATTTTTAGAGTTTCTTCTCGTTTCGAAGCGCTTTTTTTAACATTTGTAAAAGGAGCCTGATTCCAATTTTTTAACCCAGTGCAGTAAATTTTGACGAAATTCGCGATTTTTTTCCCGCGATCATTTCAGGATATTTACAATTTTGTTTTCAAAAATCGTGATTAACATTTTTCTATCACGATTCTTTGTAGAAATCCGCACTATTTATCACGAACTTCTGACGAAATTCGCATTTTTAACCGTTATCCTTTAACGAATTTTGCGTTTTTTACGATCCTTTGACGAAATAAGTGTTTTCTTTCCACGATCTTTCGGTGAAATTTATGTTTTGTTTCTGTGATATTTTGACAAAATTCACGTTTCTACCACGATCCTTTGAAATTTATTTTCTTCTGCGACCGATTGACGAAATTAATATTTTTACACGGTCATTTGTCGAAATTAGCGATAGCTTATCGCAACTGATCAGCAAAATTTTCAATATCTTTTCACGACAATTAACAAAATTCACTACTCGTTTCCGCGACATTTTGACGAAATTCGCAATATTTTTCCCTCGATAGTTTATCGAAATTCGTGATATTTTGCGCAATTTTTTGAAGAAATTCGCAATTTCTTTCTGAACTCTTAACGAAATTAGCGATTTTATGCAGCGACCAATTGAAGATAACCACTGTTTCTGAGACCTTTGACGAAATACCCGATATTTTTACACGATCATTTGAAGATATTCTCAATTTTTTCCGCGATCGATTCATGAATTAATTTGGGGAAATTCAATAAAAGAAAAAAAAAATCGCAGACTTCCAAGAAATTTCAAAATATACTCGTGAAAGGATCATAGATCTGTGGAAGAATTTACAGGGGGGAAGTACTGCACAATATTTTTCTTTATGCAGGACTCTCCTTTTCTGTGTGCCAATCGTGCGATTTTGCACACCATTCAAACCTTGCCCCTCAAAGAACCACCTCCCCCCTCCAGAAATTTTTAAAATGGCACCCTGTTTCTAAGGAAGGGAATTCCTGTATAAATATTTACAGGAACACGATTCACTCGTGGTTAATATACAAAAAGAGGGTTTTATGTTAAGAAGTTTGATTTGCAGCCCAGATTTTTTTTTTTTTTTTTTTTCTCATGAGCATTTTTTAATGTCCGAATTTTTGGACTAATGACCAATTTTTTTTTTTTAACTTTCGGAAATGAATACTTTGAAATTTTGGAAATTTCAGAACTGAATCACTCCTGAAAAATATGCTGCGCGGGATAAAAATTGCAACTAGAAACAAAAAATGCGTTTGTGTATATTTTGCAGAAAATCGTAGTTTAAGACCGATTTTCGTAGCATCGTAGTTTATAGGTCCAAATCGTAGCAACTACGATTTTTTCGTAGCAGTTGGCAGGTATGAAAAATATAAACTAAAAATGGATAAATTTGGATATAAATAGCAGGGCTTGAATTTCAGGGCGGGATGGCGGGATTCGCGCCCAAAATTTTAAAATCCCGCCCAAAAGAATATCGTGGGTGGGAGGCTCCCGTCCATAAAAATTTCCCCCTTTTCCGGAAAGTTTGCATTTTCAAACTACGGTCAACTCCTGCGAATGCCTAGCGAATTTCGTGGTATTTTCGCACGACCGATTGACACATTTTGCGAGTTTTTTACCGCAAAAGATCGTTGAGACTTACCATTTTTTCCCATGACCGATAGATAAATTCTACTATTTTTTCCCGATATCAGTTGACAAGTTTCGCGTTATTTTCTGTGACCGATTGGCAAATTCAGAGGTAATTCTGTTCCGAAAATTATGAAAAATCGATCATCAATTCGAAAATTCAGACATAAAAATATAACAGAAAAATATCGCGAATTACGACGAATGATCATACGGAAAAAGTCAATTTCCTCAATCGTTTGCAGAAAAAATTGCTAATTTCGTCGCAGAGGATCGCGGAAAAAATGTGAATTTCGGCAAATGATCGCTGAAAAAACGTGAATTTTGGCAAACAATCGCGGAAAAAAGGCGAATTCCGTCAAAGAATCACGGAAAAAGCACAATATTCACCAAAGAATTGCGACAAAAACGCAAATTTCGGCAAAGCATCGTAGAAAAAACATGAATTTCGGTAAAGGATCGAGGGGAAAAAATGCAAATTTCACCAAAGGATCGCGGAATAAACGGGAATTTAGTCAAAGGGCCGCTGAAAAAATGCAAATTTAAATTTCATCAAAGGATCTCGAAAAAACGCGAATTTTGTCAAATGATCACGAAAAAACGCGAATTTAATCAAAAGATCGGTGAAAAAACGAGTTTCGTCAGAGGATCGTGGAAAAAACGCGAATTTCGTCAGAGGATTGAAAATAAAAGCGAATTTCGTCTAAGGATTGCGAAAAAAAAGTGAATTTCGTTAAAGGATTGCGAAAAAAAAAGCGAATTTCGGCAAAGGAACGCGAAAAAAATGTGAATCTCGGCAAAAGATCGCAGAAAAAAGCGAATTTTGTCAAGGAATCACGAGAAAACTCAAATTTCATCAAAGGATCGCGTACAAATGTAAATTTCGCTTCAATGGCATTTTGTCATGTCTGTATTAATAAAATTCTTTAAATAGCACACAAAATAACAGTTGGTTTTAAATATTTTTTTCTCCCTCCCAAATAGTTCAACTCCCCTCCATTTATAAATGTTGGTAGGGAGACTCCCCTCCTGGGGAAAAATTGAATTTCAAGCCCTGAATAGTGAATCAATTTCAGCAAGATACTCAATCCACGTAACTGGCATTGAAATCGGATATCAAACCTGATGCATGGCAATTTTAAAATATTTTAATTACAGAATAATATAAAATAAAGAATATATTAAAATATTACCCAAACTTGTGAAAAATGAATTTTTCATAAAAAGAATGCATAAAAATAAAAACTGAAATTCGATGAATTTGGATTTTAAATCATAAAACTTTATTCTTTTTTTTTTTTTGCTTTTCTTTAAGTGTTTAATCTCTGAATTTTTAAAAGTTTTTTAAGCCTAAAGTCGCTATAAATTGCTCTTTGGTGAAAATTGATTGGCGCGAAAACAGGTTTTTCACGCCAAAATAAAAACAAGATGGCGGACTCCGGGCGTATTCGCAAGTAGTTCCATATATATATATATACACACACACACATATATATGAGATGGGAAGAAAAGAATTAGTTCTCCAAAACTGCTGATACAGCACTTTAATCACAGAGATTTTACCTTATTTTCTATTCCCCATCTATAAATAGTAGGAAAACAGATGTTTACTAGCTGTTTCACTAAGCAGGTTTTCATCCCACTTGCACTCTTACTATTTCCAAGAAGCTTCTTTAAAACACAAGATGCTTAAGCCAAAATTTGGTGGAAAGCATTAAATAACAAAGAAATAAATCCTGAATTCATATACTTAATGATGAATCTTCATACCATACCTTGTGTTTCTTCACACATAGAGCCAATTTTTTCGAGCTTTTCACATATCACAGTAAATTAAGAAATAGACTTGGTATACAGTAAACTGTAAAGCTTGTATTTTGTTATAGAATGCTAAGCGGCTCCAAAGACATAGATTGGTAAAATATACCTACTAACATTTGTACAAACTATGTTATGTGACAATTTTTAAGTGTGATAAAAGTGTAGAATTTTTCTTTTCCTTTTGCTTTAAGTAAAAATTAGTAAATTAGTCTCCATCAGACTTGTATAAAACCAAAAACTTTCTGCGCACGCAAATATTGGGTCAAAAACTTTCTGCAAATTAAATTAATGTTTAATAAAATAATGTGTTACATTATTTTGACGATATTAATTAAAAACAGTAGTTTTAATGTAATTTCCATTTAAATTAAAAATTAATCGATATTAATTAAAGTATAATTATTTTAGTTGAAAAAAATAATAAAGCTAAAAATCCATGGTAAGAAAAGGGGAATTCTTATCAATTATTTTGTCAATGCATTTAGAAACAGCCCAATCCTTAATATCTATTTGCACAAAATACCAGTCACTCTGTTCACAGAAAGAATACGGCATTGCTTCTGAAACAACTGAATCACATTTTATAGGGATAGGTCTATTCATAGGTATCACCATTAAAGAGAACTGAAAGTGCACTAAAGCCATTTTGGAGCAGCAAAAATCTGATTTTGGAGCAGTAAAATCCATTTTTGGAGCAGCAAAAATCTAATTTTGTAGCAGTAAAATCCATTTTTGGAGCAGCAAAAATCTAATTTTGTAACATTAAAATTCTGTTTTTGGAGCAGACTGAAATTCTTATGCTAATAAACTCCTAAAAATTAAAATGATTGCTATCTTGAAAAGAATAATTACTCAGATAAAATTTCTGCACACATTTTGCTAACTCTGGGCTAACTAAACGACAATTAGGTACAGATTGCAATAATGAAAAATTAGCAGCAGGAAGAAAAAAAAATCAGTTTATTTGGCTTTAAAAAATATTATTTTAGAGCAATAATTTTAATTAATCAAAGGAAAGCCTATGAATACAACATACAGGACTCCCACTCAACTTTTATAGTAAAAAATGGTAAAAGGGGATCCTTTTTTTTTTTTTTTTTTTAAAGGGACCAAAAAAGACCATATATTTCGCATAAAAACGAACCTTTGGGGACCTAATTTCAGCAAATCACAAAATAAAATAAACAAAATCCGTGCAATCATTTCACGAAATTGGCGTTTTTCGCGATCCTTTGACGAAATTAATGTGATTTCACAATCTCTTGCCAAAATTTGAGTGTTTTTTTGCGATTTTTTGCTGAAATTCGAGTGACTTTCACAATCTTTCGAAGAAATTCGCTTATTTTTCGCGATCTTTTGACGAAATTCGCTTGTTTTTCGTGATCTTTTATCGAAATTAGAGTATTTTTGTGGTCTTATGACGAAATTTGCGTATTTTTGCGGTATTTTGATGAAATTCGAGTATTTTTTTGCGGTCTTTTGCGATTTTTTGACAAAAGTTGCGTGTTTTTTGCAATCTTTTGGCTAAAATCGCATATTTTTCAGGATCTTTTAGCGAAATTCGCATGTTTTTCATGATCTTTGGGTGGAATTCGCTTGTTTTTCGCGATCTTTTGTAGAAATTTACAGGGTTTTTTTTTTTTTTTTTCCTACACTGTTAAAAAATTTTGCAGCATTCTGGCGGGTCATTCGACTGCTTTTTGAAAAAACGGTCAAATGACCTGCCAGAATGCTGCAAATTTTTAACAGTGTATCTTTTGACCGCGTTTTGTTCGTTTTTTCATGAAACTAGCGATCCCTTGAGAAAATTCACGATTTTTTTCGCGATCTTTTGATGGAATTCGTGTATTTTTCGCTATCTTTCAACGAAATTCGCATGTTTTTTCCGGTATTTTGACGAAAGTTTCTGTTTGTTTCGCGACCTTTTGACGAAATTCGCGTTTTTTCGCTATCTTTTGACATAGTTTTGTTTGTTTTTGACAAAATTCCCACTTTTTTCGTGATCATTTGACTAATATGGCGTGTTTTTCGCGATATTTTGATAAAATCCGCAAGTTTTTCGATTTTTACAAAATCCACGTGCTTTTCGCGATCTTTTCATTTTTTGAAGAAATTATCTTTTTTCTTTCAGGATCCTTTAAAAAAATTCACGTTTTTTTCCACGTTCCTTTGACGAAATTCACGTTTTTTCCGCGATGCTTTGACGAAAGTGGTGATCTTTTTCTGTGAACGATTGACGAAATTGTTTTTTTTCGGCAACCATTTGTTGAAATTCGCAATATTTTTAAGTGATATTTTTTTATGCCTGAATTTTCGGGCTGATATCCGATTTTTTTAAAAATTTTCGGATCCGAATGCCAGGGATGAGAATTGCAAAAAAGCAAAAAGACTGAAACCACGCGCAAACAAAAAATTGTACCACATTTTATCCGTGAAAGATACTTTAAGAAATAAAACCAGGGTCTGATTTCCGGGAAAATGGAGACAAGCGCACAAGCCTGTATACTACATTACAGGAGTGAAAATAGCCAAATTACACACAGTTCTTAAAACATTGAGCGTAGGTCATATGAAATGCTCGACTTATCAGAATCATGGCCACTCCTGAAAATGAAATAATTTAATTAAGAATAGGGTTTTTGTGTGTAAATTTTTTAGCAAAAAATATGAAAAACTTAGTGAAAATCACAATGGTTAATTATTTTTGGTCACACGGGCTAATTGGAACAGGACATACAGTCAGCTTAAAGTAAATTCTGAATCAGGAGCGATTCTGAGTAAAAAAAAAAAAAAATTGAAATTCACAGCAAATTTTCTGAAAGGTTACAAAAGAGGGGGGAAGGAGAGGATACACTAAAAGCACTAAATACATGTATTTTTCGCGCCATTTTGACGAAATTTGCCGCTTTTTCGCGATCTTTTGGCGAAATTTGCAGCTTTTTCGCGATCTTTTGACGAAATTTGCAGCTTTTTCGCGATCTTTTGACGAAATGTACCGCTTTTTAGCGATCTATTGACAAAATTCACCGTTTTTTCGTGAACTTTGGACGAAATTTGCCGTTTATTCGCGATCTTCTGATGATATTTGTAGTTTTTTCGCTATCTTTTGACAAAATTTTCTGCTTTTTTGCGATCTTTTGACGAAATGTACCGCTTTTTCGCGATCTATCGACGAAATTTACCGTTTTTTCGCGATCTTTTGACGAAATGTACCGCTTTTTCGCGATCTATCGACGAAATTTACCGTTTCTTCGCGATCTTTTGACGAAATGTACCGCTTTTTCGCGATCTATCGACGTAATTTACCGTTTTTTCGCGAACTTTGGGCGAAATTCGCCGTTTATTCGCGATCTTCTGATGATATTTGTAGTTTTTCGCGATCTTTTGACGAAAATTGCCGCTTTTTCGCGGTCTTTTAACGAAATTTGCTATTTTTATCGCGATCTTTAGACGAAATTTGCCGTTTATTCGCGATCTTCTGACGATATTTGTAGTTTTTTTTGCGATCTTTTGGTGACATTTACCGCTTTTTCGCGATCTTTTGACAAAATTTGCCGCATTTCCCGATCTTTTGACGAAATTTCCCATTTGTTCAAGATCTTCTGACGAAATTTATAGTTTTTTCGCGATCTTTTAACGAAATTTGCCGTTTTTTTATCACCTTTGAATGTTCTTTCGAAATCAGAAGAAAAGCGGAATCGATAGGAAAGTGAAAATTTCGGAAAATAACAAAATTTTGCAGGAGAAAAAATACGGAATCCTCGGAAAAAGGCGGAATTTCGAGGGAAAAAAACGGAAATTCCTTGAAATAACAAAAAAGCGGAAATCAGCCAAAAGACTGAAAATTCTCATCCCTGGAATGCCTTAAATTTTCGGAAAATTCAGACCAGAACTACCCCTGGCAAACAATAAATAAATCATACATAAAATTGGGAAATATTTCTAATATTTCGGTATTTAAAAAAAAAAAAAAAAAGTTACAAAAACAAAAATTATGTTTTTTTTTTTTTCAAAAAAATTTTCTGCAAAGTTCCGAATTTTGCGGAAAATTTTCCGCGCACGGCGTGCGTCTATATTATGCAACTCTGGTCTCCATTAAGATAAATATAATAAATGTTATAATGTGCATTCTCATAATAATAGTTCTAATAATTTTTAGTTTAATAATGATATGTGTACAATATCTTTTAAAATTTTGAATTTTTGTAGAAGGAAAACACTGATGGAATTTTTCCGGGTTATTTATATTCCTTAAAAACCACTATTTTTTTTATAGTATTACTTTACTTACCTAATCGAAAACAAAATTAGGTTAATATTGTTATATGGAATTATGGTATTAAATGCTCGAAAAACTTTAACCCCTGGGTAAATGAAAAATTGGTAAATAAATTTTCATATTTAAGTGACCAAAACGTCAAACTAATAAGTTTTTTCATAGGTGGTAAAAACCATGGTAAAAACATGTTTTTCCAAAGACTGTAAAAACCATGCTAAATACCGGTTAAAATCATCAGACGGCCCAGTAGCAGAAAGTTATGGTTGTGTCTGCGACAGCAATTTAGTGGGATGAAAATTGTCTGCGGGAGTAGCGTGTTACATTTTCTGATGTACAAACATATGAGTGTTAAAATAAACAGCGTTCTTACTCATTAATACCAGGGGTGATTCTGAGTAAAAACTAGTTGGATGTGCCAATCCCAAAACTTTCTTCTATCTTATACATCTTAATATTTCAAAACCTAGTTACACATGTTAATACTTCAATATTATTAGTTCAATACTATACCAACTTTGATTTTCATCTTAAATTTCTGCTCAAGCCAATTAAACGGACTAAAAACGAGTTAATCTATATCATGATATTTGTTAAAATTATTAATTTTTCCTTATTCTGTCGTTATCAGCTGTTTGCGAATAGCCGGCATAGCAGGAAGCGAGTTCCCGCCGCTGCATGAGCCGCCGATACACAATAGAACTACGAAAAATCAAGAAAAGTATACAAAAATCGCTATCACAGAGCCACTTTACCGCGCGATATTTCCAAATTCAAGGAGGACTTGTTGGCCAAAGCCAAAAACATGCACAAAAAATTTCGTTCAATTGTATGCATAAATTTTATACACTTTTCGATTGTACAATAAAGAAAATGTCACAAACATATCTATTACAGCGCCCCCCTTCCGGCAGATTTTTTTTAAATTCAGGGAGGACTTCTTTGCCAGAGCCAGAAACGTACACAAAAAAATTGGTTCAATTCTATGCATAAATTCATACACTTTTCGATGGTACAATAATGAAAATGGCACAGAGATAAAAATTACAGCGCCCTCTTCTGGCGGAATTTTTTCAAGTTCAGGGAAGATTTGCTTGCGAAAAATCAAGAAAAGTATACAAAAATCGCTAGCACGGAGCCCCTTTACCGTGCAATATTTCCAAATTCAAGGAGAACCTGTTGGCCAAAGCCAAAAACAAGCACAAACATTTTGGTTCAATTGTATGCATAATTTTATACGTTGTTCGATGGTACAATAATGAAAATGGCACAGAGATCGGAATTATAGCGCCCCCTTCTTTCGGAATTTTTTCAAGTTCAGGGAGGACTTGTTTGCCATAGCCAGAAACATGCACAAAAAAATTGGTTCAATTATATGGATAACTTCATACACTTTTCGATGGTACAATAATGAAAATGGTACAGACATCGCAATTATAGTGCCCCCTTCCGGCTGAATTTTTCCAAATTCAGGGAGGACCTTCGTGACATGACCAAAAATAAACACATAAAATTTGGTTCAATTCTATGCATAACTTCATACACTTTTCGGCGGTACAATATTCAAAATGGCACAAAAATTGTACAAAAATCGCTATTACAGCGCCCTCTACGAGCGATTTTTTTACAAATTAAGGGAGGACCTCCTTGCCATAGTCAAGAACTGAAAAATTTTTTTTTTGTTCAATTCTATGCATAACTTCATACACTTTTCGATGGTGCAATATTCAAAATCGCACAAAAATCGCTATTACAGCGCCCCCTAACGGCAAATTTTTCGCAAATTCATGGAGGACCTGCTTGCCATATCCAAAAACTTAAAATAAAAATTTGGTTTAATTCTATGCATAACTTCATACACTTTTGGACGGTACAATATTCAAAATCGCACAAAAATCGCTATTACAGCGTACCCTACCGGCGAATTTTTTCCAAATTCAGGGAGAACCTGCTTGCCATAGCCAAAAACTTAAAATAAAAATTTGGTTTAATTCTATGCATAACTTCATACACTTTTGGACGGTACAATATTCAAAATCGCACAAAAATCGCTATTACAGCGCCCCCTACCGGCGAATTTTTTCAAAATTCAGGGAGGACCGGATTGTCATATCCAAAAATCTAAACTAAAAATTTGGTTCAATTCTATGCATAACTCCATACACTTTTGGATGGTACAATATTCAAAATCGCACAAAAATTGTTATATCAGCGCCCCCTACCGGCGAATTTTTTCCAAATTCCGGGAGGACCTGCTTGCCATAGCCAAAAACTTATAATAAAATTTTGGTTTAATTCTATACATAACTTCATACACTTTTTGATGGTACAATGGCGACAGACAGGCGGACACACAGACATTTTCTATAAACATGTGTTTTGGAATCTCTTACCCCTAAAACATGCAAATCCGTCGAAAACCGGAAGTCGAAAAAAATTTCGATTACAATACTTTCTTCTATTGAAGATAGAAGAAAGTAAAAACTCTGAAATTCACAGCAAATTTTCCGAAAGGTTACAACAGGGGAGGGAGGAGGACATAGAGCGAAAATCCACTACCGGCACTAATTATGTGTTTTCTTTTTGCGCACTAATTGTGTGTTTTATGAAATTTGCGTTTTTTCGCGATCTTTTGACGAATTATGCCGTTTTTTTGCAATCTCTTGACGAAATTTGCCGTTTTTTCGCAATCTTTTGACGAAATTTGCCATTTTTTCGCGATCTTTTGTCGAAATCTGCTGTTTTTTCGCGATCTTATGAGTAAATTTCTCATTTTTCGCGATCTTCTGACGAAATTTGCCGTTTTTTCGCGATCCTTTGACAAAAATGGGCCCTTTTTTTTTGCGATCCTTTACGAAATTTGCGTTTCTTCCTCGATTCTTTGACGAACTTCGTGTTTTTTACACGATTCTGTGACAGAAATTTGCATTTTTTCGGCGCCCATGGGACGAAATTCACGTTTTTCCCGAGATCTCTTGACGAAATTCGCGTTTTTACAGCGATCCTTTGGCAGAAATGTGTGTTTTTCGCGATCTTTTGACAAAATTCCGCAAATTTAATTCCGATCTTTGGACAAATTTTCTTATTTTCGTGATCCTTTGATAGTAATCTGCGTTATTCGCGATTCTTTGACAGAAATTTGCGTTTTTTAGTGATATTTTACAGAAATTTGCGTTTTTTCGCGATCGTTTTACAGAAATTTGCATTTTTTCCGCGATTGTCTGACTAAATTTGTGTTATTTCCTTGATCCTTTAATGAAATTAAAGATTCTTCCCCGATTTTGTGACAGAAACTTGCGTTTTTCTCGCGCCCCTGGAACGAAATTCACGTTTTTTTTCCCGAGATTTTTGGATAAAATTCAAGTTTGTACAGCGATCTTTTAGCAGAAATTTACGTTTTTCAAGATCTTTTGACGAAATTCCGCGTTCTTTCCGCAATCCTTTGACAAAAATTTGCGTTTTTCCGCAATCCTTTGACATAAATTTGCGTTTTTTTGCGATCGTTTCACTAAATTTGCGTTTTCCCCACAATCGTTTGACTAAAGTAGCGTTCTTTCCGCGATCCTTTTACTAAATTCGCATTCTTTCCTGCGATCCTTTGACAAAATTCGTGTTTTTTCCGTGATCCTGTGACAGAAATTTGCATTTTTTCCACAACCCTGGGACGAAATTATTGTTTTTTTTTTTTTTTTTTCGGGCTCTTTTGACGAAATTCTCATTTTTATAACGACCCTTTGGCTATAAATTACCGATTCTTTATACGAACGATTGTCAAAATTGATATTTTTCGGCGCCCATTTGTCGAATTCGCGATATTTTTTGTCAGAATTTTAGTTTTTTTTTTTTTTTTTAAGGAAATAAATTTTTTTTTTCAAGTTGGCAAATTTATCTGCAAGGTCCAAAATAAATCTGCGACGCACGTCGCGCGTCATGCACTTTCTGCTACCGGGTCAGACGGTAAATACCGTCCAACCCTGATTAGCATATACAGTAGAACCTCGATTATCCGAAGTAATTGGGACTGACTCTTTTTCGGAAAATCGAGAAATGCTTCAATTTTAAGATTAAGGAGGAATATATGGAATATTTCTTATTATGGTAACAAGTGCTTAACAAAAATAAAGCAATGTCAAAATAGAAACAAGAATAAGTTACCTGAATTTTAATTTTCAAATTAAGTGGGTAGTTCTACGCAAATAGGTCATTTTCATCATAGTGACGAAGAAAAAATAAATCATGTCAGAAGTTTCTAATCTTTTGTAACAAGGCACTAGAAAAGATAATTGTTGGCAAAAAAATAGCTGTCAGGCTTAAGAGCAAGAATCTGAGAAAGTGTCACACCTAGCATTATGGGGTGATTCATGCCATCTCGGATTTTCTCCAAAAAATTACCAGTTATTACTTATCTTGTTAAAAGGCCAAATCCAGAAGTTTTTTTCTCCAAAGTTGAGTTGTTCATTTTTTATGGGCCCCCAAAGGTCACCGTGCAGTGCGAAAAATTGAGCGTTTTTTTTAGACATTAAAATTGCTATGACCCACAATTCTTTGCGCAAACAACTTGCCACAAAATTCTTTTTATATATGGGATGTACGAGGGTTCAACTTTATATAATGGATGAGAAGTCTGTGGCAACTTGTTGCCGCAAGGTCACTGAAGGTCACAAACTTATGCATTTTCGCTGTTTTTTATCATTTTTAAGGCCCAATAACAGCTTGCGCGTTGAAGTTGCCATGGCAAAAGAGGTGTCATTTGAAAGACACGTATTAGCACTTTTAGTAACAGAGCGCCAAAATGTGAAAAATGTCATATTTGACCGATATTCAAACTGTCATAATTTCCTGCGGCAATGACATTTTGAAATAATTATTTTGCTATTCTTTTATTCTATTATTGCTCTTTATGAAAAAATAAATTCCATTGAGGCATGTACCTTTAAGAAAAAAAAATTATTTTTTTAAACATACTCTATTGCAGTAGTCAGGACTTTTTTGCTTTTCAGAACAACTCGTCTGAATAACAATTTTTTTAACACTTACTTGGCTGTATGAATTGATATATTTTATATATTGTTGCGTTTATATTTATTGAGGACAATTATTTAGTTTTAAAATTCAAAAAATCACCGACATGTTCTCTATTTGGTATATACCTGTGAAATGCATATATGATTTTTCCATTACTGTTTAAAAATTTACTATAATTTTTCACATTTAATAGACTAAAAGCAAAAGGTTTACAAAGTTTTATACTTTTATACATATTTTGGAATATTTTGTTTAATTTTTACATATTTTGGAATATTTTGTTTAATTTTTAACATTTGTTAAAAAATCACCTGAAACTTGTACAAAATTATAACTGAATAAAATGCACATATATAAAGATATTAGTCTTTTTTTTTTTTAATATAAGGTACATTTTAAAATCATTATTGATGAAGTATTTTTAATTTAAAATCATTAATTTCAGAACATAAAATTATTCAAAGCAAAATATTCCAACCTTCCCCTTATTTATTACTATTACTACATAGTGAAAAATGCCGAACTTCAAAACAATATTTCTGTGGAATATGAATGAATTTATAATGCTCTTTCATTTTAAAAAAAAGGCTGTATCTGATGATAAGATTAATTTTTGTAAAGTATTTAAAAAAAAATCATTGATAAAATATTTTAAGTTTATAATCACATTATTTCAGCAACACAAAATTCTGAAAAACAAAATATCTCAACTCTTCTTTTTTTTTGTATTACTAGTACTACTACTTGGTAAAATATTCTAGAACCGTGAGAACAATATTTCTGTGCAATCAGAATTCTTTATATTCATCCATTAAAAAATAAAATTATTATTTTCTTTTTTGTTTATAAAGGGTATTTTTTTTAAAAAGTATTACTGATAAAATATTTTACATTTGCAACAATAATTTTAGTAAAATAAAATTGCACAGAGAAAAAAAAACCCAACTCAGCTCTTCCCTAGTTTGCCTTACTGTTATCACATGGTTGGCTATTCTGGAATATCAGAACAATATTTCTGTTGAATAAGAATTACCTTTGTTCATCCATTTAAAAAATAAAGTTGTGAATTTTTAATTTGGATATTTTCATACTTATGTTTATATATTCTTAGTTAAAAAAACTGTTTTACAAAACATGGAAGAACTTAATTCGGATCCTTATACAGATTGTTTTTTTTATAATGAGCTATTGAACTGTGGAAGACACGGCAAAAGTCGTAAGGATGAGTTGTTTTCAGAACAGGACTTGGCAGCAGATGTGGAGAAATTATCTAGAAAGAATAAATGTTAAAGCACCTGATAGAAGTGTGTCTGAAAAGAACTAATATCTAGCAGAAGTGGTAAAGTTTTACCTGAAGGATTTAAACTTTGTGCAAAGCATCGTTTTGGTTTTGGTATTTATTGGAATGTTCCAGCTGTATGTTTACACCCTTATCACAAGGAAAACAGGAAAAGAAAAGAAAAAGGTGTTAGGTCTGCAAGTTGAGCAACATATGAATTAATATGTAAATATAATTCTTCTGTAAACTTTCCAATTGGAGGAACTGTTTGTCCAAAGCATAGAGATTATCTTCTTTCAAAAGATCTACATCAAATGAATGATGAAGTTGAGATAGCCGACATCACTTCCAGCGATCCAACATTTGAAGTTCGTAATTCTCTGTTAGTGGAAACTGATAAGAGCGAGACAAATTCATTTATAAAATCATTAACAGAAGGTGTAAGCCCTGTTAAATTTCAGTTGAAATCTCCTGTTTCAAAACTTTCTGCAAGTACCATTCGCTATATGAAACGAAAATACTCTGAAGTTACCAATAATTTTAAAGCAACGTTAACAAAGAAACTGGCCCCAAAGCAAGAACATGAATTTCGAAAGGTTGTTTCAGACAGTAGCAGCTGCAGCGAGACGGAAGCTGAAGATGAATGTCTAAAAGAGATAGTAGCAGCCTTTAAAAGCACTCCATCTCAAAAGATGAAGCTAGCTTTATTGGATCCTCAAAAATACACAAAATCAGAAGTTATAGAGAAATTCCAATGCTCACAGAGAATGGTAAGGAGAGCAAGAGAATTGAGAGCACAATTTGGGGCTGGCAATATGCCTCTTGTACACAAAATTAGTAGAAACTGTCTCGACATGAGTAAGGTTGATCATTTTTTAGATTTTTTGTTTACAACAGATTCTCTACAAGATGTTGCTTATGGAAAAACTTTAAAATATGATTGTGGATTAAAACATGTTACCCCACATGGGATACCATCTTCTCTGGTCCTATACAATTGTCTGGGGCTGATCCTTTTACAGTTCCATGCTTAAAAGATATTCAAGAGTCTTACAAGGAACAATTATATGTTTGTGTTTTTTTTTTTTTTTAAATTATTGATAGTGTTAGCGTTAGCTGAATATACTTGTATTATCAATATAGACTATAAATGCCAAGAATTTTGATTGTCAAATTAAATAACATCTATCATATATGTGTCACAATATATTAAAATATATCCATTCATACAGCCAAGTAAATATTAAAAAAAAAAAAATGTTATTCAGATGAGTTGTTCTGAAAAGCAAAAAAGTCCCGACTACCGGAACAGAGTATGTTTAAAAAAATCATTTTTTTTTCTTAAAGGTACATGCCTCAATGGAGTTTATTTTTTCATAAAGAGCAATAATAGAATAAAAGAATGGCAAAAGAATTATTTCAAAATGTCATTGCCGCAGGAAATTATGACAGTTTGAATATCGGTCAAATATGACATTTTTCACATTTTGGCGCTCTGTTACTAAAAGCGCCTCAAACTTGCCTCAATTATATGTACATTTTTAAAAAGTGCTAATACATGTCTTTCAAATGACACTTCTTTTGCCATGGCAACTTCAACGCGCAAGCTGTTATTGGGCCTTAAAAATGATAAAAAACAGCGAAAATGCATAAGTTTGTGACCTTCAGTGACCTTGCGGCAACAAGTTGCCACAGACTTCTCATCTATTATATAAAGTTGAACCCTCCTACATCCCATACATAACAAGAATTTTGTGGCAAGTTGTTTGCGCAAAGAATTGTGGGTCATAGCTTTTTTAATGTCTTTAAAAAACGCTCAATTTTTTGCACCGCACGGTGACCTTTGGGGGCCCATAAAAAATGAACAACTCAACTTTGGAAAAAAAAATTCTAGATTTTGTCTTTTAACAAGGTAAGTAACAACTGGTAATTTTTTGGAGAAAATCTGAGATGTCATGAATCACAGGTGTGACACTCTCTCAGATTCTTGCTCTTAATATTAAGAAATTTTACAATTACTAGGGGGCTCGGCCCCCTACGAGCTACGCTCGCCAACCCCCGTGCAGACACCGCAGACTCTAAATGCACGCTAATTTGATCGGCTTTAAAAAGATTTCGAAAGATTGAATTATAATTTAAAAAACAGTGGCGATCTCCCTATAAATGAATTTCTATTCATTTCTCTTTGATTGGGGAATTTTAACGCCAAATCCGCTGCGGCACTACTTGATTATCCTGTCGACCCATTTCGCCAAATTATATAAATCGCCAAACCACTCGCCAAATTATACAAATTGATATAATTTTTATTTTAAATAACGAAAGAACAAATAAATTCGTACAACATTAATAAAAACACAAATAAAACGTCGAAATAAAAATAACTTGATGACGTATACACGTGTAACAACATTTCAAAATAAGCTAATATAAAAGGAATTAAGCAAAGAGAGTCTTTGTCTCCTGGTATTTTTTAACAAAGCGAAAAGAAAGTTCTTTTAAATGAGACATTTTAAATTAATTCTCAAAATATCAAATAAATGTCTGCCGCAATTTCTAAATTTAAACTTTTTTGCAATATTATTTTGTGTTCATTTTATGTAATAACTATAATGTAACGTAAATATGACGTAATTTATCCTAAGACTTCTAACGCATGTTAATGAATTTATTATTTTACAATATCCTTTCTCTTTTAAAATTCACGTGTATACTTTTTATGACGTAATTTTTAATAAGTTCCTGCTTTTTATACGTAATTATTTAATTCTAATTTGAAAGTTTTTTTCCTGTTTATAATAGTCACGTGTAAATAAATTTTTAATTTGAAGCAAACATTATTGCTTGCGCTTTTTATACAGTTGGCAACAGTTTAAATTAGTACAATTTTCTGAAATCTGTAAAAAATATCCCTAGAAATGCTGAAAATTTGAATTTAAAATAGAAATAAAACCTGAAAAAATGAGTCAAAATAAAAAAAATAATGCAATCTGCACTCCGGCAAATTCTAACGCATAAAATGATCTAAAAATGATTACACTGCCATGTCTAGTTTTTGCTGCTATAAAACTTTTTTAGTGGAACGATTTTGTCCAACTTTAGTATTAAATATCTCTTAAAATAATTCTTCGATTTGAAAACTGTCTGCATCAGCGTGTTTATCAAACATTTCTGTATAAAACCACCAATTTTCATATTTTTATATGCATTATTTTTGTTAATATTAACGAAGAAAGGCCTCCGGTCACAAAAAAATCTAAACCGGCGGCGGCGGCGGCGGCGGCGGTGACAGCGGTAGTTACTTTTTTTTAGAATAGAGAGATTAGATTTTTAACACTAGAAGCACCGGAAATTTCACTCAAGTTTTATATTTTTAAAAATGTATACCGGAATTTTTATTTAAAGCTTTTTAAATTATCTATTTAACTTATTTTTGTGCGATATATACATTTAATTCTTTTTTAAAGAAATTTCTGGTTCACATCGAATTATACATATTTGAAATTCTTTTTGGTTTCCTTACCAGCTTTTCTTTACCTATTTTACATAATAAATAATATTTTATACACCGATTTGTTTAAAAATATGCTTTTATTTTCATCAAAAGAATTAATTTCAATAAAAATATCTTCAAGTTTTTAAAAGTAATAGAACAATCCTCTCCCATAAGAATCATTTCCTCACATGAGGGAATGACAAAATGTACATTTTTAACTTTTAAAATTTGTACACATAAAATAAAAGAAAAAAACAATATATGTTCTCAAACTATCCCTTCAGGGAAAACTAAAACATCCATTAATACATTTTTAGAAAATAAATTATTTTTACAAATTTAAATGAGGGAATGATAACGTCATCTTAACATTTGCCCAATCTGCATATTAAATTATTCCTTACACACTAAATTATTTCTCCAGGATGGCTGAAAATTGTTTTACAGACAAGTAAGATTCATGCACTCAGCAAATGAGCAATGTTTTCTGTCCACATTAGTGCCACCTATCTCAAATATCTAGAATTACTAATAAATGAGGGAATGATCTGAAATATGAGCTGCAAACATTTTTGACAAAAATTGACCAAAAGACCAAAAAAATAATGCAATACATAGAAATAATACTTTATGTGTTAGTGTTCATATGAAAAGACAGAAGTCAGACAAAATAAATATAAATATTTCAGTAAGAAATGATATTTTTTATATTTTTGGGTGGTAGTAGTTGCATGTGAGGGAATGATATTTTATAGGTTTAAAAATTTATTTTAAATATATATTTTAATTAATGATTCAATTTTATGAGCTAATATGATAAAACCATGTCTAAACTACATGATAAAAAAAACCATTGGGTTTTTCTGTTGAAAAAAATTTAAATATCCTCTGGTTACATCATTATGGCCTATTTGTTTCAACTTTGTTTTGCTTTCACTTGTTTTTACATAGCAGTAATGAAGTAGTTTGGCTTTCATACTTCTCAAGTGTTTTGTCAATAACTTTATTATTAATTTGAATTGTGCATATCAACAAAAGAGGAATGTATGAAAATCCAATCTGAAAGTTTTATGAAGTTGCTGTTAATACATCAAAAATTCTGAGTCAGAAATGTATACAATGTGGCCATCTTGTAAGTGCCAAAGTATTGATGATGGAAAACCATCTAGAAAAATGTAAAAGTGTCCACCAAAATAAACAGTTTATTATGAATATTTCCAGATCTAAAGTGTGTTTGTGTAGAAAATCAAGAACAAAATGGTGCTGATATTAAAGAACACCATTCAAATTTTGCTGGAACATCAATTACCCAAATTAAGCAGTCAACAACAGAAAAATTTGTGGTAAAAACAAAAGAACAAAAAAAAAAAAAAAAAAAAAAAAAAAAAAAAAATCATTAAATATATAAATTGCTAATTTTTTTTAATTCTGTTAACATATTTTAATAAAAATTTTCAAAGCGTAATTAAATTATGCTTGGTTGTAAGTCACTCAGTCATAATAAAATTACAAGTGAGCTTTTAAATAAAGTTCATTCTAAAGCTCACTCTACAATGCAAAAAGAACTTAATAGGAAAATTGTAACTCGTCTCACTCAGGATGGCTGGAGTAACATACATAACTGTTCAATTATTGTTAATTATGTGTCAATTGGACAATTTTTTTTTTTTTTTTTTGTCAGTTAACCGATACACATGCATCTAAAAAAACATCAAGATGCCATTTAAACTTGGTGATAGAGGCTAAAGAGGTAGAAAAAAATATGCATGTCATGTTAGAAGATTTGTAAGTAACAATGAAAAGGCAAAATATGATTAAATTTCAATATTTAATTATTACTATTAAATTTAATAATATTTTATTATTACTATTATTCGTTTTTAAGTAACTCAATAAATGAATTAAAATCTATTAATAATTACTTGCATGACACAAAATTGTAATAATTTAAAGGTTTTCTTCTTTAATCATGCATAAAATAGAAATATTATTATTAAAATAAAAAAATGAGAAATTATTCGGCCGGATACCGGATATTCGGTAAAATTTCGTACCGGATATTTGGTATCCGACAAATATCCATATCCGGTGCATCCCTATTATTTAGAGTCTTGAATGCTTTTCTTATGCTGCTTTGCATGTTTAGAAATAAATCTGTCTACAATTAAAAAAAAAAAAAAAAAAAATCCGTGAACAATAATTTTAAAATAGCGTTCCGGTTTGTGGATTTTTCCATTTCGAATCCTGGAATTTTCGATATAGATATGCTAATTTATATCAAAATCAAAAGTAATGTAAATTTATTTAGTAATAAATCAGCTGTAATAACCAAAAGAGAATGATTAACAAAAAATTTAGTAAAAAAACACATTGCAGTAGTCGCTGATTTCGGCGCCATCTTGAATTTTGTTCCTGCAACTTAACTGTAAATTTCATTGTTTACATCTGAAAATATATGCGGATTTTAGGGTCGCGGATTTAAGGGAGTCTACTGTATTTTCTTTATAAAGGCAAATGTTTCTTATTTTATGGGATATTGTTGTTTTAGTAGGCTTAGTCTAGTACTATTGGGTCGCAGATAAATTTTAGTATGCTGCAGACTGACACAGAAAATTCTGCTTCTGGGGCCACCGGCCACAGGGCCAGTAAATGAGAAAAAGTGGCTAGTGAAAAATGATCTATAAGCGGCCACTTTTTTACAAGGAGAGAATAAAATTTCCTTTCATTTCATCAAGGATTCTACTTTTTTTGGTTCCAGTATATTTATATTAACATATTTATTTGAGCTATTCAGTTTTAGATTAATACTTATAGAAATTTTACAGTTTAGTATTTCTAAATAAAAAAGTGGCCACTAGTTTAAAGCAGGGGTACAGAAAATGTTTCTACTCCCAACATTTCCCCCAATCCACATGAAAATTTCCCCGAAATTTTACGGTATGTAGGTACGGTATATAGGTAAATGCTGTATTACCATAAGTACAGAAAAATTATTTTTCCAATATTTCTCAACTTATGCGCAGGGGTGATTGAGTGAATTTTTTTTTTTTCAAATTCACAGTAAATTTTCTGAAAGGTTACAGCATAGTGAGTGAAGGGGCAGAAATTCACTAACAGCACTAACGTTTTTTTTTTTTTTTCATGGCCCTTAACCGAAAATCGCCTTTATTCACGATCTTTTGACAAAATTTGAGTATTTTAGCGATTTTTTGACGATTTTTGCGATTAATTCGGGATCTTTTGATGAGTTTTGCATTTATTTCACCTTCCTTTTAACGAAATTCTGGGTTATTTCGCCCTCTTTTGATGAAATTCGCGATCTTTTGACGAAGTTCGCGGTTGTTTTTCGGTCTTTTGGCAAAATTCACGGTTGTCTCGCGATCTTTTGACGAAGTTCGTGGTTGTTTTCCGGTCTTTTGGCGAAATTTGCGATTGTTTCGCGATCTTTTGATGAAATTTGTGGTTGCTTCGCGATCTTTTGACGAAATTTGCGCTTGCTTCATGATCTTTTGACAAAATTTGCGGTTCTTTCGACGAAATTTGCGCTTTTTCGCGATCTTTTGACGAAATGTGCATTTATTTCGCGATCTTTTGACAAAATTTGGGTTCATTTCGCGATCTTTTGATGAAATATGCGGTTCTTTCGTGATCTTTGATGAAACTTGCGGTTCTTTCGTGATCTTTCGACGAAATTTGCGTTCTTTTCGCGATCTTTTGACGAAATTTGCATTTTTTTCACGCTCCTTTGATGAAATTTGCATTTATTTCGCCATGTTTTGACGAAAATGGCAGTTATGTCGCCCCTTTAGACAAAATTCGCGGTTGTTTCGCAATCTTTTGACGAAGTTTGCGCTTGTTTTCCGATCTTTTGATGAAATTTGGGGCGGTTTCGTGATCTTTTGACGAAATTTGCAGTTTTTTCGCGTTCCTTTGATGAAATTCGCATGTATTTCGCCATGTTTTGACGAAGATTGCGGTTATTTCATTCTTTCTGATGAAATTCGCGGTTGCTTCGCGATCTTTTGACAAAGTTTGCTGTTGTTTTCCTATCTTTTGACGAAATTTGTGATTGTTTCGTGATCTTTTGGCGAAATTTGTGATTGTTTCGTGATCTTTTGAAGAAATTTGCGATTGTTTCGTGATCTTTTGACAAAATTTGCGGGTTTTCGCGATCTTTTGAGAAAATTTGCAGTTATTTCGCGATCTTTTGACAAAATTTGCGGTTTTTCACGATCTTTTGAAGAAATGTGCGTTTATTTCATGATCTTTTGACAAAATTTGCATTCATGTCTCGATCTTTTGATGAAACTTGCGGTTCTTTTGCGATCTTTTGAAGAAATTTGCGCTTTTTTCGCATTCCTTTGATGAAATTTGCAGTTATTTTGTAATGTTGTGACTAAATTCGCATTTTTTTCGTAATTCTTGGACAAAATTTGCGTTATTTTTATGTCCGAATTTTCAGATTGATGACCGATTTTTTAAAAATTTTCGAAACTGAAGGCCTTAAACCTTTGGAAAATTCGGAACAGAATCACCCCTGATATACGGTTCATTTTATTCTGAGATTGATTTTGTGAAGGTCGCCATACGGACCTTTTTATTTGTAGTGAAATTTTTTTATCTCAGGGAATTATGAAATTTGTCAAAATTTGAAATCAATTGCAGGGCTCCCAACACATTTTAGTCTCCTAAAAGGGGGAAAGGGGACCATTTTTATTTTAAAGGGAGACTTTGGGGGACCATTTGTATTAAAAAAGGGGATTTGGGGGGACTATTTATATTAAAAAAGGGGACTTTGGGGGACCATTTATATTAAAAAAGGGGACTTCGGGGGACCATGTCTAAAAATACAGCAACGAGTTTTCCTAAATATGCAAGCAAATTTTAAAAAGTTACCCTCAAAAATATGTTAATTGGTCATCTTTATAAAGATGGGTCGCTAAAAAGACACTCAACTAAATATTCTGCTGCAAGAAGATAGGAAGTACTCCAATATTTAATACTCACATTGATAATTCTCCTTAAAGGAGCTTTTAATTTAAATTGATGCTTTATTAAGGGAAGACAAGTCTGGGTGCAATCCTATGGGAAATATGCAAGCTTTAAGACCTTTTTTCTCGGAAACTACCTGACTGATTTTGATGAAATTTGGTATAATTCACTAGATTATGCTCAAGACTTATGGCAGACAGTTTTATTCTGCAACTAATTTTTTTTTTTATTTTAGAGCAATTTTTCAGAAATTTTATTAATTTTTTTAAAAATTGTCTGCCACATATGTATGCGGTTATTTTATACCTATACTCTACCACAAAAAAATATATATATATATATCAAAATCGCTCGAGTACTTTATGATATAATGGGATTTTCACTTGAAAAATAAAAATTTTCAGGAGATCTAAAAAACATAAATATTCACAATTCTTGCTCAAAAAGCTACAAAACTTAGACACTTCTAATTTGTGTGAAATTCTTAGAATGTTTTATCAAATACATGAATTAAAGAACACATAAACACTTGGATAAAGTTTAGTTACATATAATAAATGAGTATAAAATGCTAGAGTAAAATTAATGTGAGTGGATGTGGCATCCCAGTCGCGTCTTCCCTTAGTGTGAGTAAATATAGTGTCCCAGTCTTGTCTTCTCTTAGATTTTTACAATTATGTCTAATGGTCAGAAAAAAAAAAAACACTAAAAATTAATGCATCTAAGAAAATATCAAATCAATTGTTAACAGAGTAGCACACTAGCAATTACAAAATATAGTGCATTTCTTCGAATTTAATATGGAGTAACAGTGATCAATGAATAAATAAAAAGAAAAGTGTGTCCAGTTAAACTGATGGCACTGAGCTCATAGGCTATTCAGACAAATTGTAAAGTATACTCTTATTTCAAAGAATAATGCCCCTCGAAAAATAAATTAAGGGGGGGGGGGATTAGTTCCCCCACTATTTCACATCTTTATACTTAAGCAATGAGCCTCCAAATCTCATCAGGGAAGCACCTTATCAGAATAAACCTGTATACCAAATTTGAATCAAATTAGATAGAAAAATCCATTTATCTAAATTAAGAAGGTATTGGCCTCCCGTGCCCCTCTTTAGACTTAAACAATGAACCTTCAAATCTAATCAGGGAAGTTCGTAATCAGAATTACCCGGTATACCAAAATTTGAAGAAAATCTGATAATTCTGCATGAAAAACCCATTTATCAAAGTTAAGAGGGGGTGAGGGATTAACCCCCTGTTCACCCCTTTATACTTAACCAATGAAACCACCAAACTACTCAGGGAAGCGCCTTATCAGAATGAACCTAGAGAAAAAATTTGAAGCAAATCGGATATTTTTATCAAGAGTTATCACGTTACGTACGTACATACGTACATACATACAGAACCGGCAACAGCACCTCCTGTTGAGTATTAAAATTAGATTAACTAATGATTAGATATTGTTAATTATTAATCTCAAACATAAAATTTAGTTCCTTTGTACTACCCAATAAAAGCTGAAATAAGCATCGGAAAAAGCATAGTATGGCAACATCAGGGTTGCTGGGTGAATTAGTCCTCCAGATTCGCCCGGGATGGTTCAGTAGGTAGAGCATTGGCGGCCCCAGCCAAGACATCCCTCGTTCGAATCCTGGCCTGAACTTTTCCCCCCCATTTGGAAATTTACAATTGATATGATTTATTTACCAATTGAATAATTGTAATAAAAATTAATCTAATAAAGATAGAGGTTTGTCTATGTGTCTTTGAGCTGACGAGATCGCTGTGGATAGAGCTATAAGATTTGGCAAGAAGGTAGCTGTAGGTTATGCACATAGTTATGCACATAGAAGCCAATTTTTGGACTTTTTTGACTAGTTTTTTGTGTAATTTTTAGCCTTTTTTCATGTTTTATGACAATTTTTCCAAATTTGTAAAAGGAATCTGGTTTAAATTTTTTAGCAGAATGTAGTAAATTTTGTCCTCTTTACAATAAAGTTTATTTGGAATTTATACAGTACATTTTTCCCAATTATTTCATTGTTTTTTGGCATTTTTCAGTGATTTTTTGACATTTATAAAAGAAATTCCGTTTCAAGCTTTTAACCCTAATGTAGTAAATTTTGTCTTTCCACGATTGCATCCTCTGGTTTAAATTGTTAGCGATGAAAAATCACATCCCGCAAGGATTTTTTTCTCTCATTTGTGAAAAAATTCAGGATACAATGTTTTAGCCCTACTGTAGTACATTTTGACTTTTGATTTTCTGAATTTTTATGCAGTAACTTTTTCACACTCGTAAATGGGATAGTGTTTAAATTTTTTAACCCAATTCAGTAAATGTTGTCCTCTTTTCAATAAAGCTTATTACAGCAGTTTTTGAACTTTTTACGTGACTAGGGGGCTCGGCCCCCTACGAGCTACGCTCGCCAACCCCCCGTTCAGACACTGCAGTCTCTAAAAGCACGCTAATTTGATCGGCTTTAATTGAATTTTTTTGGAAGATTGAATTATAATTAAAAAAACAAAGGCGATCGCACTATAAACGGGTTTCTATTCATTTCTCTTTGATTGGGGAATTTTACGGAAAAATCAGCTGCTGTTAAAAGATACAATGGCATTTCAAAATCATCTAATATAAAATGAATTAAGTAAACAGAGTCTTTGTCTCCCGGTATTTTTTAACAAAGCGAAAAGAAAGTCCTTTTAAATAAAACATTTTGAATATATCGTTTTTAATCTGACGTAATTTTCACCAAACTTTTCTTTCCCTTTTTAATATTCACGTGAAAATGCTTTTATTAGAAATGAAATATTATTTGCGCTGTCAAAAAAAAAAAAAAAAAAAAAAATAGTTGAAAAGTTCATCTCAAAATATCAAGTAAATGTCTCGCGCTATTTTTAAATTTAAACTACTATTTTGCAATATTATTTTTTGTTCATTTTACGTAATAAGTCTAATGTGACGTAAATGTGATGTAATTTCTCCTATTTAAGACTTCTAACGCATGTTAATGAATTTATTACTTTACAATATCCTTTCTCTGTTAAAATTCACGTGTAATTATAGATGAAGTAATTTTCAATAAGTTCCTGCTTTTTATACGTAATTATTTAATTCTAATTTGAAAGTTTTTCTTTTCTGTTTATAATAGTCACGCGTAAATAAATTTTTAATTTGAAGCAAACATTATTGTTTCCGTTGTTTATACAGTTTGGCAACAGGTTAAATTAGTACAATTTTCTGAAATAAATAAAAAAATATCTCTCGAAATGCTGAAAATTTGAATTTAAAATAGAAATGAAACCTCGAAAAATGAGTCAAATTAAAAAAATAAATTATTTCTGCACACCGGGAAATTATAACGTATAAAATGATCTCAAAAGTATTAAATTCCGATGTATAGTTTTTGCTCCTATAAAACTTTTTTAATGGAACGATTTTGTCCAACTTTAGCATTAAATATCTCTTAAAATAATTCTTCGATTTGAAAACTGTCTACATAAGCGTGTTTATCAAACATTTCTGTATAATACTACCAATTTTCATATTTTTGTATGCATTATTTTTCTTAATATTAACGAAGAAAGACCTCCGGTCACAAAAAATTCAAAACCGGCGGCGGCGGCGGTGACAGCGGGAGTTACTTTTTTTTAGAATAGAGAGATTTTTTGACATTCGTAAAAGAATTCCAGTTTCAATCTTTTCGCAGAACTTTTTTTTGCAATTTTTTTTCTTTCTTTTATTTTTACATTTTATGGCGATTTTTTGAAATGCGGTTTCAAACTTCTAGCTTAAATGTAGTAAAATTTTATCCTTTAACTTGAATTTTTAGTGATTTTTAATGAGATTTTAAATACGTATTTTAACATCTTTTCACATTGTGCGGCAATTTTTTGACATTCATGAAAGAATTCCACATACAATGTTTTAGCTTGCTATAGTAAAATGCAATATTTGAACTTTTGTGATTTTTAGAGTTTTGCTGCGTTTTTTCCACATTAGTAAATTTTTTCCAGTCACAGAAAGGGGACTAAGGGGAACAAAATGCATAAAAGGGGACTTTAGGGGACCATTTTCCAAAAAGGGGACTTTGGGGGGAAAAGGGGGACCATTTGGGAGCCCTGCAATTGTATATGTTTCGGCAAAATTTCCCCAGGTGGTTAAAATTTCCCCCGATCCTAGATCGCCGGATTGGACATATTCTGCACCCCTGGTTTAAAGAAAGTAGCCACTTAAAAAACTAGTCCTACTGGCCAGTGGCCGCTAGAAATTTCCCAGTTTTGTCCGATACTTCTGACCCGATCTCGGTTATATCCAGGGTTGCAAAAAAGCCGGCTAAAATTAAAAAAAGCCAGGCCGGTGGCTTTTATTGGTTTTAACCGGCTTTTTTTGGTCAAAATTGGCCTTTTTTGGCCATAATTGGCTTTTATACAATGAAGCATTGTAATTATAAACTACACATTTTAAAGTGTTTTAATGACATTTAATTGATTTAGAGTTTAATAAGTAACCCAATTTCTCATCAATGAGGACATTAATACTGCAATAAAACTTAGATGGTTTTGCTAGTGATTTGTAGTCAGAATTGCAAATATGCCAGCTAAATTTTAAAAGGGCCATACCAACTGCCAATTTTTTCATTTTTACTGCTTTATAAAATTAAAGAAGACAATGGTTAATTAGCTACATGTTTTATTACTTAATTTTAAGAGCTATTAATATACAAGTCTTATTTTATTTCTAGTAAACATTTAAAATTATACATAGTCATATAAATAAAAACACCATTTCTCACTATTAAAAATATTGCGAACAACATATGCATGAATATGCTTAACAAGCTTTTCAAAATTTTATTTAGAGAATTTTTTCTTCTTGTTTAAATGCTCTATTTTTTTATACACTTATGTACCACTCTCCTCAAATATTATATCCTTTCTAATTTCTCTTTTAACATTTATAACTTAATCTCTCCATATGGACACACAAGAATATTTCCATTTTGATGTGCTACATTACATTTTGTCATTAATTAAATATAATCTTTAAAATGTGTACTGTATGTGGAGCTATGTAATATAGAATTTCAAAATATCAGTTTGGAGCCTAACTTATATTATTTTCAATGTTTATATATATATATATATATATATATATATATATATATATATATATATATATATTTTTTTTTTTTTTTTTTTTTTTTTCAGACATAATGCCTTTACATTTGCCTTCTAGAAGTTATAAACTTATTTATTTGACAAAATTTAATAGAAATCTATAATTTTTTTAGTAGAAAATATTTATAAGTGTATTAAAAATTAATTGATCCAAATTTAAAACAAATTAACTGTAAACCAACTTTAAAAAATAAGAGCCGGCTTTTTTTAAGTGGTTAAAACCAAAAAAAGCCGGCCGGCTTTTTTTGGCCTGGCTAAAAGCCGGTAACCCTGGTTATATCATCATAATTATTGCAGTCCCTTGAATGACGCTATAACCGAGTTCGACTGTACGTTACATTCAAAGCAATGTATTTAAATTGTTGTAATTAGTTAAAAACTATTTTCTTGTATTATTCTGAAAGAAAAATTTAATTCTAGACGTTATGTGCCAGTAACATTTTTACTTAACCATTTGATACACCTTTCTTAAACAATTATAAAAACAGCCGACAGCTGTGGATGTGGCTTTGGTAAACAAAAAAAAATTTCCAGTAAAAGAGAAATGAAAATAATGGCAATCTGATTACAGAAGATCACCACAGGATGTGAGAATATCATTCAATCTTCACAGGGCTTGAATTTCAGGGCAGGATGGCGGGATTCCCGCCCAAAATTTTGAAATCCCGCCCAAAAAAATATCATGGAAGGGAGGCTCCCTGCCAAAAAATCTCACAATTTTCCCGAACATTTTGAAATTACAATCAACTCCCGCGAACGCCTTGCGAATTTCCCAATATTTTAGCGCGACCGATTGACACATTTTGCGGGGTTTATTATCACGAAAGATCGTTGGAACTCACGAATTTTTCACGGGACCGATAGACAAATTTCATTATTTTTTTTCTTGAGATCGGTTGACAAGTGTCCGTGACTGATTGGTGAATTCAGGGGTGATTTTGCTCCGAATTTTCAAAAATTTAAGGCATTAGGTTCCGAAAATTATGAAAAATCGGTCATCAGTTCACAACAGAAAATATCGCGAATTTTGACAGATGATCGAAAAAAAAAAAAAACAATTTTGTCAATCGTTCAAGGAAAAAATTGCCAATTCTGTCACAAAGGATTGCGAATAAAACGCAAATTTTGTCAAAGGATCGTGGAAAAACAGGAATTTCGTCAAATTGCGAAAAAAAACTCGAAATTCATCAAAGGATCGCAAAAAAACCGCATATTACATCAAAGGGTAGCAAAAAAATCTTAAATTTTGGCAATGGAATGCGGAAAAAACGCGAGTTTCGGCAAAGGATCCCGAAAAAAAAAAAAGCGAATTTCGTCAAAGGATCATGGAAAAATGCAAATTTCGTCAAGGGTCATTCCATGTCAAATCAACCAATGGTCTGAACCTTGACATCTCAGAAATTTATAATTTTCGGTGCAGTGGTAGAGTCCGCCAAGTTAACAAGAAAAACCAAAATTTCAGATTTTTTGCGCTTTTAATTTTTCAGTTATTAATTTTTAAAAAATGAAAAATTGTCGAAATTTGACTCCACTTTGACACCTTTAAACAGCTGTAGACAAAAAACTATTTGACTTAGAGAGCTCTAATTGGTGTCATTCTCTTCTGTTTTTAATGATCTTTAAATTGATATACAACATGATTAAATTATTTAAAATGTAAATTTTTTATTAAAAAATTAAAAATTTAAATTTTAAAATTTCAAAAACACCCCTTTTGATTTTTTTGAAAAAAATATATGTTTTAAGGACATCAATTGACTATGTGTATGCCAACTTTCATAATGGGATGGCAATGGGTTCTTATGGAAATTAATATTTTTGTATTATTACATATGAAATTTGCTTGTTTTCCATGTTTAAAGCGTAACTGTAAAGTGTAAACTCATGGGTTAATGTTTGAATGAATATGACGACTAATCTATTAAGTAGTTTTTGTAATACAAATAAATATGAAAATTTAAACCTGTTATCCAATTATGCTTAATTCATGAAGCAGCTCTTTGAAACATTCAGTGCACATATGACTTTATAATATTTGCTACACAATTAATATTTTATAAAATGTTATTAAAAATTGAAATTTGTTTGTAATTAAAAACATAAATATGCAAAAAAATTTCATTTCAAGGACTTTTAAGATAGGAATTTTACAAACGAAGTCAACTTCATTACTCAGAATATAAACTTTCCCAGTTGCAGTAACAGCTCAACTTTTTGCAAAAAGATCTCCCCTAATACATTTAATATATCATTCAATTGTGTATAAAAAAAAAATGAAATTGTTGGTCCCTTTGAATGTAGGAAGCTTATTTTATATTCACTTGCAATTGATTATACAGGGTTAATTTTACACTGATCCTGTAAGTTAATTTCCTTTTGAATATCTTTATTGTTTAATTTAAAAGTAGACCATGAATTACTATGCCTACTCAATTGTCATTAAATAAATAAACATTTCTCAAATTGTTATTACCTGATATATTTAATAGATTAAATTTTCATATTTACTTGTAATACAAAAACTACTTCATAGATTAGTAGTAGTATTCAAACTAGAGGTCTGGGCTATTTTTATTCACGACACTCGGGCCAGGCTAGGCTCGGGCCTTACTTTTTTCTGAAGGATCGGGCCTATCTTATTTTTTGAGAACCCAGCCAGGGGTCTGGCTTCATTCTTCCTAGGTCTGCACAAGTCAAAATTTTTAGTTCTTGTCTCGATCCAGCCTGTATGAAGATCATCGTCTCAGCGTGGTCTGGACCGTGCTATCAGTAAAATTTGGCCCGACTTAAAAATTTTTGCAAAAAATGCATATATTTTTAAATCGTCATGCTACGATTAAACTTTAAAATTTATTCCTTTTAAAGAATAGTAAATTCCTAGGCAATAAAATTAAAATACAGCAAAACATGTTAAAAAGAAACTGCCTATGACAGAATCCTGTCTTAAAAGGAAAAATGTGAAAGTCCATGCAAAATTAATACAGTAGACTCCCTCAAATCTGCACAGCTTGGGACCAGAGGGTGTGTGATTTTAGAATTTTGAAGATTTCTGGTCATTGCCTTGTTTACATTTTTTAAACAATAATTTGAATGTAATAATGCAATCAAAATTATAATGAATGCTTACAATATAGTAAAATATTAAAATAATTAAGTAAAGTAATAAACTAAAATGATCAAAAGTAAGATATTTTTAAAAATGATTAAATTGTTAAAAGGTCAAGTAGATAATTAATAATGTATAATTAAATATGCATAATAAAGATGAGATACATCCCTTGAATTTTTCAACAAAATTTTCCTTTTAAAGGTACTTTATAATTTCACATAAAAATCATAAAGTAAGGAAGTTTTATTTCTGGTTTAGCTAGTCTTAATAACCAAAAAAGCTTGATTACTGCATAAATATATTTGGTAAAATGATTGTGATTACCAGTGATATCAGCAATATCTTGGATTTTTTTCAGAAAAAAATTTATACTTCCTTCATGAAAAACCACGAGTTTAGTCATATTATCGAGAATTACATATTAAAATGCATACAGAATGTTATAAAACTGAAAAATTCTGTAATTTTGTCATTACATCTGAACTGAAAGTTTCATCGTTTACATCTGTGATGATGTACGGATTTTAGGCATTTGCAGATTTTAGGGTTGCAGATTTGAGGGAGTCTACTGTATAATAATACTCGTATGTGAGAAAAGAATATAATACATTCACACCTGCTAAGAAGGGAACCTATCTATAATGCTTTATTTTTCTTTTCTATGCAATTCCGTCTTAGAAGATTTTACTGTATAGTATTTTTCAGATTTTTAAGTTTCCAATACTTGGAGTATGGATTAACAATATTAATGATAACTGAAACATTTAGAAGCAAATAGAGATTCATAAAAAAAGAGAAAAAAATCGCAGCCTAAGGCCCTTCTTTAAAAATAAAGATTATAAACCCGAATAATAATAAAAGGCTAAATTAAGTATTTTTGATCAGAACTTCTCGTATGAGACAATTTTTAATCCAGGGGTGATTGTGACTCAGAGTGAAAAACCCTGAAAATTAACTGATACAAAGTGAAAAACCCTGAAAATTATCAATGCAAAATATACCAATATTAATTTACATAGCAACAGCATGACAATCAAATGACATATTTCTGCTATTGTTTTTTGAAATATACATTTGCAGAAAAATAATTTGGTAAACTTACATTAATTTCACTGGAAGCTAAATGTAGGGGTTGATTCTGTGCAAAAAAGAAAAAATCTGAAATCCACAGCAAACTTTCTGAAAGGTCACAACAGAGGGGGAGAGGGAAGGGAATCCACTACGGCACTAACTACGTGTTTTTTCGTGCCCCTTTGGCGAAATTTGCCGTTTTTTCGCGATATTTTGACGAAATTTGTCTTTTTTTCGCGATCTTCTGACGAAATTTGCCGTTTTTTCGCGATCTTATGACGAAATTTGCCGTTTTTTCGCGATCTTATGACGAAATTTGTCGTTGTTTTGCGATCTTCTGACGAAATTTGTCATTGTTTTGCGATCTTCTGACGAAATTTGTCGTTTTTCGCGATCTTTTGACAAAAATTGAAGTTTTTTCACGATCCTTTACGAAATTTGCGTTTTTTCCGCGAGCCTTTGACGAAATTAGCTTGCTTCTTTTCGTGATCCCTGGACGAAATTCGCGTTATTTTCGCGATTCTCTGACGAAATTCGCGTTTTCCCGCAATCCTTTGACGAAATTGCCGATTTTTCTTCGCACGATTGACGAAATTGATCTTTTTCAGCGATCATTTATCAAAATTCGCGATATATTTTCTGTCCAAATTTTTGGATTTACGACCGATTTTATTTTTTTAATTTTCGGAAATGACTGCCTTAATTTTTCACAACAGAATCACCCCTGGCTAAATGACTTCATCAAATGGAAAGTGCAATTTTGCTAAATATGCAAAGTTTCAATTCTATAATCAGTAAATAAATTTATTTCAAGTACCCATGAAACAAGCACAAATTAACTGTTAAGAGTAGTATATCTTATTAGTAGATTTAATGCAAGTCATATATATGACACCTAGATATTTGAAAGCAGTGAAAAAATGTCAACACCAATCCAATTTTACTTCAAAGTGGCTAAGTAAAAAAAAAGAAAAAAAAAAAGGTTTTTTTTTTTTTTTTTTTTTAAGCTTTGCTTTTACACAAGGTAAATTCCTTTTTCCTGCTTTCTTCCTGGGTATTACACATTACGCATATAAAATTTTTGTACTGAGATTGAGATGGATGACACAATACCAGGAAGAGGTGATTCTGAGTTAAAAAAAAAAAAAAAAAAAAAAAAAAAAAAAAAAAAAAAGGTATCCGAAATTTACAGCAACTTGTATGAAAGGTTACAGCAGAAGGGGTGGGGGGATCACTCCTGGTTCTAATTATGTGGTTTTTTTTTTTTGCGATCCTTTCACGAAATTTGCGTATTTTCCGCGAAATTTGCGTTCTTTTCACGATTCTTTAAATAAATTCATGTTTTTTCCCGTGATCCTTTAACAAAATTTGCGTTTTTCTGCGATCATGGCGATATCTCCCTTTTTCCATCCTTCCTTTGACGAAAATCGCGTTTTTCCTCCGATCATTTGACGATATTTCCGTTTTTCCACCAATCCTTTGACGAAAAGCGCTTTTCCACTAAACATATCGATCTCATAAACCCGGAAGGATCGATCGAAAAACCCGGAAATCCGGGGTACACCCGGAATACAATCACCCCTGTTAATCACATCGACGTAAAAATCCATGTTTTGTAGAAATTCAGTCTGGTTGGGCAAAAAATTTAACTTTTTTCTCAGCTGGGCTGGCCAAACTTTTAGCTTTTATGCTGGGCCGGGCCATTACTTTTTTTTGTATGGGCTGGGGCTGTGCCCAAACTGTTAACTTTTATACCGTGCCGTCTCAGGCCAAACTTTTATACTAGGCTGGGCCATTAATTTTTTTTTCTATGGACCAAGCTCAGGCCAAACTTAATTCTTATACCAGGCCCGTTCCTGTAAATTTTGACCTGTGCAGACCTCTAATTCAAACATTAACTAATGAGTTTACAGTTACGCTTTTGACATGAAAATACAAGTATAGCAAATTTCGTATATGATAATACAAAAATATTAATTTCCTTCCATAGGAACCCATTGTCATCCAATTATGAAAGTTGGCATACACATAGTCAATTGATGTCTTTAAAACACATATTTTTTTCAAAAAAATCAAAAGGGGTGTTTTTGAAATTTTAAAATTTAAATTTTTAATTTTTTAATAAAAAAATTAAATTTTAAATACTTTAATCATGTTGTATATCAAATTAAAGATCGTAAAAAGCAGAAGAGAATGATACCAATTTGAGCTTTCTAAGTCAAGTAGTTTTTTTGCCTACAGCTGTTTAAAGGTGTCAAAGTGGAGTCAAATTTCGGCAATTTTTCATTTTTTGAAAGTCGATAACTCAAAAATTAAAAACCCAAAAAATCGGAAATTTTGGTTTTTCTTGTCCTCTTGACAGGTACAACAAATAAACAAAAAAATATAAAAATCTGAATCCTGAAGGTTCAAAAATAATTTTTTTTTGGTTGATTTGATATGGAATGACCCTCAAAGGATCGCGGAATAAACACGAATTTAGTCAAAGGGCAGATCGCAGAAATAAATCGCAGAAAAAATGCAAATTTCAAAAAAGGATTGCGAAAAAAAAAAAAAAAAAAAAAAAAAAACGCGTATTTTGTCAAACAACCGCGATAAAACGCAAATTTCATCAAGAGATCATGGGAAAAAAAAACCACGCAAATTTCGTTAAAGAATCACGAAAAAACGTGATTTTCGTCAAAAGATCGCGATAAAACGCAAATTTCGTCAAAGAGCTGCAGAAAAAAAATAACCTGAAATCAAACCAAACCAAAAAAAAAAGTTTACTCAACCTGCAACAAAAAAATAGCACCTGGAGAGGATTTCCCATTCCCTGCTGTAACTTTTCAGAAAATTTGCTGTGAATTTCAGATTTTTTTTTGTTGTTGTTGTTACTTAGAAACATCTGCGAATTTTACGGTTACTTTCTGCGACAGACTGACGAAATTCACAGTTTTATCCCGCATCTGATCGATAAAGTTCACGATTTTATACCGCAGCCAATCGACGAATGTCACGATATTCTTCCTTCGACCAATCGAGGAAATTCACGATTTTTTTTTCTATGACCAATTGTCATATTTCATGATATTTTTTTCCTGTGACATAAAAAGAAAAATATCCAAAAGAGTGTGCCAAAAAAGGATGTTAAGTGTCACCGAGTGCTGTGCTCTGGCAAATTGGTCTAGATTCAGTACTAAACAAAAATAAGATTAGAAAGACTGCAAAGATCTTGTGGTGCACATCAAAGAAAAATTCCGAGCTCCAATCAAACATATATAGAAACACCAAACAAGTTGATCCTTGCAATTAACAGAAATTAGGACTTGACAATTTAAAGTTAACCTACATTTCTCGTGTAGTGGAAGAAAGGAATCAGGGTTGTAGTGGGTAACTGCCTGGGTACCCATCCGGGCTGGGTTTTTTTTTTTAAAACCCGTTAAAAAGCCCGGGTTTTTTAAAATATGTTTCTGAAAAAGAACAACTGATGTATTTGTTGTTTATGGTTATTTTGTTTTATTTATTCACTTCTTTGAATCTTAGAAAATATATTTGTACTAATTTACTTGCACTTTTAGATTGGGCACCCTATAATTTTAAAATGTTTTAGCTTTTAATTTAAAACGTAAATTTAAGCTTTTCAGTTAGCTTCAAGAGTATTATATTTACTAAACTTATTATATTTTTAAAATTATTTTATGTACTTTTTACTGTTGAATCTGAAAATGACCTTCATTTTTAACCATCACGTAAGGAAAATAAATAAAAGTTTTACATCTGTTTTATAGTATCAGATTTTTGCTATATTTTAACTTTGACATTTACAATTTGCAAAAAATTATAACATGATGGTTAAAAATGAAGGCCATTTTCAGATACAGTGCTAAAAAGTACATAAAAATGAATTATCAAAAGTTAAACAACTCAGCCGTCTCCTCTATTTTATAGTATTTGATTTTTGTTATTTTTTAACTTTGACAATTTACGATTTGCAAAACATCCTGAGATGATGGTTAAAAATTAAGGTAGTTCTCGGATGCAGTGCTAAAAAATACATAAAAGTTAAAAAACACAACCATCGCACTCCTGTGTTATCTAATCTAAAACTTTTTCTTAAACTTCTTGGCAGTAATCTATCCAAAATTTTTTGTGTTATCCTGTAGAATAAATATGAATGGTAAACACCGAAAATCATAATAATATTATATTGTCATCGGATTTACATCAGTATACATGTAACATTTAATCTCGATCGGATATTTGAAAGTGGGTTAAATTTAGAGTATAAATTTTGAACTGAGAAAATATACATACTGTCGTTGAAGTTAAATAAAGTTACATAATATTTGTTAAAAGAAATAGTCTCAAATCTTTACAAAATAATACCTATGTTAAAATACAATAATTTTAGCCAATCTGAAACTTAATAAAAGTTAACTCAATCGTAACACATGTACTATTTTTTCAAAGCGCAGATATTTATGAAAAGTTCTTCGAATACTTTAAGCACTTAGGATATGACCCCTCAAAGCATGACCAAACTCATTTGTGTTCAGATGCAGAAAAGTGGTATAAGTCATGCATTTTTAAAGTTTCATAACTCAGTCAATTTTAGTGTTATATGAATGGGACTTTTTTTGTCTGACTTGTCAGTGTAATAGGAAAATTTTACTAAATATAACTTATAGGACCAGGGGCCGTATAAAAACTTAAATTTTGTAATTTTTTAAGAAATGTTTTTATTGACCCAAATCCTTTTTAAAATATTTCTTTGCCTCAAATTAAAACATTTTTGTAATTGAAACTATATGTCTATGCTAAACGGTTTAGGAATTAGCAGGGTTCGTTGATATATATCAATCGATATATATCTTGATATATATCATGATATATATCCGATATTTATTTTCAAAATATCAAGATTTTTGATATTTTCATATTACTTGATATTTTTTTTTCAAAATATCAAGATGTGTGATATTTTCATAATTTTTCTATATTTTGATATTTATTTTCAAAATATCACTGTGCAAGATATTTTTGATATTTTCAGTCAAAAAAAGTGCCAATGAAATTTCCGACTGTTATTGACTGTGTTGTTCTGTAAATAAAGAATTTTTGTCTCTGATAATGACTTTTTTAGCCGAAGAAGAAAACAAATGTCCTTTCCAAGCTTTATGTTTGAATTTTTTACTTTTAACTGTGGACTATGAGGGACATAATTCAACACAGACACTAAAAGAAACTAATTTAGATACTCAGTTATATATATACAGTCCACTCCCTCTAATCCGCAACTCTATAATCCGCAAACGCCTATAATCCACACTATATTTCAGATGTAAACAAACATGTAAACAAAGAGTTAAAATCTTTTTTTAAACAAGATAACTCACATTTTGACTGTAATAAATATTGACTAAACTGATGAATTTATTAAGAATTTTAATTAATTTTAAGTGCACTAAAATTTTTAATGCATTTCTGCATTAGTTAGAAAGAAATATTCCGTGTATCTTATAAATAACTATTAGACTGCTATATTCTGAACACATTTGTTGGCTATATAAAAGGTAAAATTACTTTCAAAAAGGGGTTAGCTCTTTTGGATAAATGTCTCAATCTTTTAGAAAACAAACTTTTGTTATTTATCAAGAAATTCTGACTCTTGTAAAAGGCTTCAAGATTAACAGCACAGTATAAATTAAAAGCTATAAAGCAAACCATTATCACTGCGATGCTTGAGATCTAAAAATAAGCAGAAATGTTTCTATTAATTATGCATTATTATATTATTTAAATGTATTTCAATATTGGGTACAGTTTATATATATATGTAAGCAGTTTCTTTTATTTCTGTGTTATTTATTTACAATGTGGTTACTATATTGGTTGATAAAGTCCAAATATTACAATGTAAACAAAGAAATGACCTATAATCTGCAAAATTCTATAATCCACAAAACCCTTGGTCCCAACCTGTGCGGATTAGAGAGAGTGTACTGTAGCTTCATTAGAAAATAATGTGTTCTGGTATTTAGTTCAGTTTAAACTGTACAGCATGTTAAGGAATAAAGAATAAGATAAACTTACATTTATGCTAAAAATTTTCAATTAAAATATTTTGTATTTTAAATTTTGTTTTGATTTATTGATAGTTGATACTGAATCCTATACCATTTTCTTTTTTTTAAATATATATATATATATATATATATAGTATATAAGTGTATAAAGCAAATTGTTTCTGTTTTCAATTAGTTGATCTTCAATTTTGTTCTAAGTAAAAAAAAAAAAAAAAAAAAAAGGGGGGGGGGGGGGAACAAAAATGCTTTTTAATATATTGTTTAAGTTTTCATGTTAAGTGCAATATGTTTTAGTTTCTAATTTATATTATGCTTGAAAATATTCATTATTAGCAGTAAGTTGACTATTTTGAAAATATCGGATATATATCGAAAATATCGGATATTTTTGATATTTTCGAAAATATCATGATATTTACGAACCCTGGGAATTAGTCATTGGGCATCGTTGAGAGTGGACACCCTGTATGTAAACATATAAGAAAAATTTTTGTTGCAAGATATTTTTTATCAACATTTGCTAATCTTATGATGATTTCAAAGGAGCAAGTTTTTTTTAAGTTATATTTTATTATTAAATAACACAAAATTGATAGCTTTGCAATTTAAAATTTGTTATTTAAATTAAAGGGATCATATGTATTTTAAGAACAGAGAAAAATATTGAGATAAGGGATTGACCGAATACCGAATAGTCGATTCGGTATTCGGCTTCGGCCGAATAACTGTGGATAGGTATTTTCTTAAAAGTGCAAGAACTCTCTTTTATTTAAAAGTAGAATAGGCTAAATGGTGAGTTTTAATATTATGTGCATGAGTTCAGAGTTTAGCTGCACTACAAAAAACAAGTCAAAGGCCAATTTTAATAAAGAAAAACTTTTTCCTTCCTAAAATAGTCTAGATAGAGATAAAATCAAAACAACTGTCTGCAATAGAGAGAAGAAAAGTAAGGAGGATATGGCATCTTTATCTTTCCCTTATCTTTTAATTTTAATTCTTTCTACATTAGTTTTTTTTTATTTAAATTAATTTAATATGTATTTTTTTTAATATGTACATCAAATAAGTATGCCTCTATGCCTATCCTATAGCTTTTATATCCACTAAGTTAAAATCGCTCAAATTTTTTATCTTCATCACCACAAAGTTAAATCATTATCTAAATATCAATAATTTGACAGAAAATATAGTTAAATGTACAAATTGATATACCTTTTGTTATAGGTGTAAATTAGCGGTCGCCACTCGCCACGTGGCGATTAAAGTTATAAAAGTGGCGATTAAAATATCGGCCATCGATCGCCACTATAGTCGCCACTCTCCAAGTGGCGATAAAAAAATCTGTTAGCGATCACCAACTGAAATACAACTTTTTTCATGGAAATATGCATCTCTACTTTGATTACATCTAATTAGCAAACTGTTTAATTCTTTTTTCTACCGGATGCAAGCAGATTGCAGCGATTTAGCTGTATTTTCAATATTTCAGTTTTTTGCCATGCTCGCTCTTCAGTTGGATTATTTTTTCAAGAAATATAGTTTTATGCAAAATATATTCATCAGCTTTGATTCCACATGTATTTCAAATAATTTATTCCTTTTTTTTTTTTTTCACTGGATGCAAATGCAAGTGGATTTTAACCCTTTCGGGTCTGGTTTACTACTAATAGTACATGTCTTTTCATCAAGTATTATTTTGTCTTAAAAATTACTTTTGTTACTATCTACGCATAGTAATGATAGTATATGGCTATGCTTTTCTTATTATGAGTTCACTTATGTTTGGACATTTAGTAATTTATTTTATACATATATTTCACTCTTTAAATTTAAAATATAGGTTACTTTTCTAAACGAATCGTGTGGTAAAACACAAAAATCATTATAAAGTTGTAATATCTGTTAAACCCTCTTGTAATACCAGATTTTCCAAACGTCTCCAAAAACTCTTAACCTATTATATCAGTAAATCTATTTGGATAGCTACAATTAAGATTATTAAAATAAAAGTAATTTTGTTCTCAAAATTGAAAAAAAAATTGGGCCCTAAAGGGTAAGGACATTACAATGTCTTCAATGTGTTTGATCAGTTAGATTATTTTTCTGCAAGAGATACTGTTTAATCCTGCGAAATACACTCACCAGCTTAGATTTCAACTGTATGTAATGTATACGGTATGTTAATAACACATTTAATTATTAAATAAAATCAAAATAGCATTTTTTTTTTTTTTTTTTTTTTTTTTTTTTTGTATACACCTAGTTGTTAGAATTTTGATTTAGTTACTAACTTTTTATGTAAAGAAAGTAACAGTAATCTGATTGATAATTGTGTTTATGAACATTTACAAATAATCCAAAAATATATTCTAAAAAAATTAATATGATAACAATTTTGTAGTTTTAAAGTAATTTTCTTGAATTTCAACTGTGTCCCTATTCTTATCATGAATAGCTGGCTGGTATAAAACTCTGATTTATAGAAAATATGTATGTATACAACGATTATAGTTTATCTAGATGCCAAGAAAGTTTGAAACATTATAGTGGCCACTAACTTTAAAAAGTGGCCACTAATGAAACTGAGTCTACCGGCCACTGGCTACTAACTCAATTTCCCAGTTTTCACCTATACCTTTTGTATTTGAGAACATTTCTATTCAATATGTTTATAATTAGATTTAGACAATCAGTAAATCAGCTTAATGACAACATTGTTTCTTTTTATTTGAATGAACTTTTGTTTTCTGACAATCTTTATCCCTAATAATAGCCTGTATAGTTAAATTAATGAATTTGTGAGTAGAAAGAAGTCACTTTTGTTTTTTGTCTAATTTGATTTAAGAATAAAAATGTAACTGAATTAAATTATTAAGAATTTAATTTTAATTAAAGTTTATAAAAAAAAGGTAATACTATATGATAAATTGTTTATTAAAACTTTATAAGTATTCGATTGCCGAATACCGAATACTCGGTGTACACTTTGACCGAAGCTTCGGTATTCGGCAAAATTCCTGCTTCGGTCAATCCCTAATTGAGATTCTTATTAAGACTAGAGATTGACCGAATACCGAATAGTTGATTCGGTATTCGGTATGTAAACCGAATATTCGGCTTCGGCCGAATAATTGCAGATAAGTATTTTGTTAGAAGTAGAAGAATTCTCTTTTATTTAGCAGTAGAATAGGCTAAACAATGAGTTTCAATATTATGTGCATGAGTTCAGCTGCACTACAAAAAACAAGTCAGAGGCCATTTTTAATTTAAAAAAAAACTTTTTTCGTCCTAAAATAGTCTACATAGGTGTGAAATCAGAACAACTGTCTACAACAGAGAAAAAAAAAGTAACGAAGATGCGCATCTTTCTCTTATCATTTAATTTTATTTAATTTTACATTAGTTTTTTTTTAAATTTAAATTTATTTAATGTGTATTTTCTTTAATGTACACATCAAATAAGTATATCAGAGTTCATATCTGTATATCTAAAGTGTATATTAAAGAAAATACACACATTAAATAAGTATACCCATGTGCCTATCCTATAGCTTTTATAACCACTATATCAAAATCACTCAAATTTCTTTTCTTCATCACCACAATGTTAAAATATTAATCAAAATACAAATATTCTATCAATAATTTCACAGAAAATAGTTAAATGTACAAATTGATATGATACCTTTTGTATTTTGAAAACATACCTATTCAATATGTTTATAATTAGACTTAAACAATCAGTAAATCAGTTTAATGACAACATTGTTTCTTTGTATTTGAATGAACTTTTGTTTTTTTTTTACAATCCTTATCCTTAATAATACCCGGTATAGTTTAATACTTTCATAGGTTATTTTTGGGTATTGACTAGTGATAAAAAAATAAAAAATAAGTGATGGGTTAATGAATTTGTGAGTGGAAAGAAGTAATTAAATTTTTTTGTGTAATTAAATTTAAGAATAAAAATGTAACTGAATAAAATTATTAAGAATTTAATTTCAATTGAAGCTTATTAAAAAAGCTAATATATGCAAAAATGCGTATTAAAAAGTTTCAAATATTCGGTTGCCGAATACCGAATACACCGGTATGCACTTCGACCGAAGCTTCGGTATTCGGCAAAATTGCTGCTTCGGTCAATCCCTAATCTTCATCACCACAATGTTAAACCATTAATCAAAATATAAAAATGTATCAATAATTTGACAGAAAATAGTTAAATGTATAAATTGATATACCTTTTGTTTTGGGAACATTCCTATTCAATACGTTTATAATTAGACAATCAGTAAATCAGCTTAATGGCAACATTGTTTCTTTTTATTTGAATGAACTTTAGTTTTTCTAACAATCTTTACCCATAATAATAGCCTGTATAGTTTAATACAGTCAAGGATCTATAATCCGCACACCCATAATCCGCAATTTTCTATAATTCGCATTGCTTAATGAATGTAAACAATTAAACAAAATTTACAAATTTTTGATTCAAAAATGATTTTTTAAAAGAAATATCTGAAAATTTTAAATATAAATGTGAATATAATCAATTTTTTAATACAAGAATTTGAAAAATGCATTTTTTGAGATAGCATATTAAATTAATTATTATATTTCACATTTTTCTTTTCATGTTACACTGAATATGGAATTAAAATATTGTCCAGAAAAATTAATTATTATATTTCATATTTTTCTTTTCATGTTATACTGAATATAGAATTAAAATAGTGTCCAGAAATAAGAAAATGACATATAATCCATAATACTCCATAATCCGCAATATTCCATAATCTGCACAACCTTTGGTCCCAACTTGTGCGGATTAAAGAACTTTGCCTGTACTTTCATAGGTTATTTTGGGTATTGACTAGTGATAAAATAATAAAAAATAAGTGATGGGTTAATGAATTTGTGAGTGGAAAGTAGTCATAAAATTTTTTTGGTGTAATTAGATTTAAGAATAAAAATGTAACTGAATTAAATTACTAAGAATTTAATTTTAATTAAAGTTTACTAAAAAAGCTAATATATGAAAAAATGTATGTTAAAAAATTTTAAGTATTCGATTGCCGAATACCGAATATTCGGTGTACACTTTGACCGAAGCTTTGGTATTCGGTAAAATTGCTGCTTCGGTCAATCCCTAATTAAGACTATGAAGTCATTCCCATCTATTAGACTATGAAGTGTTCACAAAGATTGTATTTGAGATCAGGATTGTCACTTATTCCGGCAATCAAATTCCTTGCACTTTCCTAAGCAAAAATTTAAATTTTCCCTGAGTAATTCCTCTGAGAATTTTCAAAATTTCAACGGATAAATTTTGCAAAGTACCAAAATTTAGTAATATTTCTTCTTTTTAATATTCATTTTTAAATTCCCTCACTTTTTCCAGTTTTCCCTATACAGCGGCAACCCTGAAGATTATTATTTGGGAGGAAGGTGGAATCATAATTAGAGATGTAAATTTTCCAGAAAAATTGAAGTGGCGGAAAAAAAACGTTTTTTTTCCAGTTTTTTTCTGGAAAAATTGGAAAAAATGATTTTGTATAAATGTTTCTCAAAAATAAGTTATATTTTCTTAAAAAGTATACAATAATAAACTTTTTCAATATTTATGCACATTAAAAAAAAATTATTTTCTCTACATGTGAATATGTTATTAAAAAAAGAGAGAGAGAGAGAGAGAGAGAAAAAGCCAGCTTTTAAAAGTTTATCCTTTCAGTCTCAGAATTCTGACAGTAGCTTTTCTTGCTTAATTTAACACTAGTGTTTGTAATATATATCATGTGTCTGTTAAATAATTTTTCAGTAGCACTTTTTTAATTATATCAATAGAGCTAATTAAAAAAAAAGAAAAAAAATTAGTTTTAACCAATATTACTATAGTTTTAAAGCAGTTTTAAACTGCATTGTACATCTCAACTACATAGTACTGGTTTTCAAATACATAAAGGATGCCAGTGTAAAAGAAACAAATTATAGTACTAGTTCTGGTATTATTATAAATACTATTATCATTTTCAAATCTTCCGTTGTTTAAAAATTGGTATTCTTTTAAAATATTACTCCACCCCCCACCTTACAGTTATAATTTTCATTTCCTGTATATGTGGTTTTGGTACAGCTTTACAGACTAAACTCAAACTATGTTTTAGTAAGATTTGGATCCTTAATATTGAAAGCGGTATTTTATTTTTATTTTTTTTATGAAACTTTTAAAACAGGTGGATTTTTCCATATGTTTGAAAATTGTTTTCAACTAGATTTTTCACAGAGATTTGCTTACATTTTCTTTGCAAAGTTTGTATGGATTTATACTTTTTGAAAATACATTTTAGACAAATCTAAGAATCTATATTTCAAAAAAGAAAAAAAATGATACATAATTTTAACTACATGTTATTATGAAAACAATTTTTTTTTTAACAAGGAAAAATTACAGTCATGCGAATAAAAATAAAAGCATTTTTCAAATTTTACATTAAATTTTCCATCTTACCATTTTCATTTATTGGTATAATATTGAAATACTTTTGCACATGAATTTTCATTTTTAAGGAGAGAAGTTGCATTTAATTATCTTACCAGGGATTTGCTTGGATTTTTTTCACACGATCATGTTTTTGCGAAATTGTGAACTTTTATAAAAACTTGTGAACTTGTAAAAAATGTGAATGAAATGTAAAATGTAATTGGAATTTTGGGGTAATTCGCAATATACTCTCCTTCGCCAATCTCCTTCGATAACTGCGCCAATGTGGCAATCGGGCTGCTCCTCGGACGTCACAAAATATGGCAACCCTAAGATTTCTCCGGAGAGAGTAGATGGTTAAACTCCTTGTTTTCTAAGCTGCTTTCTAATTGGACCGAATTGGAAGCTTGTTTTTTTTGTAAAAGGCTTTCTTATTGGACAAAGAGGAGAATCAAGGAACATTTTGAATTTGTTTGGAAAAACGTTGAAATTGCTGCAGTGGATTTTCCGTTGAAGAGTTGTCACTGTGTGTCGCAGTCGCGTGTTTTTATTATTTGTTTTCTCAATCTTGTATATTTTGAAACAAGTACTTATCTGGATAAAAGCTTGATAGGTGAGAATAAATATTCGATCAGTTATTTTTCTTTTATTTTTACCTGTATTTTTGAGCATTGATTGAATTATGTACGAAAGAAAGGTTGATTGTTCCAAGCTATGAATGACTAAAAGTGACAGATTGAGTGATGCTTTTGAATGACATCCTAGAGCACAAGGTAAAATTATGAATAAAAAAACGGGGGGTTCAGGGGGGCGGTAGCCCCCCTGATTAAAAAAAAAGGGGCCCCTCTGATAAAAAAACAGCAACATTGTTTTGCTCCCATTACTGTTAACAAACGCTCTTTTTTAATAATTTGGGTAAGTGAAAGTTTTGTTTTTTGGTATATTTTATAAAATGTATTTTTAAAAATATGAAATGTATCTTTTTTTAAATGTATTTCGAAAAAATTTGAAATTTTATGTATTATTTTTACTCAAAAATACAGGTTAAAATAAGAGAAAAATGACTGATCGAATATCTATTTTCACATTTTAAGCATTTGTCTAGATAGGTACTTGTTTCAAAACATACGAGATACGAGAAGAGAAAACAAATAATAATTTTGCGTACTCTCTCCCGGATGTTGCAGCGCTCCGGGAGTTAGTACGCGAAAATGCGCCAATTTGGCGATTTTTGAAAATTGCGCCAAGAAGGAGAGTAAACTGCGATCGCACCGAATTTTGTAAATTTGTCATATTTAAGTATTTGTCATAATTAACATTATTTTTTAGACATTATTTAGATGGTCCTTTGTACATATAAATAGCTAGATAATAGATTCATTGGTTATTGCAGTTATTATACAACAGGTTTTTTTTTTTTATTCTGAAATAATTACGTTTGTGAAGAATTTAATTTGGAGATCGTACAAAAAATTCTGAAATGTCCATTTTTAAGAGAAAGAATTTCGTTGAAGGTCATATGTTTTAAGGAGAAAAAACTATGAAGGATCCTTTAAGGCTGTTCTCAAATCTAAAAGGGCAACTTTGTGACATAAGTTTTAATTTACATTTGTTGGTAGGGAGACTCCCCTCCTAGAAAAAATTGAATTTCAAGCCCTGCTTCAAAAACCAATAACCTTTTTTTAAGCAACTAGTAAATTAACATGGTTTTAAAATCATGTAAAATCAGTGGTGAAAAACCAGTTTAACTTTAGAGACTACGAGGTCTGGATGGAGATTGGTGAATGCATAGCCCATACAGGGCAGATCCGAGTAATTAATTAAAACAAGGATCAGGTGGGCCAGAATCCCTATTAGTACCATCTGATTTACAAGTGAGCAAGAGCATGCTAACTGGACAAAACGAAGACAGTGTTAAAAAACTGAAATAGCCGGATGGGTATTTGAATCATATGCTGAACTTTAACCTCCAATTTCACAAAAGCTAAGGCCCATTTGAGAAAACTTTTCATAAGAGTAGTTAGGGTAGTAAACATACTTTTTAAATCATCAATATCAGTGTGCACCATACTTGATGATCCCTATTGCAAGACATAGACATAAAAGTTTTTTAAGTAGTTGGCAACAACGAAAATAAAAGAAATAAATGAAAATAAAGAAGCACAGCATCTTTAGCCTCTACAAAAATTAATAAGGTTAAAAACTTACTAACATAAAAACCGATAAAAATGGAATTATTAATATGGAAATCATAGAAATAGTGATTGGTAAAAAAATAAATAAATAAATCAGTAGAATGAAATAATGGGCAGTACAGTGATTACTAGAACTTCGTATAGAAATGCGAACCGTTAAAAACTTACTTCTAAATAGGCAGCAAATGTAGGGTTAAACAATACAGAGGTTACTACTTAACATAGCAAAATATATTAATAACTTCAAGAAAGATTTATAACGCTAAATATACTTTGACAGCGTAAATACTATGTTTGTGGAACACAAATTACACTATAAAACACCATAAACAGCAAACACTCACATATTGGAAAGAAAAAAGCAGCAAAAAACTTCGAACGTTCAAATCTGGTTGGTAGATAAATTGGTTGATTGTCCAACGCTACTAACGCTACAACGCTCATCTGTGACAACGCTAACGCTAAAATTCTTCCATGGTTCATCTGATTATAAATACGAGCAGCTACTACTACTTGTATTGGTTGTTTACATACTGTCTTCTGTTTTGTGTTTCACGTGTGTGAAATGTGTATACGAATTTGTAGTAGTTAATATAGTTTTGTTTATTGCTATATGAACACTTACTTTTCCGAAAATCAATATGGTTAGAAAGAAAATAGACAATAGAATCCGTATATTAATTGAAAATTGTGTTCTCTCTGGTCATCGATCAATGTTTATAATCGTTGGAGAGAAAAGCCGTGATAATGTAAGATTTATTTTTCCTTTTTCTTTCGCTTTTTTTTTAAGCCAACACGTCATCAATATTGTATTTCGAGTATAGAGACTTAAGCATTTTTTTTTTTTTTTAACTTGCCAAGTTCAGTTATTTTTTCCGAAATGATATAAACAGCAAACAAATCTGATGAACTTTTATGCTTGTGTATTTGTGTATATACACTTTTTTCTTATATATATATTATTACTGTTTATTATGTGCAGTATATTTCGCTTCAGTTTATATATAAAAATAGATAAATGATTTCTTTTAAATTGCATAAATACCGAAAAGTTGATTTTGTATACGGGTCATTCCATATCAAATCAACCAGTGACTCAACCTGACCATTTCAGATTTCAATGAAACTCTCAGGAATCATTCTCCCTGATGATATAAATGAGAATATATTTTTATAATTTTTTTATCACATTAAATTTTCATACAATTAATTATTTAAATTTTGAAAAATCATCATTTTTTGGGTTGCATAAATTTTTCAATTTTGAATTTCTCAAGTTATATCAGGCATACAGAATTTTATGACCCCTCATTTTAAAGAGAAATTTATAAGGTTTAATTTGATACCCAAGTTGACTATGCTCAGTTAAAAAAGAATTTTTTTGAAATTTTTTAAAATTTAAAATTCAAAAAAATTTCTGATAGACATTTTTAAAAATTTTGAAAAAAATGTATGCTTGTTGTGGAACAGATGTCATATTCGCCCCATATTGGCGCGATTTTTTTCTGTCGCTAATATCATATAAGCAACCGGTACTTAACTTGCGTCAAAGTGTTGCTATTTTGTTTGATGTGGTAACCTGGATTATGTTGTTTATGCTGTTGATGTTTTCGCCAAATTGCAACCGAAAAAAATCGCGCCAATATGGGGCGAATATGACATCTGTACCCTTGTTGTAATATTATAAGCTTAAATTTCTGAAATTTTTAGAGTGGGATCTCAATGGGATCAAGAGTTATGAAATAAAAACTGAAAATTGCCATTCAAATAACAATCTAATTCTAGCTATTTTGTTATTTATGTATTATCTGAATGGTAATTTTCAGTTTTTATTTCATAACTCTTGATCCCATTGAGATCCCACTCTAAAAAATTCAGAAATTTTAGCTTATAATATTACAAAAAACCTACATTTTTTTCAAAATTTTTAAAAAACATTATCTGAAAGTTTTTTTAATTTAAAATTTTTAAAAAAATTTAAATTAATTTTTTTTAACTGAGCATAGTCAACTTGGGTATCAAATTAAAACTTATAAAATTCTCTTTAAAATGAGGGGTCATAAAATTCTGTACGCCTGATAGAACTTGAGAAATTCAAAATTGAAAAATTTATGCAACCCAAAAAACGATTTTTCAGAATTTGAATAATTAATTGTATGAAAATTTAAAGCGATAAAAAAATTATAAAAATGTATTCTCATTTATATCACTGGAGAGAATGATCCCTGACAGTTTCATTTAAATCTGAAATGGTCATGTTGAAAATTGAAATTTTTTGGTTGATTTGACATGGAATGACCCATACATAAAACAGTGAATAGATTGGTATAAAATATGTATGATAAATTTCTTTCTCCCGCCAAGACCTGGAAAAGTACCGGATTGCGTAGTATAATCAGAATCTGTTTAGGAAGAAATTGGGCCTTTCACAAAATATACCCCTTTCCTTTATAGGTTCCTTCACAAAACATTTCACCTTAAATGAGTTTACAATAAACAAGTAATTTAGGTACTAAATAAAAATATTTTGACTTAGATGTGTTATTATCCTGGGGTCCGCCATCTTGGATTTTTTATTGCACGAAAACTCCTTTTTCGCCAAGTAGTAATGTCGCCAATGGTTAAATATTGTTGATAGGTTAATATAATATTGAAAAAAAATATATATATAATGATTATAACTATTAATCAAAAAATAATTTTTAATTCAAGCCAAGAAAAAAATCCAAGATGGCGGACCCCGGGATAATAACACATCTGTTCCGCTGACATAAATACTCCCCTTTTTTTTGTCTAGAATTACGATCTGGCAATTAAAAAATAGATATGTTTATCCACTGACTAGCAAGTGTGGTTTAAAAAAAAAATTGAAATTCACAGCAAATTTTTTGAAAGGTTATAGTAGAGAGGGAGGGGGGAATCCCCTCCCGGCACTAATTATGCATTTTTCTGTCGCCGTTAGGCAAAACTCATGTTATTCCACGGTCCTTTAATGAAATTCGTGTTTTTTAGTGATCCTATAATGATATTTGCATTTTTTCGTGATTTATTGGAAATATTTGTATTTTTTCCCACGATCCTTTGATGAAATGTATGTTTTTTATCGCAACCTTTTGGCAGAATTCTCGTTTTTTTTTCACGATCCTTTGACAGAATTCACGTTCCCCCCCCCCGAGATCTTTTGACAAAATTCCCATTTTTTTTTTTGCCAAAATTTCACATTTTTTTTTTTTCAGTGATTCAAATTTTTTCTGTGATTTTTTTGACAAAATTCACCTTTTTTTCCCGATCTTTTGACAAAATTCGCCTTTTTTCCCGCAATCTTTTGATAATTATATACTTTTCTTTCGCAATCTTTAGACAAAATTCGTTTTTTTATTTTCGCGATTCTTTGCCGAAATCCCCTTCTGAAAATCCTGCATTTGGCTGGCTCTCTCCATATTTTTAATCGCCAGTTTTTCAAGTTTAATTACTGAGTGGTGACTGGCGAGTGCTTACTTTCATCTTTACTATAATGTAATCCTGATTTAAACAGAAAAATTTCATGATCCTGATAAAAAGGATATTATGCAATAGGGATGCAACGAATAGTTATTTGACCGAATATTCGGCAGCCGAATACTGACTTTAATTTTTTTTTTCCATTTTAAAATCAAAAACTACATTAAGGACTAATTTAATTTTTTGTTTGAGTGTTCAAAAATCATAACAGCTGAATGTATTTTTTGTAATATTTTAAATACTTTGATGCCAATAAGGTAACATATGACTTTCAAAAATGTAAATAATAATTTAATTCATAGTTTTTTATTTAACCCATAGATAGTTCTAGTAATTTATATATTTTATCTAAAATAGAAACTCATTACCTCTGTAAAAATGAAACTTTTTTTATTTTAGTAAAATCATTTCATATCCCAAAAAATAAGAACTTGCATGCGTCCTCTGTCTTTTTATATCCTTTCTCATTCAACTCAAACTTAGTAAATTTACATTCTGTATGTAAAGAAAAGGGTTGTTTTCTTAAAATATAATTATTCTTTTCTGCTATACCAAGACCAAGATATATTTTTCTTTATCTCAAAAGTAACAAGCCCCTTATAATCAAGGTTCGCAAAACCCCGTTTTTTTTTTTAACCCAACTCACATGGGCTTTTTCAAAAGTATAATACGTATGCGATATTGCATTATTTATATATTATACATACTATACAGTAAAAAAAAATATATTGTTCCCTTATCATATCATATATATTATAAAGCCTCAGTAAGCTGTAAAAATTCGGCTCAAGTGTTTTCTAAAACTACCCGGTGAATTTTCTTTCAGATTGTATCATTCGATAGAGAATATTCCCGCGGTGGTTTATATGAGAGATAAATTTAAATAGCGAAAATAATTAACTTAAACATGAAATAAATGTTCGTAATGCTTAAAATTGAATTCAATATGAAATATTTCGATAGATACAACATTCGGCAATTTATCGCTTGTGCCAGGTTAAGAAAAATGTGTACTACTTGATTATCCAGCCGACCAAATTATGCAAATCGTTAAACTATTCGCCTAATTATACAAATAGAAGAATGTTGCCACTCATTATTTTCAGAAGCATGTAACATTTACGAAAAAAAAAAAAGAAATAGACTATCACCTGAGAATGCTGAATTATTATTATTTCTGCATCACAATCTATGTTTGTTGAAAATATTTTAACTGTTTTTTAAGGCAATAAACATTACAATGCTATTCTTGAAAAAAATATGTAAAACGTAATATGCATGTACTAATTAAAAGAATTTAATACTTACATTTCTTTCATTATTTAATAAGAAATAGTAACACACTTTAAAAAAATCACTTGATTATATTTAACTTTTAAGTGTATTTTACTATAAAAAACCCCTTAAGTATTGCAACATATTCAACTTAAATATACATATAATATATCTATATCTAATCAATCATATATTTATGTTCTTTATAGGTATAATTCAAAATATTATTGAAAGAAATATTTTTTTATGTAACAAGGGATAAATGTTAAACTTCCCATTATGATAAAAAAATTTTGAATTTGCTTTTACATGTACAGTACAGCTGTATTAAAACAATTTTGAATAGATTAATTTTAAATTTAACAGATTATGTTAGCTTATTACAGATACTTTTTGTACTTACTGATACAGCATAACATTTTTTTAACATGATTCCTAAATTAGCCTCTTATGTAAAAATGGGTAGATACATAGCTGCCAACTTGTACGGTTTGGCCGTACAATGTACGGATTTTGTACTAAGTGTACGGTTGTACGGATGAGCAGTATGATTGTACGGTTTTGCGCATGAAAAAAACGGTCGCGGGAAAATAGTAATTTCGTGAAAGGATCACGGAAAAAACGCAGATTTCGTCAAAGGATCGTGAAGAAAATGCCGATTTCGTAAAAATATCACGGACAAAATGTCGATTTCGTCAGAGGATCGCCGGGAAAAGCGCCGATTTCGTCGAAGGATCGCAAGAAAAACATCGATTTTGTGAAAATATCGTGGAAAAAATGCCGGTTTCGTGAAAGGATCGCGAAAAAAACGCCGATTTCTTCAAGGGTAGGGGTGATTTTATTGATTGATCCGAATTTTCCGAAAATTTAAGGCATTCATTTCTGAAAATTTCAAAAATTCGGTCACCAATCCGAAAATTCGGACATAAAAAATCACGAATTTCGACAAACGGTTGCCGAAAAAAATAAATTTTGCCAATCCTTTGCAGGAAAAACGCAAATTTCGCCCAAGAAACGCGAAAAAGTCGCAAATTTTGTCGAAAGATCGCGAAAAAAAAACACATTGCTTTAAGAGATCGCGAAGAAAAAAGGGCAAATTTCGTCGAAAGATCGTGAAAAAACGGCAAATTTCGTCGAAAGATCATGAACGAACGGCAAATTTCGCCACTAGATCGCGAAAGAACGGCAAATTTCATCACCAGATCGCGAAAAAACGGCAAATTTCGTCACAAGATCGCAAAAAACGGCAAATTTCGTCCCAAGATCGTGAAAGAACGGCGAATTTCGTCACAAGAACGGCGAATTCCGTCGAAAGATCGCGAAAGAATGGTGAATTTCGTCAAAGGGCCGAGGTAAAAACGGATAGTTAGTGCCGGGAGTGGATCCCCCCCCCCCCCCCCCTTCCCTGCTATAACTTTTCAGAAAATTTGAGGTGAATTTCAGATTTTTTTTTTTTACTCAGAATCATCCCTGGTCAAGGGAATATAGTATAGAAAATATTATGAAATGATATTCCTGATATTCCTTTTTTCAGTGCATATGCATTTGTTATGTACCTTTTTAAGTACGGAAGAATACGTCGTAAAATTGTACGGTTTTCAAAAATGTCATGTTGACACGTATGGTAGATAAAATCCATTCGGGGTATGAAAGTTAATGGGAAAAAAAGTGTTAGTTAATTTCAAATAAAATTTTCATTATACATGATGAATATAAATTGTCAAATTAAAAAGTTATACTGTGTAAATGTAAAAACATTTATTACAGTATTATTCGGCCAAGGCCGAATAATGGACTTGATATTCGGCCGAAGCAGAATATTCGCTGCATCTCTATTATGCAATTATACCTCCTAAGGCAGAAACAACCTATCTAAAATGGTAGTTTCATTGAATCATTTGCCTTTCCATCTTAGCAGGTTTTATTGTATTCTACTTATGGTGCTAGGAGGAAGGGGCCCAGATTCGAATTACTACTGGGACCCATGGTCTCTCTCTGTGGCCCTGTAAACAGTTAAAAAATAAATAGGGAAATTTGTTTTGTCATACTTTTCCATTAGTACAGCAATATTTATTTTGTTTTTCCTTTTTTTTATTTTGTCAGAATTATTTAAACATTTTAAAAGAAAATTATTCTATATTATGCGAAAGTATAATTAACTAACTGAAGATAATTAATTTTTATTATACTCTATTTAATGTTGGATTACTAGTGCTATTTTGAAATAATTGCATTGGCTCTACTTTTTGTCTGATGAACTGTTTCTGAATGTTTAAAAATTAAAGTATTGGAGGTAAATCTAAAGAGTAAATCAAACTTGGTTATTGATTGATTATATGAATGAATAATGAAATTTAAATATGCTTAATCAACCCTTTCTACATAAATTAATGTCTTTCTTATACCGGTTATATCTGTTGTTTCAAACAAAATAAATTTTAGCAACCTGAAACTAATTAAAGCATGTGCGAGGAATTAAAAAAAAGAGCCACAATTAACAAGTTTAATTAATTTATAATGTTTTAGTATTTATAACTCACAAATTGTGATGATGATATAAGGAAATATTTTCAGCAAAAATGTTTATCAAGTAATTTTTTAATTAGAGTCAGCGGGGTAATTCCTAGTCACTGAGTTTCTGGGGTAATTTTTGATCATTTTCATTTTCAACTGTATAAACTGTATAATTTATTAACTGTAAAAAATTTGAAAAATACTTTGAATCCTTTGCTTTGCAATGTATGCCTTTATTTTTATTTAGTTGAAAGTTAATATTAGGGATTGACTGAATACCGAATAGTTGATTCGGTATTCGGTGCCGGGTTCGGCATGTAAACCGAATATTCGACTTCGGCTGAATAATTGCAGATAAGTATTTCCTTAGAAGTAGAAGAATTCTCTTTTACTTAGCAGTAGAATAGGCTAAACAATGAGTTTCAATATTATGTGCATGAATTCGAAGGTACAAAAAAAAGTCAAAGGCCATTTTTAATTAAAAAAGAACTTTTTCCTTCCTAAAATAGTCTACATAAGTGTGAAATCAAAACAACTGTCTACAACAGAGAAAAAAAAGGAAGGAAGATGCGCATCTTTTCCTTATCATTTAATTTTATTTACTTCTACATTAGTTTTTTTTTTTTATTTAAATTTATTTAATGTGTATTTTCTTTAATATACACATCAAATAAGTATATCTAAGGTGTATATTAAAGAAAATACACACATCAAATAAGTATACCCCTATGCCTATCCTATAGCTTTTATAACCATTATACCAAAATCGCTCAAATTTCTTTTCTTCATCACCACAATGTTAAAATATTAATCAAAATATAAATATTCTATCAATAATTTGACAGAAAATAGATAAATGTACAAATTGATATGATACCTTTTGTATTTTGAGAGCATTTCTATTCAAGATGTTTATAATTAGACAATCAGTAAATCAGCTTAATGACAACATTGTTTCTTTGTATTTGAATGAACTTTTGTTTTTCTGACAATCCTTATCCTTAATAATACCCTGTATAGTTTAATACTTTCATAGGTTATTTTTGGGTATTGACTAGTGATAAAATATAATAAAAAATAAGTGATGGGTTAATGAATTTGTGAGTGGAAAGAAGTCATTAAATTTTTTTGTGTAATTAGATTTATTTTAAGAATAAAAATGTAACGGAATGTAATTATTGATAATTTAATTTCAATTAAAGCTTATTAAAAAAGCTAATGTATGCAAAAATGCATATTAAAAAGTTTCAAGCATTCGGTTGCCGAATACCGAAGCTTCGGTTTACACTTCGACCGAAGCTTCGGTATTCGGCAAAATTGCTGCTTCGGTCAATCCCTAGTTCATGTTGAAAAAAAAAAATATTCAAAACTGCTAGCAAGATTTCTAGAAGACAACATCAACCTTGGTTTTTACTAGTGATGCAACGAATAGTGGTTCGGCCGAATATTCAGCCAAGTTACTGCCGAATATTGATTCATAACTTCCTATTTAAACCAAAATAATATATATTGATATCTTCATACAATTTTTATTAAACATATTTAGCCTTAAAGATAATTAAAAACAAAATTTTAATTAGTTTAATTCAAATCAATGGTTGCTCTTAGAGAAGTGTTTAAGTTTATTGAAACATTTTGACCAAGTTACAGTATAAATTAGTTCAACAACATCATGTATTTTGGAAGTTATTCCAATGGTGGAAACTTTATTCGTCAAAGCCTCGAAAAGAGAATGAATTTTTCGGTATTGGAATGTTTAAAGTCTGCCTGACTCAAAACATGAATGCATGTTTTAAACATATTCATGATAATAGGCATTTTTGCATTTCAACTTTACTAGACTCCAGGCTTAGACTTTAATTTTTATTTTTTGTATAAAGCTGAGAAAAATCATCTCCAGTTAAAAAATCGACTGATTGCACTTATGACTGCTATCGCAAACAGTGAGATTCCTGAAACTGAAACAAATGTAAATGTAGCAGAAACAAGAAAAGGTGTTCATAATGAGTCAAAGACCAAATTTTTGGATTGCTTCATGTACAGGGGTGTAGTGGAGAGTATAATGTGCTGTCCTCTAAAAAAAAAAACCACTTTTTGAATTTTTCTCTATATAAAATTTAATAAAAAATACAAAACAATTTGAAGTAGCTACATTGTCACAGCTTGTTCTGACTAAGATTTTAATGTATAGTATTTTTGATTCTGTCAATATATTACGAAATGGCAGTCAATTAAAGAAGAATTTGAAAAAAACTCACTTTTTCCTAAAAATAACCCATGTTACCTAAAAAAACCCTCATGTAAAAACACTTCTGGGTCATTCCACACGAATTCAACCAATGGGTGTTGCAGCATAGTCACAGATTTTTTTAAATTTTTTTTTGTAGACAGCCATAGTAGTGAAACCCTCAAATCTGAAATTTAAAACTAATTTGCGCAATATTCACTGAGATATACCCTTTTAAAAAATGGTCATTTTTACCAAATGGCGGCCATCTTGGATGCTATCCCAATGTCTATAAATGTCCATAACTTGACAACCCCCGTGGCAGAATGTGCGCGACGGGCGTCGCAGACTTTTCAGGGCACCTGCAGACTAAAAAAGATCTCACATTTCGACAAATGATCGCCGAAAAAAAAAAATCATCGTTAATCGTTTGCAGGAAAAAAACGTCAATTTCGTGAAAGGATCGCGGAAAACATGCAAATATTGTCAAAGAATCGGGGGAAAACGCAAATTTTGTTAAAAGATCGCAAAAAAACTCGAATTTCGCCAGAACATCGCTAAAAAAAACGCGAATTTTGTCAAAGGATCGCACAAAACGCAAATTTTGCGAAGAAACGCGGAAAAGCGCAAATTTTGTTAAAGAATCGTGGATAGAACTTGAATTTATTCAAAGAATTCCGGAAAAAAGGCAGATTTCTTTAAAGGATCGCGGGAAAAAGCGAATTTCTTCAAAGGATCGCAAAAACACGCAAGTTTTGTGAAATATCGGGAAAAAAATGAGAATTTTGTCAAAGGATCGCGAAAAAACGCGATTTCCGTAGAGAGATAGCGACAAAAACGCAATTTTCATAAAAGGATCAGGGGAGAAATGCAAATTTCGTCACACGATAGCAAACAAACGTGCATTTCGTCAAAGGATCGCAGTGGGAAAACGGGAAATTTGTTAAAGGATAGCAGAAAAAACGCAAAATTCATAAAGGATCGTGGTAAAAAGGCGAATTTCTTCAAAGGATCGCGGGAAAAATAAATTAATTAGGTTATATTATAATTAAAATGTAGGTATATTTTTATAATGTTAATCAGTAAGAATCCTATTCATTTTAACGCTTTTGCGTTCTTGTTCATAATAAGAAAATTGAAACATGCTACTCCGCAGACAATTTTCATTTCACTAAATTGCTGTCGCGGACACAAGCATAATTTTCTGCCACTGGGTTGACAACTAATGATTCAAATTTTATATTTCTGGTACCAATTTAAAGCTATTTATATAAAGAATGCATATATGATATTAAAACAATGGTAAATTTTTATTTTAATACTGTTTATTACATTTAAACAGAAAATATCACCCTCAAAAATTGGCTTACTGTAATGGGCCGTAAAAAAAAATGGCCCATCATAAATTTTTTTTAAACTTGCTAAAACATTGCTCCATATGTATACTTTAAACAGAAAAAAAATTGGAGAGGTAAAATTTTTCATTAAAGGAAAATAGCTTTTTACACATAGGATGTCATTTACCTAACAGTGACTATCTTAAAACACATAAGTATCTTTGGTTTAACAAATAATGGTTAAAAATATTTTTTTCTGGCATATGAATTAATGTATGAGCATCAATATATAAATAATTCAATTTAGAAATACCAATCAGCAGTTAATTATACTAAAAACACATACATATTAAAATAACAGTAAATTTTCATTTCAATATTTTTTATTTCATATAAAATGATAATATGTATAATTCTCAAAAAAATATACATAATGGAAAATATTTAGAAGGAAAAAGAGCCATAAAACATATTTTTTTGAAATATGGCAGAAATACTAGCTGTAAATCAGTTGAATTCAAATAAAAGATTAAAAATGAATATTAATGAGTTGATTGAGTTGACATTAGTTATTCAGTTCACTGCCAATTTCAATTTAAATGAACAAATCTTGACAAAATGAGTACACAAATCTTGTGTGATACAAATGTACAACAAAAACATCAAATATGTATAAAAGTAAGACTTAGATAAAACTTATATGAAACATATTTACATAAAATAAGAACAGGATACTTACATGGATATAACTTTATAATATATTGTTGAAAGGAACTTGATAATATGTTGTTGAAAATTACCAAGGATTTAATCTGTCTTGAAGTTTAAGAATAAGAGTTGAATTGCTGTATGCTCCTCTGGAGCAACAGTATATGTTGTTCCTGTAGCAGTCATTGGGGTAGACACTACTTTCATTATATGCTCATATGGAATCCAACAAACATCTGAAGATTTTGGCCATGAATATGATGAACTAGGACCATGAGGATGCATGAACATAATTTTATAGTCATTGAATTCCTCGCAGTAATCTAAAATCTTACCAATCCACTAATTAACACCATATACACATGCAACATATTGTTCTCTTTTAAATGTTTGTGGTTTGTTGGTTTCACTAAATCTCACAGTAGCAATAAAATTTGTTGAGGAGCCTGATACCCTGGAAACCAGTATTTGGCCTTTATTTATTGGCACAAAGCTGTGATTAACCCTTGTTCCTACGATTGTATCTGCCTTTGCATACCTATCTGCTAACTGATTATTGGCAATTTCAATTTCAGATTTTGTTATAAAAAAACTTTCAATTCCTTTAACATATTCTTTTGCAAATGTATACAGATCAAATGCATTTAAGATACCATCTTTGAATGGACGCTGAAGACTTGCTTTGGTGGCCATGCGTTTTATGGTGCCGCCTATTCCATCACAAGCTCCTTTTCCGTGGCAAGAGGCAAAAAAATGCCATTCAGCTTTCACACCATGGTCTTCTTCATGATGGCAGAGATTAATAAAATTTTTATAATTTTTGTATTGGGCTGATGATCCATCACTAAAATATTTTAATTATTTAATCTGTGGAATTTGTGAAATTAAATAATTGACAATTACTTTTTGAAAAGCCCAAAATGTAGTAGTGTCATGAACTAAATGCTCGCTTATTGCACACATAGGAATAGATTTCACAGTATCAGTGATACTGTCCCTTATATAAGCAAGAAAGAGGTGAACTGTAACCTGTTCTTTTTGCCAATGGATATTTTGAATAGCATCTTGCACAATGCAAGTGGTATGATCCATGTCAATTCAGGCAGCCAAAGAAAAAATCTTACCTTCATAGTCTCAGAAGTTTTTGAATTGAACATATATTAAAATTCAATAAAAAATAAGATACTTGTATATTTTGGTTTTGCCCAAAAAAATTCCTGGCCCAAGATACAGGCCGCCAAAGATGGCATCCCGGGCACCATTTCCAATTCGCCATTTTCGATAAAAATTTTAAAGTGCTCTATCTCTAGAACGGTGCAAGATATTTTGTTGCGGTTTTTTTTATTTTAAAGATAATATTCTTCTGTTTAAAATGATATACCCAATTTTGAAAAATGTATTCAACTTTTCTTGTGGCAACCTTTTGAAAAAAAAATATTTTTTTCAAAAAAATTTTTTTTTGAAAATGCCAATCCTAAAAATTTTGATTTTTTTGCTGTTGATCAATACCATTGGGAATTATCTTCACTGTAAAGGAGAACTTCCACTTTTGAGTTTAACAAATTTTAGAAACATTTAAAAAATTCAGTATTTTACAGGAACTGTATATATACAGTTCCAGTAAAAGTCACTGAATTTTTGCTTATTTGTATCATATTTGTAAGGATAAGCCTACTATGTATCCTAAACAAGTTAGAAATTGCAATATCAAATGTGGCAAATGAGGTGCGTGCATAGTATTAACTAGTTTTATAAATATTCAGATCTTGGTGTAATAAGTGTTACACTCTTGGGCAAAAAGGCATGAATACAAAATTTACTATAATACCATATATTAAATTCAGTAATTGGAAGTAATATGAATCCATCTTAAATGGACTTAATCGCCATGGCAACCTAGAATCATTGCCTATCATGGTATATCATTGAATCAATTATGTATTATAGAATTTTTAAATAAAATGAAGAAAACTTTTATTAATGTCTTTTATGTTTTAATTTGATTTTCATAGCATTTGAAGTGATACATACTTTATTGCAAAGGTTTACAAAAAATTACTTCCTGTGTCATAGAAAGTGCATAGTGTTTACAGGGACACACAAAAGATTTTGGATACTTTACCTTATTGGAAATACTGCACATTAGCAAAGATTGCTAGAGGTGCATTTTTAGTTGCGATATTTGTTTTTAAGTGTAATTAAATATTTCCATATTACATTGTGTGTATAAAGGCTGTAGATCATATACAGGGCTACACAAAAGAAATCGTAAGGGTATTGCTGGAAGCGCATTGTTAGTTGTGTTTGAGTTTTTAAGTTTAACTAAATTTTTCCATATTACGTTGTGTGCATAAATGCTGTAGATCACATACAGGGCTACACAAAAGAAATCTTAAGGGTTTACTGAGTATGAATGAAAATAGCTTAAAGGTGATTTTTAAATGAGTTATGCATTTTTACACTGAAATACATTTAGTATACTAAGATATGTTTGGAGAATATAGATAAAATGATATACAGGTCCATGCAAAGAATTAGATACATGGCCGTCTATGGATGATAATCTCTGGAAGTGTGATTTCACTGGTTTTAAGGATGTTTTAATCTTAATTAAATATTAGCTAAATAGTGGCATGTATAAAAAGATAGTAGGTAAAATACAGGGTTGTATGAAAGTATTCAAGTATGCTTCCGTCTATTGACATAAATTTCTAAAAGTCAAATTCCGACCTATTTATGTGTTTTTAACAATTTCCAACATAGTTGAAAGTCTTTATGTACTCGATTTGTCTGCCCATCTGTCTGAACTCTAACTTGTATTAATATAATTTGTATTGCTGTGTAATTGATATATGTTATTGAGATTGTTTTACTATGTTCGGTATTGAAAATAAAGTATGTATCACTTCAAATGCTATGAAAATCAAATTAAAACATAAGACATTAATAAAAGTTTTCTTCATTCTATTTAAAAATCCTATAATACATAATTGATTCAGTGATATACCATGATAGGCAATGATTCTAGGTTGCCATGGCGATTAAGTCCTTTTAAGATGAATTCTTATTACTTCCGTATTACTGAATTTGATATGTAGAATCATAATAAATTTTGTATTCATGCCCTTTTTGCCCAAGAGTGTAACTCTTATTGCACCAAGATCTGAATATTTATAAAACTAGTTATAATATGCACGCACCTCATTTACCACATTTGATATTGCAATTTCTAACTTGTTTAGGATATATAGTAGGCTTATCCTTACAAATATGATACAAATAAGCAAAAATTTAGTGACTTTTACTGGAACTGTAATATACAGTTCCTGTAAAATTCTCTGAATTTTTTAAATGTTTCTAAAATTTGTTAAACTCAAAAGTGGAAGTTCTCCTTGACAGTGAAGATAGTTCCCAATGGTATTGATCAACAGCAAAAAAATCGAAATTTTTAGGATTGGCATTTTCGAAAAAAAAAATTTTTTTGAAAAAAAAATTTTTTTTTCAAAAGGTTGCCACATGAAAAGTTGAATACATTTTTCAAAATTGGGTATATCATTTTAAACAGAAGAATATTATCTTTAAAATAAAATAAACCGCAACAAAATATCTTGCACCGTTCTAGAGATAGAGCACTTTAAAATTTTTATCGAAAATCGCGAATGAGAAAGGATGCCGGGGATGTCATCTTTGGCGGCCTGTATCTCGGGCCAGGAATTTTTTTGGGCAAAATGAAAATATACAAGTATCTTACTTTTTCTTAAATTTTAACGTATGTTCAATTCAAAAACTTCTGAGACTATGAAGGTAACCCCCCTGCCTGAGTTGATATGGATTCAGCCAAGTATAGTTTTCAGAAAAATCAGCTGAAATAATAGCAGTTTCTGTATTCAATTCATCCTTTGTTTTCTTGAAGTATAAACTTTGTGATTTTGCAAAAAAGTGGTGTGATCATAAAACAAGGAGTTTTGTAATTAAATCATCAACAGGCATAATCACTTTTTTTAATTCTGCTCCATCAGTCTTTACCCACTGCTTATAAATAATATCATTACTCATTTCCAATTCATCTAAACCCATTAAATCTTTCTTTAAAATTTCAGGAGATGGACATTTACAGACCTGCCAACCTTTGAAAGTGAGAAATCGTAACACACAAAATTTAAAATTAATCTGGAGCTTGATTGGTTGGTTTTTCGTGTTTCACAGCCATCTTTTGAAATTCTTAAAAGAATAAGGTTTCCCATCTTTCAACTCAATATAATAAATTTTTTCCTGGCTGAATCCATATCAACTCAGGCAGGGGGGTTACCTTCATAGTCTCAGAAGTTTTTGAATTGAACATATGTTAAAATTTAAGAAAAAGTAAGATACTTGTATATTTTCATTTTGCCCAAAAAAATTCCTGGCCCGAGATACAGGCCGCCAAAGATGACATCCCCGGCATCCTTTCTCATTCGCGATTTTCGATAAAAATTTTAAAGGGCTCTATCTCTAGAACGGTGCAAGATATTTTGTTGCGGTTTATTTTATTTTAAAGATAATATTCTTCTGTTTAAAATGATATACCCCATTTTGAAAAATGTATTCAACTTTTCTTGTGGCAAACTTTTGAAAAAAAAAATTTTTTTTCAAAAAAAATTTTTTTTTCGAAAATGCCAATCCTAAAAATTTTGATTTTTTTGCTGTTGATCAATACCATTGGGAACTATCTTCACTGTAAAGGAGAACTTCCACTTTTGAGTTTAACAAATTTTAGAAACATTTAAAAAATTCAGAGAATTTTACAGGAACTGTATATATACAGTTCCAGTAAAAGTCACTGAATTTTTGCTTATTTGTATCATATTTGTAAGGATAAGCCTACTATATATCCTAAACAAGTTAGAAACTGCAATATCAAATGTGGCAAATGAGGTGCGTGCGTACTATAACTAGTTTTATAAATATTCAGATCTTGGTGCAATAAGTTACACTCTTGGGCAAAAAGGGCATGTATACAAAATTTATTATGATTCTACATATTAAATTCAGTAATACGGAAGTAATATGAATTCATCTTAGAAGGACTTAATCGCCATGGCAACCTAGAATCATTGCCTATCATGGTATATCATTGAATCAATTATGTATTATAGGATTTTTAAATAGAATGAAGAAAACTTTTATTAATGTCTTTTATGTTTTAATTTGATTTTCATAGCATTTGAAGTGATACATACTTTATTTTCAATACCGAACATAGTAAAACAATCTCAATAACATATATCAATTACACAGCAATACAAATTATATTAATACAAGTTAGAGTTCAGACAGATGGGCAGACAAATCGAATCCATAAAGACTTTCAACTATGTTGGAAATTGTTAAAAACACATAAATAGGTCGGAATTTGACTTTTAGAAATTTATGTCAATAGACGGAAGCATACTTGAATACTTTCATACAACCCTGTATTTTACCTATTATCTTTTTATACATGCCACTATTTAGCTAATATTTAATTAACATTAAAACATCCTTAAAACCAGTGAAATCACACTTCCAGAGATTATCATTCATAGACAGCCATGTATCTAATTCTTTGCATGGACCTGTATATCATTTTATCTATATTCTCCAAACATATCTTAGTATACTAAATGTAGTTCAGTGTAAAAATGCATAACTCATTTAAAAATCACCTTTAAGCTACTTTCATTCATACTCAGTAAACCCTTGAGATTTCTTTTGTGTAGCCCTGTATATGATGATCTACAGCATTTATGCGCACAGCGTAATATGGAAAAATTTAGTTAAACTTAAAAACTCAAACACAACTAACAATGCACTTCCAGCAATACCCTTACGATTTCTTTGTGTAGCCCTGTATATGATCTACAGCCTTTATACACACAACGTAATATGGAAATATTTAATTAAACTTAAAAACTCATATCGCAACTAAAAATGCACCTCTAGCAATCTTCGCTAATGTGCAGTATTTCCAATAAGGTAAAGTTATCCGAAATCTTTTGTGTGTCCCTGTAAACACTATGCACTTTCTATGACACAGGAAGTAATTTTTTGCAAACCTTTGCAATAAAGTATGTATCACTTCAAATGCTATGAAAATCAAATTAAAACATAAAAGACATTAATAAAAGTTTTCTTCATTCTATTTAAAAATCCTATAATACATAATTGATTCAATGATATACCATGATAGGCAATGATTCTAGGTTGCCATGGCGATTAAGTCCTTTTAAGATGGATTCATATTACTTCTCTGTTACTGAATTTAATATATGGTATTATAGTAAATTTTGTATTCATGCCTTTTTGCCCAAGAGTGTAACACTTATTGCACCAAGATCTGAATATTTATAAAACTAGTTAATACTATGCACGCACCTCATTTGCCACACTTGATATTGCAATTTCTAACTTGTTTAGGATACATAGTAGGCTTATCCTTACAAATATGATACAAATAAGCAAAAGTTCAGTGACTTTTACTGGAACTGTATATATACAGTTCCTGTAAAATTCTCTGAATTTTTTAAATGTTTCTAAAATTTGTTAAACTCAAAAGTGGAAGTTCTCCTTTACAGTGAAGATAGTTCCCAATGGTATTGATCAACAGCAAAAAAATCAAAATTTTTAGGATTGGCATTTTTGAAAAAAAATTTTTTTTTGAAAAAAAAATTTTTTTTTCAAAATGTTGCCACAAGAAAAGTTGAATACATTTTTCAAAATTGGGTATATCATTTTAAACAGAAGAATATTATCTTTAAAATAAAAAAAAACGCAACAAAATATCTTGCACCGTTCTAGAGATAGAGCACTTTAAAATTTTTATCAAAAATGGCGAATTGGAAATGGTGCCCGGGATGCCATCTTTGGCGGCCTGTATCTCGGGCCAGGAATTTTTTTGGGCAAAACCAAAATATACAAGTATCTTATTTTTTATTGAATTTTAACATATGTTCAATTCAAAAACTTCTGAGACTATGAAGGTAAGATTTTTTCTTTGGCTGCCTGAATTGACATGGATCATACCTCCTCTGAAAATTTTTATACGATTTTTAGAGTTTATTTTCGTTTCGCAGCGTTTTTTTTTTTTTTAAACATTTGTAAAAGGAGCCTGGTTCCAACTTCTTAGCCCAGTGCAGTAAATTTTGACGGAATTCGCGATTTTTTTTTCCCGCGCTCATTTCAGGATATTCACAATTTTTTTCCCCACAATCGTAATTCCCATTTTCCTATCACGATTTTTTGTTGAAATCCGCACTTTTTACCATGAACTTTTGGTGAAATTCGCATTTTTTACGCGATCCTTTGATGAATTTTCCGTTTTATTACCACGATCTTGTGACTAAATTAGTGTTTTCTTTCTGCGATCTTTCAGTGAAATTTGCATTTTCTTACTGATCTTTCGACGAAATTAGAGTTTTCTCTTTGCGATATTTTGACAAAATTCACGTTTTTACCATGATCCTTTAACGAAATTTATTTTCTTCTGGGACCAATTTACGAAATGGATTTTTTTTACACGGTCATTTGTCGAAATTCGCGATAGTTTATTGCAAATCGTGCGATTTTGCACACTATTTCAAACCTTGCCCCTCAAGGAACTCCCTCGAGAATTCTTAAAATGGCACCCTTGTTTCTAAGGAAGGGAATTCCTGTATAAATATTTACAAAAACACGATTAGAGTGTTTTATGTTAAGAAGTTTTTTTTGCAGCTGAGAATTTTTTTTTCTCATGAGCATTTTTTAATGTCCGAATTTTCGGACTAATGGCCAATTTTTTAAAACTTTCGGAAATGAATACTTGGAAATTTCAGAACAGAATCACTCCTGAAAAATATGCTGCGTGGGATAAAAATCGGCACTAGAAACAACAAATGCTTTTGTGTATTTTGCAAAAAATCGTAGTTTAAGAACGATTTTCGTAGCATCGTAGTTCATAGGTCCAAATCGTAGCAACTACGATTTTTTCGTAGCAGTTGGCAGGTCTGCATTTATCACACCTGTGCAACATGCATTCTTCAGATTCAATGCAACAAACAAGTTTTTTTTAGCAGTGATATGTAGTCATTGATATGAATAGCATGAAGCATAAGTTTAATATTTTGATGGTATACACACACACAGACAGAATGAATACCTTTGCTTCCAGCAGTAACACATTCTCTTGGACGTAGTGAGCAAAACTTAGACAATCCAATTTTTAAGTCATGTTGTTCTTTAAATGCAATATATAAGTCCTTTAAATTGTGCAAAATCAATCTCTTTTGTTTTAATATTCTGCCGTTTTCAGTTGGAACAGATATGAAATCTTTTTTTCCAGGACACATGCGGCTGTTATTATCATCATAATAAAAATTAATAACTTTTTCTATAACGTCTGGGCTCAGTTTAACACTTTTTCTTCCACTAGACATCGATAACATCCCTTCTGTTGTTTAAACTTCCTTGCCTTTTTTACAAGATACTGTGTAGTATTAAAATAAGTCATTGTTTGCTGTATTGTCCATGAATCTGGAACTAGTGTTAGAATTTGAACTTTTTCTTTAAAACGTGCGTTTGTAAACTTCTCCAATAATTTATCCATCATAGATGTGCAGTCAGGACAAGTTGTGTCTTTACTATTTTGAGGCTTATTTATGGTTTCAACACCTAATACTGTAGCTGCTTTAGTTGCAACACACTTAGTTATTTTTGAAACTTTCTTTTGCATGTAATTAAGTTTTCTCTTTGAGGTACGCCTATTTACCTTTATTGGCGATAACTCTAACAATTCACAACTTTTGTTTAATTGTTCTATTACTACTGTGGGTTCATTAAAATCTGAATCAGAGGGGCTTTCTGTTCCTGAGGTGGTTATCCTGTCAACAATAGACATTTTTTTTCATATTTACTGATGAATAACAGGAAACACACAATTTTTTTCCTGGAATGAGGCTATCTGGATTTGTTTTAGACATATCTAATGATATTGTTTTTAGTGATTTTGCTCTGATGCTATTTGGATGTTTATTAAATGGATCACAATACTGTCTCTGTCTTAAAATATACCATTTTAGATATTTATCCTTGTGAACCTTGCATATACTATTTCCATGGACAAAGCATTTTTCATCTGGGATTACATAATGCAACCTTTTTTTTAATAATTGCAAATCACGTGAAGACAATTGAAGAACAGGAATCAGATCAGTACTCAATGAAACACCAAGTTTCTTGCATACAAAACACTCCATGTCCACTGTAGAATCTTAAGCACAAAATAACTATTCTATGCCAGTGCATACTACGTTGAAAACATCAACAGAAATGATGTTTAAAAGGGAAGTCAAATTTTTTTGTACATTATGATGTAATATTTCATCATACTTTAATTACAACCAATTAGAAAACAGATGACGATACAGCGGCAATCTTTTCCCAAAATTGCATCAGCATACAACATGATGCAATAATTCATAAATTATGTCAGATATTTTTTTTATTTAAAATTTTATATATAATGCAGTTTATAATAAGCTTACCCACAAAAGGTTTCAAAAATTTTCAACAAAAGATTTGTTGGATACATTATGATAAAATTGCATAAACATATAACATGATGCAATATTACATCAGGATAGAAGATAATGCATTATTACATCATGTTTTGAATTCAAATAATAAGGAAAATAGATTATGCAAGATTAGCATTCATTTCATGAATTCTGTCATTCTTAGTATGTAAATTTATTGAAATAGAAAATACATAAACAGACATATTTATATCTGAATATTTAATGCAACTTGAATGATGTAAATACATGCATACAGCAGAATTTTTCTATAAAGTCACATACAAATGTAAAACTTTTTAAGTGAGCAATTTTTAAAGTAAGAAATAGAAATTTAGGTATAAAAATTGAATTTCTTGCATGGAAAATGTTTTGAATAGATTCCACATATACACATGCAGTAAAATCTCATTTATATATATTGCATTTAAAGGTTTTTCACAATTATACATTATATTCTTTATTTATTTTCTTATTTTCTTCAGTGTTAAATTTTTCCAATTATACATTTTTAGCAAAGACTTCTTTTTTTGGGGGGGAAGGGGGGGGGGAGCAATTGGAGGGTGGTCCTACAAAAAACTTATGAGATTATATTTCATTATAGTTTTACATTAATTCAGGGATTAAAAAATATTTAGTTTTGGCCATTATTTCTTAAATCAGGGATATTTAAATGTTTTAAGATAGTCACTGCTTAGTAAGTGACATCCTATGTGTAAAAAGCTATTTTTTTTTAACGAAAAATTTTACCTCTCCAATTTTTTTTCTATTTAAAGTACACATATGGAGCAATGTTTTTAGCAAGTTTGAAAAAAAATTATGATGGGTCATTTTTTTATGGCCCATTACAGTAAGTCATTTTTTGAGGGTGATATTTTCAGTTTGAATGTAATAAACAGTATTAAAATAAAAAATTACTATTGTTTTAATATCATATATGCATTCTTTATACAAATAGCTTTAAATTGGTACCAGAAATATAAAATTTGAGTCATTAGTTGTCAAGTTATGGACATTTATAGACATAGGGATAGCATCCAAGATGGCCGCCATTTGGTAAAAATGATCAATTTTCAAAAGACTATATCTCAGTCAATATTGCACAAATTATCTTAAAATTTTAGTTTTGATGGTTTCACTACTACATCTGTCTGTAATAAAAATTTAAAAAAAATCTGTGACTATTGTGCAACAACTTTTCTTTAAATTGGTTGATTTCACATGGAATGACCTTTCTAGAAACCAAAATATTAGACAGTAAAGTTTTTGTTTTTCATTATTAATTATTTTTAAAACACAATTCTGCAAAAAAAAGTTTTTTTTTTTCAGTTTTTTTGCAATCAAATCCAAAGGGGCAACTTAATCACACAAGTTTTAATTAATCCTTGTTCAGAAAGTAGAAACGCCTGAAATTGGCACTGTGTTATTCAGAAACTACAGAAATGTTCCATTTTTTGGTAAACATAAAAGATCTTTCAGAAAATAATATCAAAGTTGCCGTTTTGAACCAAATTTCCTGACAAAAGGAGAAAAAACACCCAAAGAGAGGCGAAAAACCAGTCATCATGGGACCCAAAATCACTTGTAACCAGTGGTGTAGTCGTAAAAAAAAACAGAGGGTATACTCTCCAAGCAGAGGGTATACGCTCAAGGCAGAGCGTATACCCTGGAGTTTATATACTATAGCTTTCTTGAGAAACAGAGGGTATACGGCGGTCCTTAAAAAAATCCAGAGGGTATACGGTGTATACCCCCGTATACCTTCCACTACATCCCTGCTTGTAACTTGATAAGTAATTTATCAAAAACATAAAACTCATTTCGATTCCAAATCGCTTAGTCAGCCCTGCCAATTTTGTACCTTTATGTTTAAAAATGAGTAAATGTGTCAGAAAGTTTCGTCCTTGTTGAACAGTGAACTTGAGAATCGCCTTATAAAATTTGCATAAAAAAGCGAAATAATGATTAGAATAAAAGAAGCTTGTAAACATTAAAACAATGTATGATATAAAAGTAAAAGGATATCTTTGTGCACATAAAAAAATGTGGATGGGTTTTATTTTTGCAAAAACAAAGGGGGTGGGGGAGGTATGACATAACTTGTACAAATTCTTAAAAATGCAAAATATGCATTAAATTTGCATAATTTATTGGGTTTTTTTCCCCTTTAATTAATATTTTAAAGAAAAAATGTATGCTCCACCATTTATTTATATGTAAAAAAGTGGGTTTTTTTTAGTTCCCGCATGGGTTTTTTTTTACTTCTGTTTTCAAATCATCACAAACTGAGCCAAACATAATATAATCAGCTGAAAATGGCGCATTTTATTCACATATTAATGGATTAACATAAAAACATCTAAAAATTGATGTACATCAGTAACATGTCGTATTATAACAAGAAAACCTGTGAAAATGAAGCTCTTTTTTTGCTAGAATTCTGTATTATTAGCTTATTTTTTTAAAAACTAAATAAACACTTCTAAAGTAATTTTAAATAATTTTATTACTGTAAATGGCATATAGAAACAGGACAAAAAGGAAATTTTACTCCAGCGATTTTTTTGATGAAGTTCTAGGGTGGGTTTTTTTTAGGATACATTTTCCTGTGGGGTTTTTTTTAGAGGACAGCACAATACGTTGTATACCTTCTGGATTTGTTTAAGAAGCTCCATATACCTTTTGTTTCTTAAATAAAGCTATAGCGTATACGCAAGACATGGCATTAATGACTTTAGCGTATACCCTCTGCCTCTAGCGTGTCCCCTCTCGTTATTTTACGACTACAACGCTGTTCATGCAGATTTCATCTACTAACAAAAACAAAACAGTTAACAAATTTCAGCCCTTACAAATGATGAGCAGAGGTTATTTTTAAAAATCGCTCTTAGATAGAAATGAATATCCATTAAACTGCTGAAAAGCAAATTCTATTGAATGTATAATACTTACGCATAATTAAATCATTTTTATAATATAGTAGGGGGCTCTGTCCCCTGCAAGCTACGCTCGCCAACCCCTATTCAGACACTGCAGAATCTAAAAACACGCTAATCTGATGGGTTTTAAAAATATTAGAGATGATTGAATTATACTGAAAAAAAAGCTGTGCAGATCTCCCTGTAAACGGGTTTCCATTCAATTCCCTTTGATTGCAAAAATTTAAGGGCGAATCAGTTGCTGTTAAGACATCCAATGGTTGTTTTCGTTTTTGATTAAAGAGGATCAGTTAAACATTTGAAAAGTAGCTAAAATAAAATGAATTAAGTATACAGAGTCTTTGTCTCCCGGTATTTTAAAAGAATCTCTATAACAATAGTCTAAGTCATGTGACTATCATCAATAGTTCCAGGCGGACCACTTCGCTTTTTATACTCTAGGTGCCATTTTGGTACTTAATGCTAGCCAGGCACGGGTGATAAGTCGTCAAATATTATTCTATCGCCATCATTTCATCCAGTGGCAGCTCGTGCCAATCTTCAATGGTGGGGCCCGGTCCTCATAACATATTGTAAATTTTTATGTATTAATATTTCTTGTTTAAACATGAAAACTAATTATTTAAGAATAAAATGAAAAAATACTCTTATAAAAATATTAATTATTTTTTCAAGTAATTAATGTTAATTTCAAATTTATTAAATTAATTACAATTTTTAATGTACTATTAATTGCCATTATTAGAATTGAATATACTCTGATCAATCGTTATTTAATTGAAAAACAAATATACAAATCATGCAAAATAATAATAATAATAATAATAATCTCACAACGTTACAGAAAAAAAAATAAACTTTACTTGCAGACATTGAAACTATTCAGATTTAGTACATTATTCAAATAAAAATTTGGTATGTTTTTAGCTGCGCAAATATTTCACTTACATTAAATTGAATTACCATTATTTACATTAAACTTACTCTGGTCAAACATTATTAAATTAAAAAACAAATTCACAAATCAAACAAAAAATAATTATCTCATAATTTAATAGAAAAAAATACATACTTTTCTTGCAGAGATTTAATCCATTCACAAATTAAAATTTAATGCATCATTTAAATAGAAATTCTGCACGTTCTTTTTTTCGACGAGCAAATCTATAATTACTTTTACATTAAATTCTGATATTGTACTAATTAAATCTTTGTGGACTGAAAGAACAGCAAGAGCATTTAATAGTTCCTGTCCCATGGAGTTTCTCAAAAATGTTTTAATTCTTTTAAGTGTGCTGAAGTACCTTTCTGCTTCTGCTGTCGATACTGGTGTCACCAGGACAATTTCAAGTGCCTTTGAAAGCTCAGAAAATTCTTTGGAAAGATTATTGGTTTTCATAAATGTTAACAGACTCAAAACTGTTTGAATGTTTTCAAAAGTGGAATTATGATTAGGGATTGACCGAATCAGTAATTTTACCGAATACCGAAGCTTCGGTCAAAGTGTACACCGAATATTCGGTATTCGGCAACCGAATACTTAAAAATTTTTAATACACATTTTTGCATATATTAGCATTTTTAATAAACTTTAATTAAAATTAAATTTTTAATAATTTAATTCAGTTACATTTTTATTCTTAAATCTAATTACACAAAAAAATTTAATGACTTCTTTCAACTCACATATTCATTAACCCATCACTTATTTTTTATTATTTTATCACTAGTCAATATCCAAATTAACCCAATGAAAGTATTAAACTATACAGGCTATTATTAAGGATAAGGATTCTCAGAAAAACAAAAGTTCATTCAAATTAAAAAAAAAACAATGTTGTCATTAAGCTGATTTACTGATTGTCTAATTATATACATATTGAATTGGAATGTTCTCAAATACAAAAGGTATCATATCAATTTGTACATTTAACTATTTTCTGTGAAATTATTGATACATATTTATATTTTGATTAATATTTATCACTGTGGTGATGAAGATAAATTTGAGCGATTTTAATTTAATGGTTATAAAAGCGATAGGATAGGCATAGGAGTATACTTATTTGATGCATGTGTTTTCTTTAATATAAACCTTAGCTATACAGAGATAACTCTGATATACTTATTTGAGGTGTATATTAAAGAGAATACACATTAAATAAATTTAAATTGAAAAAACTAATGTAGAAATAATTAAAATTAAATGGTAATGGAAAGATACCCATATTCCTTACTTTTTTTTCCTATATCGTAGACAGTTGTTCTGATTTCACCCCTATATAGACTATTTTAGAAAAGAAAAAAAAAGTTTTTTGTAATTAAAAATGGTCTTTGACTTGTTTTTGGTAGTGCAGCTGAACTTTGAACTCATGCACATAATATTGAAACTCATCATTTAGTCTATTCTACTTCTAAGTAAAAGAGAATTCTTCTACTTCTAAGAAAATACTTATCTGCAATTATTCGGCCGAATACTTAAAAGTATTCGGCCGAAGCTGAATATTCGGTTTACATGCCGAATCACCGAATACCGAACCGACTATTCGGTATTCGGTCAATCCCTAATTATGATATATTACACGAAGTTCATTTATTAATTTTCCTTTATCAATCATATTGTAGTTTTCTGCGATAATAGAAATGTTTCTTTCGGGGAAATTATCCTTAAATAAACTGAATTTTTTTGGATCCATTACTGCAAACGCATTAAGAGTCTCCTGCTCTTCAAATCTGTTTTTCGTTTCGGATATTATAATGTCGCATGCTTCTTTGGCATTTATTTTTATTGTGTTATAGCCACTGAATTTTATGCGTTTCCTTTTGCAAGTATTTTCGAAATTTTCAGCAATTTGATGAACATCGATTTTCCCTCTGATTTCATTAACGGCATCTGTAAAACTACTGAAATCTTGCAAGGCATTTAATGAAGTGGTATTTGTCATCTGAACAACATAATATAAAATATTTACATGTTGAAATATCGAATTGAAAACAGAAAGGAGAAAGAGAAAAACACCATCTTCTAAAATTCTGTGTAAACCACGCGATTCACTGATTGTTCTGTCATCCCATTGCACTTCGTTCTGAATTCTATCAAAACACTCTGATAGTTTGGACTTATTTTCTTCTATGAAACTGTTGATATGCGAATGAAAGTTCCACCTGATTTCTGACGGTGCGGGAATTCTTTTAGCACCTATTTCACGAAATATATCACTACGCTTAGGTGATGCCGAAAAAAAGGTAGAAAATGAATTTACATTTGAAAAAAATAATCTGATAGATTTAATATTAGTACAAGCTTTCTTCAGCACTAAATTCATTTGGTGGGCATAGCAGTGGATGTACTTTGCATGGGGAAAATTTTCTCTCATTTTCTCTTGAACCCCAGTATGACACCCGCTCATAACAGCTGACCGTCATATGCTTGCGTAACGAGCTTATCTTTTAAATTAAACTGTTCTAAATTTTCAGTTAAGATTTTAGTAAGTCCCTCTGCTGTTCTGTCATGGACATCAATGAATAGAACAAATCTTTCCACGGGTTTGTTGTTTTTTATATATAGTAAAATGATAACAAATTGCAAAGTGCAGCTTACATAAGTAGTTTCGTCAGCTTGTAATGCTACAAAATTAGAAGCAGACATCTCATTTTTAACTTCATGCATATACGTTTCATATATAGAATCCAACAGCTCATTCTGTATAGTTTTTGAAGTATTTTTAGATACTGTAGCATTGTTTCAATGGTCTTCATATAGCGTCCAGTTTTGAGGTGTATGTGACCAAATCTAAAAATATACCTCGGTTTAAAGAATCTTTACGTTCATCATGACCCTTTAAAGGTAATTCCTGAAATCCACAGAATTTCAAACAATTGATCACACGATTTAGCACATACCTGTTCTTCTCAACCATTTCATTATGTTTTTGTAATGAAATCTTGTAACCTTCATCCAACTGCGCTACAGTTATTGACAGTTCCGAATGTTTTATAGATGATAGCATTATTTAAATGAGTAGTACTCATTTTATATTTTTTTACTCTTTCAGAAAGATGCTTCAAATCGGTACAGCCAGCCATACTCCATAATTTTTCCCCTCCAAACAATGAACAATAAAAACAGAACAATGCTTTTTTTTTCTTCACTCGCTGAAATCCACGGAAATTTGTCAAACCACTATGTAGAAAAGTAGCGCAGTTTTTTCCCATCTTTTTGTTGCATTTCAAATTTCTTCAGTTGATAAGGTCCCAGGCGTTTAATTTCAAGCTTTTCTCTCAAATTCATTGTTGAAAAGTGCTTTCGTAATAAATCATCTACAGATTTCATTTTTTTTTTTTCAAGAACTTAACAATAACATGCGTCTCCATTTAAAGCGAGTACTCAAATATCGAGTAATTTGACGAATAACCAGCAATAGTAATACAAATGTCGCCAAATATTTTTGAGAATCCCCGTATTCTAACTTACATTGCATCAAGGACAAACTCGCTGAGTGCCCCACATTGCAAAAAAATACGGAAGATTTAGCTCTAAAAGAGCAGTACATCGCCAAAATTGAATGATACGTGAGAGAGGGAAATGCTCGAATTAACATGCCAGATGGGCACAAATGTCTGGTGCCCAGATAAAGTAACCTTGGTGTCGGGAGAAAGTAGCGGTCAGTAAAGTGATTTATTGCCTCTGAGAAAAACATAGATGCTGAGAGTCGATAACGGATGAATGGGAGCGATGTAAGAAGCAGTTTGTTTGCAAAATATTTTCAGTAAACAATTCTTTTTTTTTTTTAATATTTAAATTAAAAATATGAATATATATTTTTTAAATGAACAGAAAATATTGGTGGGGCCGTGCCCCAATGGACCGGCCGCCCCTGATTTCATCTATATTATAATAGTTCAAGTCGTCAACTGCCATAAACAAATACGGTCTGATCCTTTCGCCGTTCATATGAAAGTTTGGCAAAGATGTCATATACGTTCCATATCAGCGTGATTTTTTAACGACGCCAATTTGGGGAACGCATAAACAGCAACATCCGGCTTACCATATCAAGCAAAATAACGATACTTTGGCGCCAGTTATGTGCCCGTTCCGTATATGACATTGGTGTCAGAAAAAAATCGCGCCAATATGGGACCGTAAGTTTTCCATTTTGATTAAAAAATCAAAAAATTTTTTTCGAATAAAATAGGGATGTAACGAATAGTGATTTGGCCGAATACCGAGTATTCGGCCAAGTTTTAGGCTGAATACCGAATATTCGGCGGCCGAATACTGACTTTAATATAAATGACTTTTATTTTAATTGTTTAATTTTTTTTTCCAATTTTAAAATAAAAAATTAAGGACTAATTGAAATTAATTTTTTGTTTGAGTTTTCAAAAATCATAACAGCTGATTGTATTTTTTGTAATACTTTAAATGGCTTAAGAAATATTTTAAAGATAACATATGACTTTTAAAAATGTAAATAATAATTTAATTCATAATTTTTTATTCAATCCATAGATAGTTCTAGTAATTTATATATATATACTATCTAAAATAGAACTCATTACCTCTGTAAAAATGAAACTTTTTTTATTTTAGTAAAATCCTTTCACCCCCTAAAAATAAGAACTTGCATGTGTCCTCTGTCTTTTTATATCCTTTTTCATGCAACTTAAACTTAGTAAATTTACATTCTATATGTAAAAAAAAAGGGTTATTTTCTTAAAAAATAATTATTCATTCCATTAAAATATTATACAGTAGAAGATCTTTATAACGCAAAGCTCAAAATGCAAGGTTGTGCGTTATGTAGAATTTTGCGTTATATGGATCACATAATTAAATTCACCTTGTAAACATGGCCAAATATGTTTGAAATATATCAAAATACATTAGGATATCTTTATACTGCATTCCTTGTTACAAAGAGTTATACAAATTAGAAATTTTTGCGTAATATAGGTCAGATATTGTTAAATTTACTTTATAAACATGATCCAAATATAACTGACACAACCATCCCTTATATTAGACATTTTCAAAAATGTTTATTGTAATAATAGCATTTTTTTTTTCAGTAAAAAGGTCTTAAATTAGAAGATAAAGTTGAACTAATCTATCAAATTTAGTCCTCTAGAGAGTAGCAATATTTTACAATGTGAAAATGCAGGCGCTTTTTAACTGCAAAAATCATTGTTTATATCTGAGAAGTTGTGCGTTATAAAGATCTTCTACTGTATATTCTTTTCTGCTACCAAGAGATACTTTTCTCTTTTCTTTCTCTCAAAATTAACAAGACCCTCATAATACTTCCTCCACCCCATATTTCAGAATGAGATCTTTTTCTCATAATAATTAATGTATTTAGATATAATTTTTGAATATTGTTTGTTGAAAATATTTAAAATCGTATTTTGTTGATTTTCTGGAACATATTTAACCAAATATCTTAAAATATTCGGCCAAATATGCCACTATTTGACTACAGGTATTCGGTCAAATGTCCCACTATTCGGCCGAATATCTGTTCAATATTCGGCTGGCCGAAGATTCGGCGAATAGGCCGAATATTCGTTACATCCCTAGAATAAAACTACATAAAAGTTGCTATGGTCGCAAAGAATTCTAGGTACTGTTACGCTAGCAGGATGCAAATCTCGCCAATAGCTTTTTTTCAACTCGCCAGTTAGCATTTTTTTTTTTTTTCGAATGGTAATATTTGGCAGGTTTGGCGTGATTTTTATTTTTTTACGAAAATTTGGCAAAAACCTCGTTTTCAAATACCAGCTACATATGCATTTTTGGTATTCCTTAGATATCCTGACGACCAAAAATCTATCGCCAAACTATAAAATTAAATGCCAATAATGGTTGATCGTAAATGTCACGTTCACTTGACTTAAACACTTGAAGCAAGTTACACATGTTTACGTCATCAAGTGATTTTTATTTCGACGTTTTATTCGTATATTTATTAATGTTATACTAATTTATTTGTTCTTTCTTTATTTAAAATAAAAATTATGTCAATTTGTATAATTTGGCGAAATTGGTCGACTGAATAGCTAAGTAGTACTGTATTTTTTAATTATTTTCTATTATTTTCTATAGGAAATATAAAAAAAAAATTAATAATCATAGAACAAAATAATTTATATAATTTGTAAAAAGAAATAAAAGTACAGTAAGGAACCATTTATCCGGAAACCAGTTAACCGGAAAACCAGTTATCCGGAATAATATTTCTGATAGACTGATTTCAGAATCCTTGCAGAAAAAAGTGTCATACACTGCCAGTTTGACATAGGCTTTGCTTGAAACAATTGTATAATTTGATGACAACATCTAGTATTTGAAATGAAAACATATTTAGTTGTATTTTAGATGTTTTAATTTTTATGCACAGGAAACGGAAGAATTTTTGTCCCTAAGGGATTCCCATAAATTACCTTCTTTTAAATTCTGGTTAACTTTTGATCTTTCTTGCATTGATTTTTAATCCAAGTAATCTAATAATTTAAAATCAAAAATAATGTCACAACCACACATATTCCACAAAACTTATCAAATGAATGCTGCTTTGATGCATAACCAGTTAACCGGAAAAACCAGTTATCCGGAATACATCTCACCCCAAGCATTCCGGATAAATGGTTATGTACTGTAAATAAACATTTATTATCAAATAAAGAACAATAACTGGGTTACCATGTCAACCTTTTCTGAAATATAAAAAAAAAATATCTGTTTGATTAAAATTTCAATTGCCATCATTAGAAAAATGTATATAAAATTAGAAAAAAATTAATATTTCGAAAACTAATTCGAATTTAAAAATTCTAATACCAGTTTTGAAATCTGCGGATCAATATTGATTTTTGGTGTTAATTTCATCGCAAAGTATTCCATGTTTTAGGAGAAATTGCCGTGAAACATCATCAGTTGTTTAATCAGTCGATTCATACTTCCGTTGCATTAGAATTTTATATACAGTACAGGACCTATTATCCGGAATTCCAAAATCCGGTAAAAAAAAATTTAAAATTTTTTAAAATTTGTAAATTTTTACAAAAATTTCACAATTTCTGAAATTTTTCAAAAATTTTACAGATTCTTAATTTTTTTTTTTTGGGGTGGGGGGGGGTGGGGGGGTGGTCTATTGTGATGCAATGTGTAACCACTAAAATATGTTATATCAGTGATGAGGGAACACGATGCCCCTCCCCTACCCCGAAATTAGAAAAAAATAATTTTTCTGTCAAATTTTAGTTTAAAATTAATTTATATTACGATTTGTTTTTTAAAAAAAAGATATTTCACACCCTGCCTCTCACTTCGACAAGATATTATGACTGCACAACTATGTTACTTGAATCAAAGCTGATTCTGAGTAGAAAAAAAAAAAAAAAAAAAAATTCTGAAATTCACAGCAAATTTTTTGAAAGTTTACAGAAGATTGGAGGGGGGGGGGGGGGGCGCCGACACACTCTTGGCAGTAATTATGTGTTTTTTCCACGATCTTTTAACAAAATTCGCGTTTTTTTCCGCGATCCTTTGAAGAAATTTTTTTTTTTAATCTTTTGACGAAATTTGTGGGTTTTTTTTCGCGATCTTTTGACGAAATTGCGAGGGGCTATTTCGATCCTTTGAAGAAATTTGCTTTTTTCGCTATATTTTGATGCAATTTGCAGTCCTTGGAAAAAATTTGTGTTTTTTCGCGATTCTTTGACGAAATTTGTGTTTTTCCTGCGATTTTTTGACGGAATTCGAGAGCACCCGAAATCTGAAAAATTCCAAAATCCGGAAAGCCTTCGGTCCCCAGGATTCCGGATAATAGGCCCTGTACTGTATATAGGGTAGATATAAAATTCAAATCCTTAAAGTTTTAAATAATATTATTTTTCATGTATTGCGAATTAAGAAAATTTAAATGATTATTAAATTTATATTTAATATTTGAAATAAAATTGTGTTTTAAATTTTAAAAACATTTAAATTTTTTTTATGTGTAACACATAAATATATACCTATAGGTATGTTATTTAAAATATATCAATTGATATTATTTATTGTAAATATAAATGATCTTGTTTTAGTATTCGGCTTTTAAGCTGAATAGGCCGAATACTGAATATCAACCAAATATTCATTGCATCCCTAGTTTTTACAGATTTTACAAAGATCTGTGGTATTCTTAAAGTTTTATTTTATGTATTTTTTTTTTTTTTTCAACTATGACATATCACAGTATTTAAAAGTGATTATAAAATTTTTCTCTACTACATTAAAAATTTTTGTTTGAGCAAGCCAAACTAAGGCCATATGTGTGAGGTAATTCCTTGTCACTGGGTACAGTACTTAATAATGTAACTTTACAGTATTTATACTTAGTATTTTATCTATTATAAATGTGGACTCTAAAAACTATTGTCTTACAACTTTTTTTAACTATAAGTGTAAAGTAGCATCCTTAACTGTAACTGTAAAGGAGGAAACTAGTAAATGCTCTGAGGGTAAGACACTGATTGAACAATTAAGTAGAAATACTATCTCAGGGCTTGAATTTCAGGGCGGGATGGTGGGATTCGCGCCCAGAATTTTGAAGTCCCGCCCAAAATAATATCGTGGGCGGGAGACTCCCGTCCAAAAAATCTCACCATTTTCCTGAAAATTTTGCATTTTGAAATTACGATCAACTCCCGCGAACGCCTTGCAAATTTCCCGATATTTTCGCACGACTGATTGACACATTTTGCTTTTTTTTTTTTACCGCGAAAGATCGTTGAAATCCACGAATTTTCCATGCGACCGATAGACAAATTTCATTCTTTTTTTCTCGAGATCGGTTGACAAGTGTCCGCAACCGATTGGCGAATTCAGGTGTGATTCTGTTACGGATTTACCGAAAATTATGAAAAATTGGTCATCAGTTCAACAGAAAAATATCGCGAATTTTGACAAATGATCGCCGAAAAAATCAATTTCGTCAATCGATCGAGGACAAAATCGCTAATTTCGTCGCAAAGGATTGCGAATAAAACACAAATTTTGTCAAAGGATCGCGGAAAAACGTGAATTTCGTCCGATCGCGGGAAAAAAACTCGAAATTCAACAAAAGATCGCAAAAAAAACGCAAATTACATCAAAGGATAGCAAAAAAAAATCATAAATTTCGGCAAAGGATCGCGGGAAAATGCGAGTTTCGGCAAAGGATCGCGGGAAAAACATGAATTTAGTGTTTAGGCAAACGGCCGTTGAAAAAACCCCGCGAATTTCATCAAAGAATCGCGAAAAAAACTCGAATCTCATTAAAGAATCGCGAAAAAACGCGAATCTCATCAAAAAATCGCGAAAAAACGCGAATCTCATCAAAGAATCGCGAAAAAAGCGTGAATTTTGTCAAAGGATCGCGAAAAAAGCGCGCATTTTGTCAAAGGGTCGCGAAAAAACAAGAATTTCGTCCAGGGATCACGAAAAAAAACACGCGAATTTCGTCAAAGAATTGCGCAAAAAACTCTTAATTTCGTTAAAAGATCGCGGAAAACGACAAATTTCGTCAAAAGATTGCGAAATAACGGCAAATTTCGTCAAAAAATCGTAGAAAAACTTCAAAATTCGTCAAAAGATCGCGAAATAACGGCAAATTTCGTCAAAAGATCGCGAAATAACGGCAAATTTCGTCAAAAAATCGTAGAAAAACTTCAAAATTCGTCAAAAGATCGCGAAATAACGGCAAATTTCGTCAAAAGATCGCGAAATAACGGCAAATTTCGTCAAAAGATCACGAAATAACGGCAAATTCGTCAATAGATCACAAAAAAACGCAAATTTCGTCAAAGGGGCACGGAAAAACGCATATAGCTAGTGCTGGGAGTAATTCCCCCCCTCCCCCCTTCATCCCCTCTGTTGTAACCTTTCAGAAAATTTGCTGTCAGTTTCAGAAATTTTTTAAAACTCATAATCACCCCTGTTTCCTAACTTTTTTAAATAAAAAAAACATTTTGCGTCATTATTTTGAGTTGTTGATTTAAATTGCTTCAATGGTGTTTTGTCATGCCTGTATTAATGCAGACATGACAAAATAATTAATGTAAATCTTTAAAAAGCACGTAAAATAGCAGTGGGTTTTAGACTTTTTTCTCCCTCCCAAATAGGTCAACTCCCCTGCATTTATAAATGTTGGTAGGGAGACTCCCCTCCTATGAAAAATTGAATTTCAAGTCCTGTATCTCATTGCAAAATACTGCTTCAAAATATACATAATGCAATAGAGGAACATAATTATTATGCTGTGTGATATGATAAAGGTCCCTATTGAAGTTTGTGTAAACTTCCTTGAAAAAGGAGGCTGGAAACTTAAGTTGGTCTAAGCAAGATAGAATCAAAAATATAAACATTCAGTACACATATTACTGACCATTAAATTTGCAAGGTATTAATTTATCCATTCACAGTAGACAAAGAAGTAATAAATATTGCTTATAAATGTTACAAAAATTCTTTGGCTAATTAATGTTTTGTAAAATGTACAAGAGTCTTTTGCACATCCACAATTATGAGATGAACTAAACTTTTATAAGATTCATTTTACTTATTTTAATACTCAGTCTTTAAAAAAATTAACTTTACTACTTTATTTACATCAAAAAGGATGCTGACCAATAATCCCGGTAGCAGAAAGTTCCAGACGGGAGACGTGCGTCGCAGATTTTCTTTTCCCTTATGCAGATTTATTTTTCCTTTGGATCTTTTTCCAACTTTATATTATGTTTAGTTCTTTATTATTTATTACTAAAACTTAAGATTATTATTAATAAAAATGAGTAACATGCTTAAAGACATCAAAAGTAAATGATTATTTAATTAAAAGTTCATTTGTAACATTTTACCTGCAGATTATTTTCAGTCCCTGAAAGATCTGTCGCAGACACTTGGAGAATTTTCTGCTATTGAGCCAATAATTACCCTAGAAGCAGGGTTGCAAAAAAGCCGGCTAAAATTAAGAAAAGCCAGGCCGGTGGCTTTTATTGCTTTTAACTGTTTTTTGGGGGGGAAGGGGGGGGCAAAATTGGGCTTTTTTGGCCATAATTGGCTTTTATACAATGATAGACTTATTTATTTGACAAAATTTAATAGAAATCTATAATTTTTTTAGTAGAAAATATTTATAAGTGTATTAAAAATTAATTGATCCAAATTTAAAACAAATTAACTGTAAATCAACTTTAAAAAATAAAAGCTGGCTTTTTTTAAGTGGTTAAAACCAAAAAAAAGCCAGCCGGCTTTTTTTGGCCTGTCTAAAAGCCGGCTACCCTGCCTAGAAGTGACCGAGAATTATCACAATTCCAGGGTAATTCCTGGTCACTTAAAAATTATATAATTGTTTCAATTATAAGTGCTTATAAATTGAAGTAAGCATTTTATTATATAGTCATCAGAGAGTGCTTATTCATACCAAAATTAGGAACAATATCTTTAATAGTTTTCATAATAATTGGATGTTGTTGATTTTTGACAAGGAATTACCCCGGGTGACTCAGTAACTTTGATGTTTTTCTGTGATTTTTATGTCTTATACTTCCTTAAATTATAATATCTAAAAAATATATATTAAATGCTATATATATTGCAATGTGTTATTATATAATAAAGTAACTTACACATTAAAAATGTATATGTGTAAATAGCAGGAATTTTTAAATTACATAAACAATTATTTGCACAAATTTTCAGCTAAAAATATTTATGGGGGTGATAATTTACTACCTTGCTCCAGGTGAAATTTAGTCTAGTTTCTTCATTGGCCCCAGGGATCCAAGCACTATCAAAAGACTGAGTCCTTTTGCACAAAATTGCACCTCTTCTTAGAAAAAAGCTAGATTCAATATATTTAATACAAAATATCCATCTTTTATGATTATCCAGAAACTTGTTTAGTATTCCTCCCAGGAGAAAAATTCTGCATCCTTCTTGAAGGGCATTTCAAAACTTTTTGTAGAACAAACCATTAAAACAGACCTTTTCCAAATTTTTGCTTACATTATTCACTATAGAGCATATCCATGGCATCATTGATTAAGTTTGTATGTTTATTTTATTCTCTAATTCATTAGTCATAAATTAAAAAATAAATATTTTATAGGTTGTTATTTTACATGAGATGCTTTCTAAAGCCGAAGTTAAAGCAAGGCCATCAGTGCTTTGGTGTTACAAAAAAGATTTAGGATTTTCTACGTAAGTACATATTATTATTATATGATTTTAAATCTATGTCTATCAGAATAGAAAATATCATTCCCTTTCAGGAAGATGACTTAATCCATACTTGTTTGAAACAATGAATCTGAATATTATTCTATCATTTGATATTAACCCCTTGGGGACGAGCATCATGTATACGTGACTCATGTCATAAGATACTCAGAATCCTTGATTATTCCCAGTTATTTTTTATTGTAAATTTTGCCTTATATTTAATCAGGGCATTTTCTCGATTTAATTAGACAAAAATTTCTGTTTTGAAAAACTAGTGATAAAAGATTAAAAATTCTGTAAAAGACGCTCGTCGCAAAGGGGTTAAAAAGGTATGGCAAAATTAGATTATAATAACAGAGTTGGCAAAAATTGTAAAGTCTTCTCTTTGAAAAATGTTGGGGGTTTTCATCTGTGGGAGTATGCATGTTAGGGTGGAGTGAATTTTTTTTTTTTTTTTTTTTTTTTATCAAAAATGGTAGGTGCCAAAAGTTGTCTTTATACTAATACATCAACTGCATGCAATTTTACTGCTGAAAAAAAAAGGGGGCTTGAGTCTACGCTTTTGGTTCAAAAGTCGAAATTTTGGGTAAATTTTGACATTTTTTTTCAAAAAAATTCCTATTGAAATGGTTATTATTGAAATGTGTTATTTAAACCTTTATTATTAATGACTTAACATATTTAAATGATATCTTAATTTTGTTTAACTGGAGCAAAACTGACAGCTTTTGGTAAAAAAAAAGGGCATTGCCACTCTGTTGTGTCATACAACCAATTTGTTGTTTAGAATACAGCTCTTACCTAGCTGCTTCCAAAACTACCCAGGAGGTACCACGTGGCGGTAGCTGCATTTTATGTCACAACAGTGCATAGCTCGACCACCCTACCATTTGCGCACAATATTTTATTTATACATTGAATTGTGATTTTTTATCAAAGGCTGGCATAAGTTTTCTATCTATCAACCTATTCCATCTCATCTTTGTATCCACAGACGTTGATGATGTTGCTGTGACACTCCTTCACATATATTTCTACTGTTTGTGTATGTTAAGTCTAGCAGAGTAATGCAGTGGAATTAATGGAATCTATTCAACCATCTATTATCTTCACCAAAATTGCATCCAGTTAATGCATAGTGATTGGGAGTTCTGTTACTACAGCATTTAAGTATTTCATCTTTGCGTATGCTCTCTTTTACTCCACTTCGTGCATTTTTTACATGTGATGGCGATCGTCAGAGAGCATTGCAATACGAATTTACCCTCGATGTGCAAAACAACCATTGTCCTAAGTAAATTTTTTTAGTATTTGCTTTATACCGTTTGCTGTGATGTTTAGTAACCGAGTAATTTCCCATAAGTTTTTAGATCCATTTTTTAGAGGAGGATTACATGTGGTGTAAACCATCTTGCGGCATAAACTTGATTATATACTTTGTGAGTGAACCTACAGACTCTGATGGTAAATCAGTGCTTGTATAAAGGCGAAAAATTTTATTCGCAGAATTTTTTTTTTTTTACTTTTTCTGTCCTTTGCGCGTTACAGGCATTTCAAACCAGCACAGCAGCTTTTTAAAAACCAAATTTTTCATCATCTTTTTTTTTTAATATCGGCTTATATACGGGTTTCTGATTTTGAACTATTTTTCTCTGAAAAGTCGTATACTTGGCTTATATACAGAAACATATGGTATGTTGGAAAGTGTTAAAAAGTAGAGATATGATATCTTTCCCTTCTGTCGAATATTCAGTTGGCGGAATCAATACTGAACAGTAACTGGCTGAATATCTCTGGCTAAAATGTTGAGTATTTAGCCAAATACATTTAGGATCGACCTATTACATTCATCTTTTTGCTTTCTTCTTTTTTCTATGCAGTGCTTTTCACAAATTCAAATTGGGTATTTTCTCATACATTCAGGAAGCCATTTTAATTCTTAAATGCACAAAATTTTCAGCTACTTTGATTTAGATACCAAAAAATCAAATAGAAATTAAAGAAAATGGTTTCAAAGCTGGAGATTTAAATTTAAACTAATTTTGTAGACACAACTGTCAGGGTAGGGTTTTCATTGAGGGGCCATTCCATGAGAAATGGACAAAATGGCCTGCACATGATGCTTACATAAATAATACCTATATTTATTAACTTATAAGGTGTTAAAATATAAACTATACATTAAAATTGACAAAAAAAAGCTATATTTTCATATTAGCATAGTTGTTTTAATTTGAGGATACAATAGCATTGTTAAAACAGCTGTAATATGTAGAAAAGCTGCTCCACACGTGATATGGAATGGCCCTTTTATAGGTTTAAAAATCTCCACATTTTAAACCCTAGACCGTAAAAAGCTGCCCGTTTTTAATAATAAATAAATAATAAAAATAATAGATAATAAAAATCTCCACATTTTAAATCTTAGACCTATGTAATCTGCACGCTTCAGGGCCATTCCATGAAAAACTGACAAAATGTCCTGCGCGTGACACTTAAATAAATACCTATATCTATTGACTTATAAGTTGTTAAAACATAAACATACGAAAAAAAGAAGAAAAAAAACTCTAGATTTTCATATTAACATAGTTGTTTTAATTTGAAGATATAATAATATTGTTAAAACAGCAGAAATATGTAGAAAAGCTATCCCACATGTGACATGGAATGACCCTGAGCAATAATCGATTATAACTTAAGATGCAATACATTTATAGAAAAATGAAAAACTATTCAACTCTAAAGAACTTGGATATTAATATCTGTGTTCTTTAGAGAATTTTATTCTGTAAATTTTGTGCTCATATAAAAATGGCTTTGTGATTGCATCAAAATAATTTGCATTGTTCGGCAATATTTTTTAATATATATATTTTTAAAGAACAGACTTCAATATATCTAATACAAAATATTTGCAGAAAATTCAAGATTAGTCATAGTGCTGATCTCGGTTTCTGTGTGTACTTTCAATATATGTTCAGTTAAGCTGGTTTAAAGTGATTGTTGGTTTAAGTAATTGTGTTAAAACTTAAAAGTTTTCTTAAATATGTATTTTCTACTTTTTGCAAATTTGTTAGCCATTAGCAATACAACACCTCACAAAAAAAAAAAAAAAAAAAAGAAAGAAAGAAAGAAAGAAAAAGAGAAAATATTTGACAAAAGCTGCTATATTCACCAACTTTTGAGCCAACTCTTGATTTCAGCCAGTTTTCTGCGAGAAATCATCTCAACACCAGTGTGATAGCAATCAGCAATATCCATAGCTCTAAAAATATCTCCGCTAGCCACGACTTTTCACCCAGCTTCCAATATTTCAGCCAATCAGAGATAGGTGGTTTTCAATGTCATTCATTTCGCAACTACCAAGATGGACAACACTTTGATTAAGCTGAAATGGAATGATGACTAAGAAAGAGTTTTGATGTATTGCGTAAAAGAAAAACCACATATATGTGAAATAAAACACAGTTTGTATATAAATAGAACTTTGAAAAGGTGTTCATATCAAGAGATAGCTGAAAAACTGATCACAAAGTTTCCAGAAAGTTTATTTGCGGCAACGAAAGAGCGATAAATAGTAACAACTGGTAACAGTTGTCTATTAACCAATCTATGTCCAATTAACTAATGGCCACTATAATGTTTCAAACTTTCTTGACATCTAGATAAACTATAATCATTGTATATATACATATTTTTGTATAAATCAGAGTTTTATACCAGCCAACTATTCATGATAAGAATATGGAAGCAGTCGAAATTCAAGAAAATTACTTTAAAACCACAAAATCTGTTATCGCATTAATTTTTTTTAGAATGTATTTATGGATTATTTGTGTATGTTCATAAACATAATTATCAATCAATTTACTGTTACTTTCTTTATATAAAAAATAACTAAATCAAAATTCAAACAGCTAGGTGTATCCAAAAAAAAAAAAAAACTAATAAAACACAATAAAATGTTATTTCGATTTTATTTAATAAGTAAATGTGTTACTAACATACTACACACATTACATACAGTTGAAATCTAAGCTGGTGAGTGTATTTCGCAGGATTAAACAGTATCTTTTGAAGAAAAATAATCTAACATATTGAAGATATTGCAATGTCCTTAAACCTTTCGGGTGAGATTTTTTTTCAGTTTTGAGAACAAAATTACTTTTATTTTAATAATATTAATCGTAGCTATCCAAATAGATTTACTGAAGTTTAAACATTGTCTGAATTCTAACGAATGTACTTGTGCTTTGATCTGTGCTGTGAATGATAATGTGCTTTAATCATAACACTTTAAAATATGTGATGATTATGCACGTTAAAAATGTAATTAAATGAAGCAGATAACGCATATGGAAACTTTTGGCTGGGAAAAGGATTATCCTGGAAGTGAATATGTAGAAATGGTATTGTGATCTTTATGAAGGCAAAGTAAAAACGTATGCAGATTAAACAAAATAAAGACAGTTTATTTTTGATTCCAAACACAGACTTGACATTACTAGTAAAAAGCAGCATTCATTTTAAACAGACATCTTGTAGACCTTGATGACGATGTTTTACATATCAGAACAGACATTGTTGTTTGTAAATATCACAGAAATAAACTTTACGATAAAACATAATTAAAAAGCTAACATATAACATCCAGAACGTGGTCCAGCCACGTTCAGTAACTTGAAATATTTCTTCCATTAGAGGAAGATAAAAGTGCACCTTATTAAGATTGGAATCGCGTATTTATATAAAAATGGTCGGATTGAAAACGTCGTTTCAGATGAACGAACCAATCAGAGAACGGCATCGAATCGATGCAAAGCAAGATTCGATGGAAAGATTCGATTTGAAAACGATATTCTAAGTCGCCATCTGGCGGGAGAAATATCGTCACGGAAGTTGAAACGTAGTCGAAAGAAAGTTTTTGCCGGTGAAGTACGGTAATGAAATGAAATTAAAAACGGCAAAATGGTATGAATTACTATGGATGTTAAAAGGGTCAGGAAACTTTTATTACAGCTGGATATTGTCTAGAATCAATAGAGAGGGTAAGTAAAAGTTTAAGAAATATTTATTACTGTCTTTATTTAAGAAATAAATAAATGTAAATAAAGTAAATGAATGACAATAAACTTAGAAATAAAATGAAGTTTGTGAAATGAGGTTTTATGACAGGAGATGATAAGAGGCAATGAGAAATACAGTGTTTGTATCTCTATCAAATGCCCCCCCCTCTCATTGTCTCTTAAAAGAGATAACTTGTGAAAACAAGTAAACTCAAAGACGAAGGATTTAAAAAAAAAAAATCCGAAGACTATCACCAAACAGCATCTTCACAAAATTTTAAGTTTAACAACATAAAACTATAAAAAAAACTGGATAATAATAATGGACAATAAACTGGAAGGGTTTTTTAAACTTGAAAATTTATAACTTTAAAGTGCAAACCTGAAACAGTACACCTAAAAAAAAATTTAAATGCCCCCCCAATATGAGGACTTGAAAAAATGGTTCAATTTTGAACCTCAAAAATCGAAACAACCTAAATGGTTGAAAAAGTGAAGTTTGAACTTCATTAACAAGTTTAAAGAGAAGTTTCGAATACTTCAAAAAGATTAACTAGGAAAAATTTAACAAATTTTAACAATTTAACTAGAAAAGTTTAACAATTGATGATCTCAACAATTTAAATTGAAAAATGAAGTAGTAATGCATGGAGAACTTGCTGGATAAAAGAAAATGATCCAATTTAATGAAAGCTTGTTGTCTATAAGGTACACCTTCTAAGTCCAAGACCAGAGGTCGACGTAATCCAGACAGAAGGTTTAAAAAGGTCCAACAATGTTAAATGCAAAATTCTCACACAGTTAAAGAAAAAGATGAATACGTACCAATTCAAAAATCTAACAATTTCCAATTTGGAAATGTCAGCATCAGCTCAATATGACAACTTGATCACTATGTTACATTAAATACAATTCTTTATTACAATTATTAAAAAAAAAAAAAATTATGTAGATAATTAAACAGTTAGTGATGATTCATATTCCAGACATCTAGGCTCGGAAGACAGGAACTAACGGCTCTTACAAACTAACTAGCTTACGTATTCATAAATGAATAAATGGCTCATTCATACAACTCGCAGTCTTCTGGTGCACCAGAATCAATTAAACCACATAAAAAGGATGGCGCTCTAGATGCCTAGGATGAACAAAGCAAGAATTAATGATATGCATAAAATAAATTTCAATGTATAAGCACAGTTAATCACAATAATGGAGGTCTTTCAAATATTAAAAACTGTTATGTAAAATAAACCTCTTTAAAAAGAATTCTTTAAAACTTATGGCATGATCAAGTGACGCTGATGATATAAAAAATGCATATAGGCAAATTAACAAAGTTAAGTAGCAAGCGTCTACACTAATCCTTTAACACTTGTGAATAACAATCTCAGAAGGTACAGTGTAGCGACAGAAAGCTTGAAAAACAATTTTACAATTTAATTCACCATAATAGCATTTAATGTGGTACGATTTATGAAAAATTTATATATGAATGAGATACTTTAAACTTAAAACATATTTAGCTTAAAATTAACATTACATTAGAAAAATTAACTTTAAGAAGCTCATGATCTCACTCTTAGATAAAGGTTTGGTAAAGGTATCCGCCAGGTTAGACTTGCTCCGCACGTGAGAAAGCAGAAATTCCCCCCTGTTGAAAAGATCCCTTATAAAAAATAACTTAATATCAATATGCTTGGACTTATAATTCTCAACAGGAGATTTAACGAAGTCGATTGCAGCCTGATTATCCGCTTTCATTTCGGCTTTCCTCCCAAGTACATGAATGATCCCTTCCTGCGCACACTCGCGACGTATCCGGTCAAACCAGACCAGGTTCTTGACGGCCTCAGTCATTGCCACGAATTCAGACTCCATAGTCGATAACGAGACGCACTTCTCCTTGAAAGTGCGCCAATCGACAGGAGCTTCGTCAATCATGACTATTTGGCCGCCGATCGAGGTTCGGTCATCGCGGTTAGCCGCAAAGTCGGCGTCAGTGAAGATCATTAGATTTCCACGAGAGTTTAAGCCGGAAATGTTTAGTGGATCTCAGGTACCCTAGCAACCTCAATAATCCGTCCCAGTGCGCAATCCCTGGGTTTGACTGGAATTGACTTAAAACATTCACGGCGTAAGACAAGTCAGGGCGAGTGCGATTAGCAATAAAAGAGAGACAACCTAAAAGGCTGCGGTAAGGAATATGTGACATTTCCTCTATATCTTGATCAGAAACAGGACACTGCGACCTCGAGAAGACTACACCTTTACTAATTGGTAAAGATGAAAAAGGTATCTTGAATTTTTGAAAACGATCACATACATCTTCGATGTAGTTCTTTTGGTGAATTATAACTCCAGTTGGAGTATCTTCAAATTGCACACCCAAAAGCTTTCTTGTCTTCCCAAGTACCTTGATGTCAAATTTAGACCTCAGTTTACTTAATGTCTTGTCGATTAGCTTCTGAGTCTTCCCGAAAATCACGATATCATCGACATAGAGTAAAAGTAAAATATCAGAGTTAAAAATATAAACACAGTTGCAACTTGTAAACTTTTTAAAACCAAGTTCTAGTAGGACTTTGTGTATTTCTAAAAACCATTCTCTCCCGCTTTGATGCAAACCGTACAGGGCACGATCCAATTTGCAATACAGATGCTCTTTGCCTGGCTCTACAAAACCGGGAGGTTGACTCATGTATACGTCTTCACTCAGTGGTGCATATAAGTAGGCGCAGGTTACGTCACACTGAGTGTGTGACCACCCGCTGTACGACACAAGAAGAGAGAAGAAGAACCGGATGACGCCAAAATTAACAACGGGGCTAAAAGTCTCTTCGTAGGACTGGCCCTTAATTTGTTTAAAACCTTGGGCAACAAGGCGAGCCTTGTGCCTGGCGATCCGTCCATTTTCATCTCTTTTTGTCGTATACACCCACCTGCAACCGACTGGAGAGACATGCACTGGCAACTCCGCCAAGTGCCAAACCCCACGGTCATGCATGACCTGCATCTCAAGCTTCATCGCTTCCCACCAGATCGCACTCTGTTCGGATTTGCATGCTTGTTTAAAAGTGCGGGGAGTATAATTTTCACCAACTAGTCATGCTGTAGGATTTACATAACTGGATTCACTGGAACAGGATTCATCTTCAGTATTTGAATCACTATCTGAATTTGAATTATTTGGTTTTGGGATTTGACCTGAATAGTGATTCAAACCCTGAAAATCGAAAATCTCTGGTTTAAACAATATCTTGTTTTCCTTACAGTATTTCTGTACCTCATTCAATGAACGTAATCTGTTGGTTTTTCCCGTTTCATAATAATATATATCGTAACGGTTCTCATTTCTGCGCTTGACTGCTTTCCTCAACCAACTAACTTCTCTAAGTGAGGGAATAACTGGTTGATTGATTTGATTGGGCCCTGAATCCATGTCCTCCTCCCTCCCAATCGGGGAATCTTGAGAAGTGTTGGAAGGACCTGGGATGTCCTCAGGTTCATCTTCGACAACATTATCTCGATTCCTCTCCATTTTGGGAGAGAAGAGGGCATATTCATCAGAGCCCAGCCTTGCTCCATTGCGCTTCAAACCGTCAGAGTTCTCATTGAAAGAGACATTCGAGGATTCTACTATTTCGTCAGTATCTGGCAACCATATACGGTATCCTTTTGTACGGAAAGCGTACCCGACCAGGAATCCCTTCTTGGCTCTGGCATCCAATTTCCCACTTCTCTGTTTGGGAATTTTCACATAGGCTGTTGTGCCAAATGGTTTTAAGTGCCTAACAGAGGGCTTCCTGCCACCGTATAATTCAAATGGTGTCCTTCCTAAAAGTTTAGGACATACTCTGTTCCATGAGTAAACAAAGAATTTTAAAGCCTCGGGCCAAAAGGTCAAATCCAAATTGCTGTCAATCAATAACGTCCGCATCCCATCGGCTGCTGTGGACATAAAACGCTCAGCAACGCCGTTTTGTTGCGGTGTGTAGCAGTTGGTAAATTCGTGGCGGATCCCCTTCTCCTCAAAAAAATTTTTAAAAGAAGCATTGTCGAATTCCCCACCGTTGTCAGTTCTAAAGCTCTTAACTTTACGATTCAGGTAAGTTTCAGCTCTAGTAATGTGCCTTTTTACCACGTCAAAAGTATCTGACTTTAATCGCAAAGGGTAAACTGACACACGGCGAGAAAAATCATCAATGATAGAAAGAAAATGTCTTTCACCATTTCTGCCTTCAACTCTACAGGGTTCCCATAAATCAGCATACAGCAATTCCAAGGGATGATTGGAACAAATATTTTTATTATATTTATGGGAGATATTTCTTAATTTCCCCAATTTACATGATTCACAGAAAAAGTTTGATTCCTTCCATGCCTGTTTGTGTTCCGGGGAATCCCCGGAATTCCGGGGATTTGATAAAACGTAACCCGGAAATTCCGGGGTTACATATTCATGAGATTCTTACGCGATTTTCCGATTTTTTACTGTTTCTGCATTGAGGATTTGTTCCAAAATTTAAAAAAAAAATCGGTCGTCAGTCCGAAAATTCGGATGTAAAATATCACAAATTTCGGCAAGTGATCGCCGAAAAAACAATTCCGTCAATCGTTCGCAGAAAAAAATAGCCAATTTCGTAAAATATCGCGGAAAAAACGCAATTTTGTCAAAGAATCGCGGAAAACCCCTGCAAATTTTGTCATAGAAACGCAAAAAAAAAACCGCTGATTTCGTCAAAGTGTTGCGGAAAAATGACAACTTTCGTCAAAGGATCGCGGAAAAAACACAGTTTTCGTCGAAATATCGCAAAAAATGCGGATTTAGTCTCTAAGGATCACGAAAAAACTCGGAATTTTGTCAAAAGACCGCGAAAAAGAAACTGATTTCGTCAAAGAATCGAAACAAGCGAATTCTGTCAAAGGATCGCGGAAAAAACCAATTTCGATAAAAAATCGAATAAAAAAAGTGAATTTTATGTCAAAGAATCACGTAAAAAACACATTCTGTCGAAAGACTGCAAAAAAAAAACACTAATTTCGTAAAAGAAGTCGGAATAAACGCTTATTCTAAAAAAAGATCGCAGAAACAAGGGGAATTTTGTCAAAAGATCGTGAAAGAAACTGGAATTTCGTTAAAAGATCGCGGAAGAAACCCGATTGGCATCAAAAGATCGCAGAAAAAATGTGCATTTCGTCAAAAAATCGCAGAAAATACGGGAATTCCGTTAAATCGCGAGAAAAAACGCAAATTTTGTCAAAGGATCGCAGAAAAAAACTACAGTTTGTGAAATGATCGCGGAACAAACGCAAATTTTGTAAAAAGATCGCGGAAAAATCGCGAATTTTGTAAAAAGATCGCAGAAAAAACAGGAATTTTGTAAAAAGATCGCGGAAAAAACGGGAATTTTGTCAAAAGATTGGCGAAAAAAAAACGGGAATTTCGTCAAAAGATCGCCGAAAAAACAGGAATTTCGTTAAAAGATCACCGGAAAAATTGTAATTTCGTCAAAGATCACCGAAAAAACGCAAATTTCGTCTAAAGGTCGCCGAAAAAACGGAAATATATGATCTAAAGATTGCGGAAATAATGGGAAATTTGTCAAAAGGTCGTGGAAGAAACTGGAATTTTATCAAAAGGTCGCGGTTGCATGACTCCGTGAAAGTTCAGCCTTTTTTTTTCAGGGGATTTTATCAAGTGTTACAAACAGCCATGTCCTTCAGACCTGGTAAACCCCGAACACCATTTTTACGACTAGTATGAGCAATTAAAGAAGGACTAATATGTCCATACTTCCGGTGCCAATTAAGCATTTTTTCATTATTTACTGAGGAAGTCTCAAATTTAACAGATCTAGACTTGGAAACTGGAATTTTAGGGTAAAGACAATAGATGCGGTCTTTCAGATAGGCACTAAATAAATACTCACCCCCCCGACGGAACCTTACCTCACCATTAAAACCATGAAAGGTTAGACCATTTAGGTCGAGTTGTGGGCCAGAGATCAAATTTCTACGAAGTTGGTCACTATACATTACATTACATAGAGTGAAAACTCTTTGACCAAATCGTAGTTTTACTTCCCCCTTCCCCTTTATAGGAAATAAGACATTTTTCACCGCTACAGACATTTCATCGTTAAGCTCTTCAAATTTAGAAAATAAAGCTTTATTAGAACAAAAATTATGGCTAGCGCCACTATCGAAAATCCAGTCACAGTCACTATTAACTTTACTCAAACTTGAGTGAGAGATAAAGAAAACTGACTTACGTGAGGAATCTGATAGTTTTGCACGAGAGCCACCATTCCTGCCTTGACAAAAAGTAGGAGAACGGAAACGTCTGCGGGACTTGATCTGGTCTCTGGAGCCTCTGGATCGTCTAGGAGCAACAGGTGATATGTCAGGAGAGTCATCACAGGAATCAGCAAAGGAGTCGGTGAAGGAATCAGCAGATGGGTCAGATGAATCGGTGCAACGTCTTTCTGATGAGCAATACCGATGACGATGGCGAGAACCCGATCTTTCTCTAGAACTGCGACGTCTATAAGGCACAGGAGAAACATTTCTTGAACGCTGAGGGCTACCTGGGACTCTGGCATAGCAATTTATTTGTAGATGCCCCGGTTTGACGCACCTCCAGCATCTTCTACGCTGAATCTTACGAAAAGTAGATTTTTGTTTCATGGAAGATTGCTTTTCAGCCGTTTTATGGATATTGGAAATGTTAACATATGTTGCACCATCTTTGTCACGTAATTTTTGACGGGTCTCTTCAGCAACTAATTCGTCGACAATGAGGTCAAATTTAAAACTATCATCTGGCCTGGCCAAAACTTGCTGTACTAATGTGTCATATTTCGATGGAAGGAAACGTAGAAACTGATAGCTGAGATAATTCTCGGAAAATTTTTTATCAATTTGTTTAATTTCCATAAATATTTTCTTCAGCCTTGTTGCAAATAAATTCATTGTTTCCCCATGTCGTATCCTTTCCTCCATCAAACTATTGAAGACTGTCATATGGTGGGTGCGGGAGTCTGGATGAAAATTTTTATGAAGGCGTTCCCATGCATCTACTGGTTCAGAACAATCCGCTATTAATCGTTTGAACTCAGGTTCAATGTTAAGGTAAATCAGTGATAGAACCTTATTTGCACGGGTTTTAAATTTTTCGACGTCTTCAGCAGTGACTGTGGTACTTACTTCAGGGACACTCTGTTTTTTCTCAACAATTTCCCATAGGCCCTTTTCAAGTAGTAGATATTTCATATCACAGCTCCATGTGGAGTAATTTCTGGAGCTCAGCTTATCAATTATGTTAGTGGCCATTTTTGGGAAAAGAGGAAAAAATTTTCAAAATTTAATAAGTAAAAAACTTTTAGTAACCACAGTATGACTGCCCCCCCCCCCCCCCCCCCACTTAATGATCAGCTCTTCTTCCTCTGTCAAGCACGTGTTTTTGGAAAAAAAAAATTACTAATTTTAACATAAAAGTTTCATAATGTTAAATCATAAAAATAATAGTCTATTGTCATAATAAATTGTAATGAAAAACGGAAAAAAAAAGTTCAGAAATCGGCAAAACTATTCGATAAATAATACAGAGTTCAGCAATCAAAAATTAAAGTTCAGCTTTAACAGGTGAAAGGTCAGCAAAATTAACTCAAAATTTCAGTAAACTAAAATAAATCTTCTTGGTATCTTTTATAAAAACTGCAAATTAAAGTTATTTCAAAACAAACTGAATCACAAGTTGGCAAAATCAAAAGGGCAAAGTTCGTAAATCAGGAAAGTAAAAGTTCGTGAAAATAAACCAATTATTTATCAAACTAAATTAAATCTTCATAAAACTGCATAATTATTCTTGATTATTGCAAATAATAACTGAAAACCAACATATTTCTTAATTAAACTGCAACTTAAAAATGTAAACAAAACGTAAAGATCGCTCACTTGACTGAAAACTTCCACTTTTTCAAACTTCTTCAGGCTTTCCTTTTCTTTCCACCATAACCCTTTAATGTGCTTTAATCATAACACTTTAAAATATATGATGATTATGCATGTTAAAAATGTAATTAAATGAAGCAGATAACGCATATGGAAACTTTTGGCTGGGAAAAGGATTATCCTGGAAGTGAATATGTAGAAATGGTATTGTGATCTTTATGAAGGCAAAGTAAAAACGTATGCAGATTAAACAAAATAAAGACAGTTTATTTTTGATTCCAAACACAGACTTGACATTAATAGTAAAAAGCAGCATTCATTTTAAACAGACATCTTGTAGACCTTGATGACGATGTTTTACATATCAGAACAGACATTGTTGTTTGTAAATATCACAGAAATAAACTTTACGATAAAACATAATTAAAAAGCTAACATATAACATCCAGAACGTGGTCCAGCCACGTTCAGTAACTTGAAATATTTCTTCCATTAGAGGAAGATAAAAGTGCACCTTATTAAGATTGGAATCGCGTATTTATATAAAAATGGTCGGATTGAAAACGTCGTTTCAGATGAACGAACCAATCAGAGAACGGCATCGAATCGATGCAAAGCAAGATTCGATGGAAAGATTCGATTTGAAAACGATATTCTAAGTCGCCATCTGGCGGGAGAAATATCGTCACGGAAGTTGAAACGTAGTCGAAAGAAAGTTTTTGCCGGTGAAGTACGGTAATGAAATGAAATTAAAAACGGCAAAATGGTATGAATTACTATGGATGTTAAAAGGGTCAGGAAACTTTTATTACAGCTGGATATTGTCTAGAATCAATAGAGAGGGTAAGTAAAAGTTTAAGAAATATTTATTACTGTCTTTATTTAAGAAATAAATAAATGTAAATAAAGTAAATGAATGACAATAAACTTAGAAATAAAATGAAGTTTGTGAAATGAGGTTTTATGACAGGAGATGATAAGAGGCAATGAGAAATACAGTGTTTGTATCTCTATCAATTTTGTGTACTATTCAATTCATATTTATATGATAATAGGTTAACCCATAAACCACCAAAACTACAATGTAGGAATTTAAAAATTTATTGCTGAAAGTCATTTGACACTACAAATTCAGAAAGTTAATTTTCGCTTTATTAAATTAGCAAAGTTTCTGCCAATAAATAAGGCATTTTTTTAAGTTCTAACATAGTTATAACAAAGTAATTTATTTAGGCATAAGTAATTATTTTGACTGTTGCGCGAACGTAACACCAGTGGGTAGTGGGTTAAGGAGAGTTTTTGGAAATGTTTGGAAAATATCGTATTACAATGGTGTTTAACAGATATTACAATTTTCTAATTTTTTTTTGTGTTTTATCACATATGCCTCGTTCAGAAAAGTAACTATATTTTAAATTTAAAGAGTGAAATATATGTATAAAATAAAGGAATCGGCAATGGTGCAAAGAGAATTAAGCAAACTTTTATTGTTATTACTAAATGTCCAAACATAAATTAAATCATAATAAGAAAGGCTTAGCCATATACTATCATTACAATATGTAAATAGTAACAAAAGTAATTGTTAAGACAAAATAATACTCGATGGAAAGACATGTTGTAACGAAATGACTGCCTTCCCTTATTTTTATAGCATATAGATGGCGCTGTTGCCACTGTCGGCAAAATATCCTGAGATATTTTGCCAAACATGAAGTGGTGAAGTGAATGTATGTAATCATGATTGCGCGGGTTTAAGTAAAGTTTCGGCGTGTGTTCGAAATGTATCTCCCCTAGAGATGTTTGTATGGAAATATGTATGTTCCAAAGTTATTTTGCGCTTTTCGCGAATCTGTATATATTTTGTGTGTGATTCTTATTAAAAATGTGATTGTTTAAGTGTCGCACGAGTTAATCCTAACCCACAACGACACAAAATGACGCCCAACGTGAAAAAATCTCCTTCTTCAAAAACGAAATAAAAAGGAACCGCTATACCAGGTTCAAAATATTGTCATCCGGACAATAATGACAGTGGATAATTGTGTATTTGTCATCCTGACAAAGTAAGTGATTAAAAAGAATCTCCACATTCTAAAGTTTGAGAAACCATTCTCAATTCTGTGAATGTGAAAGCCTAATTTCAAGAAAAGCGTTTTCCTTCTATAGTGTATTGCCGTCCTGGCAAATGAGTAAAAAGAATCAGCTAGATTCGTAATTGTGTGAAATCATCATTTCAAGAATATGGTAAAAGGAAAAAAGAACCACTTCGGTTCTAATGTGTGCATTCTTTTTTATATTAAATCAAGTAATTAGTGCCATTATGGAATAATTATTTGTGGGGTATGCTTCAAGCTTCAAAGTTCTCAAGGCGAAAGTGTGCTGTTAAAAGTGAAAAAAAAAAAAATCTTCGAGTTTGTTACATAATTGCTGTTTGTGATCATCGAATACTCGTTACGCAATTCTAAAATGTTTTCAGAATAACTTTCAGTGTTCTACTATCGCCGATATTCTGTGTGTTTAAAAGAAATCTGAAACCGCCATATGAATCATCGAAAACTGATTAGCTAAAGAAAGATAAATCTTATTTTATTTGTTTTGTTATCGGTAAAAAGTTGAAATTTTTTTTGTTTTTCTGTTTATTGCTGGCCAGCTGGTGGTTTATTTATTTTTAAATGCTGTTTTATGTATGTGGTTTTTTTTTGTTTTTGTTCTTTTGAGTATTATGAAAGATTAATTTTCTGAAAAAGAGATTTATATAATTTCTTTTGGTAATATTTTTTTCTTTTCTTTTTTCAATGCAATATTATTTGAGTAAGTCAATTTTATAATTATTTGTTCTAACTGTGCACAGCGTAGTATATTAGAAAAGAAAAGTGATTTCAGTAATCGTCAATAATTATTTAGAATGCTGTTTATTTTAAAGCAAGAAAGTACTTTATTTTGATATTTTTGTTGCTTTCATATTTATTTGTGAATGAAAATTTTTTTCACATCAAATTATCGATGGTATTTCATATACTTAAAATTTTATGATTTAAATATTTCTGACAGTTTTATACGGTAAGTTATATTAGAAAAAAAAAAGTTGCATATTAACTGATTATAATATTTTTGCATTAATATTTACATGAGCTCATGTTTAATTAGAGATAGATTTTAGTATGGTATTAAATTATTTTTTGTATGTTTCATCAATTGTTTATGAAAGTTTATGCATATTTATCTGTTTATATTTACCTGTAAGGGGAAGGTAGTTGTTTTGGTACTTAATTATTTAATGGGTAAAGTATTGCATATAATTTTGTAATTTAAGCATAAATTTAACTGATTTGAGGAAAAATGGCGTTTCTTTCTAAAGGGAAAAAAATCGATTTATATAATTTGGCTACCGAATTAGAGCTTCAGGTAGATGCAGATGATAAAATAGTAGTCTTGCGTGAAAAAATTATGAAGTGCGCCCTTTTTAAAGACGATGAACAATTTGTAAAAGAGGCATTGATTGCTATCGTGGAAGATAGAAAAAAACAAGAGAGCATAGAAGAACAAAATAGGAAAAAACAAGAGAGCATAGAAGAACAAAGGGTTGTGGACAAACGTATCGCAGAGGAAAGAGCTTATGAGTTAGAAAAACTTAAGCTGCAAGCTCAAAACCATACCGCGAGAACTGTCCCACAAAATCAAATGGACCAGATGCGTATAGATATTAAAAACATCCTACCACCATTTAATCCAGAAAAAGATAATATGTCGTTGTTCTTGACAATGTTTGAACGTCAAATGAAAATGTTAAATGTCTCCAAAGATTTTTGGGTCTCGCAATTAGTCGCCGTACTTCCGAATGACATTGCTAAACTTATAGCAAGAGAGCCTGAAGAAATGTTCAAAAACTATGCACATATTCGTGACATTTTGTTAAAAAGATTTAAATTAACAGCGAAGAAGTTTAAGGTATTATTTAGCCGACATCAAAAAAGAGAGAATTCTACTTGGAAAGAATTTTACTTTGAAATTAGAAATTATTTTGAAGGTTGGTTATCCGAATTAGAAGTTAATTCATTTGAAAAGCTCTCAGAACTAATAATCGCTGATCAGATTAAAAAAAAGTGCCCACCAGAATATAAAAATCATTATTTAGATGGTTGGGACAAACTAAATGACCCTGTCTTGTTGGCCGAAAAGCTTGACATATATGAAAATATTAGACCCCCTTTTCAAAAATCAGCAAGTAATTCAAAATCGCGTGAAGCACAGAAACATGTTTTGTCAAAAAATTCAAATGGTCAGGAATTCTGGAAAAATCAGGTAACCAAAAATGAAGCTAGCGAACATTTTGGAAATTTCAAAAATACTTCTACCTCAAAATATACGAATTCACGCTTTGTAAACGATGATAAGCGTCCAGTTATAAGCTGCTATGGCTGTGGGAAACAAGGTTTTGTCAAAGCAAAATGTCCTAATTGTTCCCCATCTACGCAAGTAAAATCAGCAAGTTTTAGTTCCCTACATCTCCAATCTTGTTATATTAATACACAGGCAACACCTATGTTGTATATTAAGGTAAATGGTATTACAGGAGTAGCTTGCGCAGATACCAGAGCTACTCATTCCATTGCTGGGGAAATGTTGTTCAAGCTTCTCCGTGACCAAGGAACTTCGTTCGAAGAGACCAGTGTAAACATAACGCTCGCTGATGGCATACGAAAAGAAACTAACGTTCTTCAAGCAACAATCACTGTTGAAATAGAAGGTCGTAGAACTAATACAACGATTTTTGCGTTACCCGGAGCCACCGGAAATAGAACATTGTTAGGCATAGATTTTTTGAATAAAATGGGGATTGTGTTGGATATGCGAAGCCAAAGTTGGTATTTCCAGAACAATCCAAGATATAAAATTCCTTTTGTTGATGATCCTTTCAAAACGACGCCTGAAATCCCAACACCAAATGTCAAAGTTAACACAGTTATGTTAAGAGAAAATGAAGGTCAAAACCTATCTGCAATATAACGAAAGAGACTTAATGACTTGCTTGAAAAATTTTCCAATACCTTTCAACCAGGGGGAGAAGCAACACCCGTCGTCGAACATCACATAAACACTAGACAACATCATCCTATATCATTACCACCTTACAGATTATCACCAGCTAAGAAAGAGTTGTTGAAAACAGAAATTGATGATCTTCTTGCCAAAGGAATTATTGAGCAATGCGAATCTCCATATTCTGCACCAATCGTGCTCATTCCTAAGCCAAATGGTAGTGTACGTCTATGTGTAGACTACAGGAAGCTCAATGAAGTGACTATACCGGATACCTATCCACTTTCTCGTATGGACGATCTTCTACATCAGGCAAAGACTGCCCAGTTCATGACCACTCTGGATCTGAATGCTGGCTACCATCAGGTGAGTGTCTATGGGCCTGATCGTGATAAAACTGCTTTTGTATGTCCTCTCGGAACATACCGCTTTCGAAGAATGCCTTTTGGACTCCGTAACGCTCCTGCAACGTTTCAGAGGACGATGGATAACTTTCGCAACGGACTCCCAGATGTAAATATTCTCTCTTACCTTGATGACCTCATTATTTTATCATCAAGTTTTGAACAACATCTATCTGATCTTGAAGCTGTTTTTCAAAGATTAGACAAATGGAAACTTTCTGCAAATCGAGAAAAATGCAACTTTGCATGTACCAGAGTAAAGTACTTAGGACACTGGATCACTCCAAATGGCCTAGAAGTTGATCCTGGGAAAATTGATGCTATTGTGAGGATCCCACCTCCCAAGAATATAAAACAACTGCAATCGTTTCTGCAGACATGTTCATGGTATCGTCGTTTTATACAAGATTTTGCAGAAATATCCAGACCACTTAGTAACCTCACTAAGAAGAATGTTGAATGGCATTGGGGTGCCGATGAAGAAAATGCATTTCAAACCTTGAAGCAATGCCTGGTTTCAGCACCAATATTGAAACAGGCTGATGAAACAAAACCCTTCACCATTCGAACCGATGCAAGCAATTATGCTCTTGGAGCAGTACTTCTCCAGGGTAAAGGTGCGGAAGAGCATCCGATTGAGTACGCCAGTAGATTGCTGACTCCTGCAGAACGCAACTATCACACCACGGAACGGGAAGCTCTTGCTGTTGTCTGGGCTCTTAATAAATTCAGAGGATACATTGACGGAACAGAAGTTACTGTAGCATCCGACCACCAGCCTCTCTGATGGCTCATGAGCTTAAAGTCCCCTTCTGGAAGACTTGCCAGATGGGCTTTACAGTTGCAAGAGTTTAATGTGAAAATAGAATACATTCCAGGTAAAGCGAACGTCATAGCTGACATGCTTTCTCGTCCTGCGTGTGATCATATCAGTAAAGAAGATTGTGATATTTGCACCATAATGATTGATATCCCTGCTAAAATGCCTAGTAATCTACGTGCTGAACAAATGAAAGATGAAGAATTAAAGAAAATTATTAAAAGTTTCGAAGATGAAAAAAAAACTCTAGACTACACTAACTGGACTGAACGCGGTTATGTTATGAACAAAGTAGTTTTATACAGGTATTCCCCAACTTCGGAATCTGAAGAAGCACAACTAGTAGTCCCTTCACATGAAAGGGAGAAAATTTTAAAAGAACACCATGACTCACCTACGGCTGGTCACTACGGTGCTGAAGGTACATTTAATAGAATATCCAAAAGATATTATTGGACTGGAATGCGTTCATACATTGCAGATTACGTCAAACATTGTGCTGAATGTAATAGGTATAAACCTTCTAATCAAAAACCATCCGGTTTGTTACAAACACCAGTGTATTCACAACGATTTGAAGTTCTATCAATTGATCTTTTTGGCCCTTTACCAAAAAATAAGAATGGTAAAAGATGGATATTCATAGTGGAAGACTGTGCAACAAGATGGGTTGAACTATTTGCCCTTACAGAAGCTACTGCAGCACAGTGTGCAACTACGTTGCTCGAAGAAGTTATCCTTAGATATGGTCTACCCAGACGTATAATATGTGATAACGGACCACAATTTGTTAGTAGTGTAATGCAACAACTTTGTTTTCTTTTAGGTATCAAACAAAACCCAACTCCCATATATCATCCTCAGGCAAACCCTGTGGAGAGAAAAAATAGAGATCTCAAGCCGAGATTGGCTATATTAGTAGAGAATGACCACTGTTCATGGGAAGAGAAACTTCCAACAATACGTTTTGCAATGAATACTGCTAAGTGTGACACCACTGGAGAAACAGCAGCATTTTTACAATTTGGAAGAGAATTAAGAACGACAGACGATGTTCAACATGACATTCGTGCTGTAATTCACAATGACAACTTTGTACCTGAAATCACACCATACCTCAAGAAATTTGCAAACTTCACCAAAGACATTAAGGACAAAGTTGAAGCCAAGCAAGATCAAAGAAAGAAATACGCTGACCGTAAAAGAAAATCAGGACATTGTTTTGCTCCAGGAGACAAGGTTTGGGTTGACTTACATCCAGTAAGTAAAGCCTCTAGCAATAAAACTGCAAAGTTCATGCCTAAACGTGACGGACCATACATTATTTTAACTCAAAAATCACCCACCACATTTGTTATAGCAAGCATGGACAATCCAAATGAACCGCTTGCTACATGTCATACGTCAGCTTTGAAACTGTGTAATGACTCTGACATTGTGCCTATTGCACCTATTAGGAAACGTGGCAGACCACCTAAAAAAGTTACTGGTTCCTCACCGGGACGTCCGCGGAACCAGAGGGGGAGGTTCTAACGAAATGACTGCCTTCCCTTATTTTTATAGCATATAGATGGCGCTGTTGCCACCGTCGGCAAAATATCCTGAGATATTTTGCCAAACATGAAGTGATGAAGTGAAGTGAAGTGAATGTATGTAATCATGATTGCGCGGGTTTAAGTAAAGTTTTGGCGTGTGTTCGAAATGTATCTGCCCTAGAGATGTTTGTAATGAAATATATATGTTCCAAAGTTATTTTGCGCTTTTCGCGAATCTGTATATATTTTGTGTGTGATTCTTATTAAAAATGTGATTGTTTAAGTGTCGCACGAGTTAATCCTAACCCACAACGACACAATGTACTATTAATAAATAGTACACCAGACCCAAAAGGGTTAAAATCCATTTGCATTTGTATCTGGTGAAAAAAAAAAGGAATAAATTATTTTAAATGCATGTGGAATCAAAACTAATGAATATATTTTGCAGAATAAAACTGTTGAAAAAAATAATCCAACTGAACTGCGAGCAGATGGCGAAAAACCGAAATATTGAAAATACAGCTAAATCGTTGAAATCTGCTTGCATACGGTAGGAAAAAGAATTAACCAGTTTGCTAATTGGATATAATCAAAGTGGAGATGCATATTTCCATGAAAAAAAGTTGTATTTCAGTTGGCGATCGATAACAGATTTTTTAATTGGCACGTGGTGAGTGGCAACCGCCAATTTACACCTATAGCATATAAACGTATCACTGAATAATAGAAGAGAAGAGTTTTCTTTATATTGTAATGGAAATACTACTAAATTACTAACTTACCGTCATGATTTACAAAAAGGCAATTTGATGCATCCAAGTGCAAAATGATATTCTTCATTTTTTTGTGCTGAAAAAGTTTTCAAATTAAAAAAGGAATTTAAAAAGCACATTTAACAACAGTAATGAATTCCTTATATTAGGTAAAAATTATATCAATTGTATTTATATATATAGATAAAGTTATGCCATTAGTAATTTAAACTTGGTAAAAGTCATTTTTACTGTTAGCATAAAAGTGTTCGAAAAATAACAAAAACACACCAAGCTGTTAAAATTTTTATACATACAAATAAAATAAACTTTAATTTATAAAACCATATTTTTTAAAATATTACACTCTTTATTTTTTTTGTATAATTTATTTTTTATTCTTCGTTTTTAAAATGATCTACTGTTGCAGTTTCACAGACATTTTACATATTTTAAGGAACTTTTATTGGTGCATTATTGAATCCATTGTTGTTCCAAATTGTATGCAATTGTATGAGGTACAGCGAATATGGGCTAACTTAAAACTGCCTTAAAATTATTGTATTAATTTATATTAAAATGTGGTATTGTCAGCAGAATGTAATTTTTATAACTGTAGTGTATCAGGAATTGGGTTAAAAATTAACTATAAAATTCCATCTACATCCAAAAACCAGGTGGAGTTAAATAAAAGAGTGTAAAAATGAATTTTAATTTGTCTTTAATTGTAATTCAATTTATAAATGTATATGTATATGGTATAGATATATTTATTTAAATTAATATGTATAAATGTATAACTAATATATATAAGTATATATATGCATAAAGTAAAGCACCAATTATATATCTTTCAGGGGACCATTCTAAAACTATGTATAACTAAGAAAGACATACAATTGAAATTATAATTGCCTAAGGTGTAAAATCTTTGACTGTAGAAATGTCACTCTGCAATCATAAAAAAATAATTTTTCTGCCATTTTCGGTTGTTAAGATGCACTATTAAAAAAAAAGTTAAACCATTGAAAAATTATTAAATAATCATTTCTAAAAGTGAAAAATAAAAGTGAGAATTATCAAACCTTATATCAGAGTTGCACACCTTCAAAATTTGAAATTCGCAAAATTTCAATTTTCTTTTTTTATGAAAGCACCTTTCGTTTTCGGGACATTTTAGCGCCATGCTAAGTGCTCAAAAGAGATCGAAAGAAAAAATAAAAATTGAGCTCAAACATTGTCTAAATTGCAATGAAATCAGGAATTGAAGCAACATTTACCAATCTCAAACTCGTCTTGTGACCACACCACTTACTGTCCATTCTTTTCGTCCCACTTTTCACAGGTTCCACAAACTTGAAATAACCCCTTTAACAGTCACACATGTTCTTTTCCTTCATCTTTCCCAAAATATTGCTATTAGAAAAGTTTAAAAAAAAAAGGCATTTGGGAAAAAAATTCTATGGAAATTGGTTACGACATGAAAGAAATGACGTATAACTGAAGTTATATGTCATATAAACGAAACATTACAACATTAAAATACATAGGTATGAATCAGGACCGCACTGAAACAACGTATAAATGTAAACAATGTAAAAATGAGAAACATGTAAATGGTGCTTTACTGTATATGTATATTTTTATGCGTTACTATTCAACCACCATATGTTTGGTATTTGGCTTAAAATTTGATCGAATATTTGGTATTTCGCTATTCAGCCAAATTCCTATTCATTACATCCCTATTAAAAAGGATGTTAGAAAAGAATTTAGTGCAACTGAAGAATGTATTGATATATGCAAACAAAAATAAACAGTTAGGAATGCAAATAAATATGAGAGCATTCATAATCCTGTTAAAACTGTAATTCATGTCATTCAATCATTAATTATTTATTGAAACTTTATTTTTATCTTAAATTATATAAATAATAAAATATCTTTAAAAAGGACTATATGTTAAATAAAATCCTTTTTAATCAAGAAAAATCAATATAAAAAATATTTTAAAAATAACTAGCACTTTTCTTTGCATCTCAAATCTGATAGATACCCGTAAAATGTTAAAAAAAAGTTTGGAGAAAAAATTAATTAATACAGTAATTTTTAAATAAAATTTAATTGCCATGTATTTATTACAAATTTATACTTTTTTTTTTTTTTAATATTTGAGTATGTCTCATAATATTTGTTTTGGTACATTATGTTTGTGTAAACTATGTATAAACTAAAAATAAGCACATTTAATTCTTTATTTATTTATTTATTTATTTTTTGTCCTATCGACATAATATAAGTGTGCTGTTGCAGTTTAATTTTAGGTTGTTGTGCGTTGTAAAATACAAAAGGTTGAAAATTTGTTTTAAGGTGTTCTATGTCTTTTGCATTTCAAACATTTTGCAATACTTTTGTGTTATTCCCTAAAAGAAAAACAGCAATTTATAACTTTTTATGTTTATAATGATTCAATTATTCTTCATTTTCATTCTGTATCTGTTTTTATGTTAATTTATTTAATTGTATTTATTTGATTATTAAATGTATATTTTCAATACTAATTCTTCTAAAACAAATGCTGCCAAAGTAAAATAAGAAAACTTTCCCTTTTTTTTGAGTACATTTATGTGTATTCATATTTCTGACAGCTTAAAAAAAAAAAAAAAAATTAAAGGAATTTTTTTTTAAATCTAATTAATTGTTATCTAATTTAGTATTTTGAAATATAATTTTTGTAGTAACAAGAAAAAGCGCCAACGTCTGAAGAAAGCCCAGTCTGTACAAGGAAAACAACATCTTGATACTGATGATCCACTAGAATATTTCATAGCCTCAACAAATATTAGATATTGTTATTATAGGTATGACTTCTGTTTTTTTTTCTTATTCCTCTTTTTTAAAGCTTAACAGAAATGCTTTTATGTACCAATTACCGTATATTTCCGTGTATAAGCCAAGAATTTTTGGACTTTTGTTTGACTTGAAAGTAGGGTCAGCTTATACATGAATCTAAGATAATTTCAAAATTTGATTAAAATAAAAAGTATGCTAAATATTAAAAAAAACACATAAAATACCTACAATTTTCTAAAAATAATTTAATACTCTATTCTTTTATAATGAAACAAGTCACCAATCATCTTTTACTGTCCATTTTCAAGCAACTCATTGGTGCATCAGGATGAATATAGTCAGTATCTAGTTCATCATCGCTACCTTCTTCAAAGATGACATTGTCCTCCGTTCCACCCTTCGCATTACTGATGCAACATTTTTTTTTAAAGATTGGACTATCATTTCTTACGGTAATTTAAGCCAAGCTTCTTTCACCCATTCAGAGACGGTAATGATGTAAAATTTTTTTTTTTTAAATTATGTACCTTCATTTGTCACAGGTGCATCCACAGGTGACATCCATTCAGTCCATTTCGAACGAAAAGTGCTACGTTTTCGTTCACTGAATTTTTCATAACGTTTGTTTGACATCGACTTATATACGGGTTTCAGATTTTAGACAATTTTTCACTGAAAAGTCGTATACTTGGCTCATATATGATGTATGTAAATGACAAGTAACCTGTAACATAAATTATGATTTTTATGTTACAGGTTTCATTAAATAGATACTATCATGTCAGGTTAGATTTAAATTTTTTATTGGGGGCAATTCTTTAAAAGTAGCATAATTTCTGTTCACAGATTATGCATGTTCAGGGGCGTAGCTACCGTGGAGCAGTTGGAGCAGACTGCTCCAGGCGCACGAATCCTAAGGGCGCAAAATTAGAAAAAGCGAAACAAAGCTGTCTTAAAATATTTGTATTTTTTTTCATTATTAATCAGACATTATAGATGAATCTTGTTACAATCAGCGTATTCCTATGATATTTTACCTTGTGTTTAATCTCAACTATTTCGATTTAAAATATGTTTTCATACACAGTTGAAAGAAATGACTTCTATTCAGGAAGTTTTAATTTTAATTCATACCACCATATTGCAGCCCCAAGTAACTTCTCCAACAGCGTTTCAGCATGCCTGATTATTTTCTGTGACTTTTCTGGAGACGACCGTTGAATATTTTCAGATCTTAAAGTAATCAAAACTTATTTAACAGGGCTCTCATCGGTCACTTTACTGGCTATCACTATTTCTAAAAAATAATCTTTCTGGTACATTTCTATTAAAAATGTTTTAGAAATTTATCATGATGATTACTGTGCGGAAATAATGGTAGCCAAAGAATTCACCACTGAGAAACCTATATGTACGATGTAACAGTAGTAATTTACGATAATTATTTTACGATTTGGAAAAAATAGCCTGACAAGTTGAAGAAAATTATTAACCATTTTACAGACGAAATACAAGAAAACGAAACTTTTGAAGGGTTTTTTTGTTTGTTTGTTTTGTGGAAACTAAACATGCATTAATACAGATTACAAAACAATAATAAGAGCTAGATTTAAACATACTCCACATCAGCTCACGGCGACAAAATTTAGATGGGAGGGGGGGGGGGGGGACGCGGGTAAGGGGAAGCAGCAACTTAAATTTTGTGAGTATTGTTTTTGAGATTTTGAAAATATTGCAAATGTTGCAGAATCGATAAGCTTCAAAAAGAGAGAAAAAGTTAAGTACCCAATTCAGTGTTCCTTAGGGCCTGATTATAGCCTATGCAAAATTACACCACTTTTTGGTAATAGTATTTTTCCGCATTAAACCTTATTTAATCGCATAATTTTAGGATTAAATAAGGCTGAGTTGCCCGCCGGGCAACCGACCTGCAGGTCTGTGCGCCCTAAACCAGATAAAGCTGCTCCCTCCCTTAGGTGAAGCTAATAGTTTTAAAATTTGCTATAGCAAATTTACATATGAAACGCATTACATATGAAAAGTGTTAAATCATTTAATAATTTTATTTTAAAAAAATCACTTTTTTGAATCATTTTTTATTAATGATTTTTATTTCTGTTTGCAAGGCAGAATAATTGATTTTTTTTCTTGAAAGTTTCTTTGCTTCAGAGGACCATTTAAATCTTTTAAAACCTAATGTGTATGTTCTGTAATTTTCTTTGTGACCAATAGCGACATGGTCTGCCCCAAGAATTCTGAGCCTGTCTGGTACCAAACAGCGTGGCCTCTCTTTAAATATATATTATGTATTTTATTTTATTTAGTTTTTTGTAAAATCATTTATCAAGTATTTTTTTTAAATGTGTAGGCTTCGTGTATTCGTACAATGCTGTGATTGTAATTTCCCCTATATATATGTGTATTATATTGATTTTTGCGCTTGATGTGCAAAAGTATTTATAAAGAATATTTTCGGCGAAGAAAATGTAATTCAAACATTCTTTTTTGTTAAAAATTACATTTTAATATGAAAACGGAACTGTTTCAATATTGCCTATAAATGTGATAATCAGAACGGCGGTCAGCTATTTTGTATATACAGGACTGTTTTTTTTTTTTTTTAATTTTAAATCGATTTTTCACGCAGTCATCGAGCTCGTATTTCAGACAAAATCGTGTTAAAGATATATGACAAGATTTCCCCCTTCGTTGACTGTTTTTTCTACTTTCGTCGGGAAATTCCGTTGAAAACGCCATCTTTGACAATGTTTTCAGTAAGATCTATTATGTTTACAAAAAATCCCGAAAACGTCTTTCGATTACAAAGTTTCTGAATAAAAACACATGCCAGTTCGCGAGCAAAAATTAATTAAAATGAATGTCATAAAATTGCCCCTTTGGATTTAAGAACAGCCTTAAGAAATAAAATCATAAAAATTTCAGGTTCATTTAAGAATATTATCACGGGCCCGGGCAACACCGGGTAGGTCAGCTAGTCTATACTAATAAAAGGGAGTTTCGCTCTGTGTGTGGTGGCTAGTGAAATATATTACACGTAGAAATTTGGATGAAGGTATTAGTCCAAAGACAGGTCCTGATACACCTGGAGCTCAGATTTTTAATTTTTTATGACCGGCGTCCCCTTAGCACCTTTCAGTTTGTATGTCCTGAATTGCTCAGAACTTGCCCCTTTTTATCCGATCTTCTTTGTTTTGGGGGCCCTTTCCCATTTAATTATTCTCCGTTTCTACATTCCAGTTAAGACATTGGACACCTTGAAATTTTTCTGCACTATGCATTTTCCACACCCTAATATTGTCAACCAATCAATGCATAACTTTAAAATTGAGACTTGGACTCCTCTCCCTGGGCCAGCACCCTCATATTTTTATTGGGCACTTAGTGCCCTTTTTTAAGAATCTCCCCCATTTTTTTTTTCGCGCTTCCTTAAGATTTTATTCGAATGAATAATAAATACCCTATGCTTAATTTCGACTTATTGAGATCTAAAGCGCTAAGTACTAGAACCTTTTAACATGTTTCCATCTTGGGGCCCTGCTCTCAACTATCAGTTGGCCCCTTTTGGATCTCCTATTATATCTCCCTTAAAAATGGTCTGATTCAATAACTTTTTTTTGTAACATGATAGGAAATCCAGCTACTACGCGAACAACATAAAAAATTTTAAGACTTCAGCTACAACCAAATTTTAAAATTAATCGCCTTTTTGGGGCCCTTGCCCAGCTACATTCCAGTTGAGACCCTGAACCCCTGGGGCTTGCTACAAGGCCACTTTAAGTTTTTGTGCCCTAAATTGTTAATAAATCGCCCCTTTTAATCCATCCTTCGTTTTTGGGGCTCTTTTTCCATTTGGCTTTTTTTTCGTTTCTACATCTCAGTTCAGACACTAGCCCCCTAGGGTAACTTTTTGTTCGCCATGCATTTTTCACCCACTAATTCTGTTACATTCTCATTGCATAACTTCAAAATTGAGTTTTGGTCTTCTCTCCATGGGGGTCTTCTCCCGTTTCTCTCTTTATCGGTGTTCTAGAGCTCTTTTTCAAAGCATTTCTTTGAAATTTTTTTCTAATGATTAATACTTATACCTATACTCTATACTTAATTTCGACTAATTGAAAATCTAAAGCGCTAAGTACTAGGACATTTTATCGTGTTTTCATCTTAGGCCTTGCTCTCAATTATCAATAAGCTTCTTTTGGTCCCCTATAAAAATGGTCCGATTCACTAGGATTTTTTCCCTAACTATTTCTTAGGTGCCCCAGCTACTACATGAATAACAAAAAAATTACTCACACTTCAGCTACCACCAATTTTGAATATTAATCGCCTTCTTGGGGTCCTTGGTGCAGTTTCATTAAAAATTATCTGATAGTATTGCAATTTTCTTTAGCATAGTTCTAGGGTCCTCTGGCTACTTTGGAAACCACTAAAAAATTTCTTTTACTCCAGCTACCACTTTTTTCGAATATTAATCTTCTTTTACGGCATCAACTTACGTTTACTCACTACAGCCGTGAATTAAAATTCGCGCTACTGTTAAAGGTAAGTGGTTAACTTTAGAGGGATGGGATTTCCTCCGTAAATTAAATATCACGTTAATGCTAAAGGTAATTCGTTAAATTTACAGGGGGTGGGGGCAACAAGCACCTTCCACTGTTTTGGGGTGCATCTTTCCTCGAATTCTAGGGGGCCGATTTCAACGGGAATTGGTTAATTCAACCTAGATTACGATTCAGCTCTGTATTATGAAAATTTGTCTTAGACTTCATTTACTAACATTTTCGAACATTAATGGTGCATTCTTTTCTCGGGTTCAATATGTCCGATTTCAACGGTAAATGGATAATTAAGCTTAGCTTACTATTCAGTTACTTTCTGCATTGTGAAAGTTTATCTTAGACTTCTGTTACCACCATTTTCGAACATTAACGGCGCATTTTTTTCTCGGCTGTTATGGGCTCTATTTCAACGGAAATTGGTCCATTCAACTTAGCTTACGATTGTTTTAAAGATTATAGTTCCACCGCCAGGATTCGCATTCTTATCTCGGGTTCTATAGGCTCGATTACTACAGGGTTTACTCATTCAATTTTCGACTGTCTCCGTCGCGTAAGGAACACTCCTGGCATACACTGCCTTTGGTAGTGGGGACCCAGGCCACAGTTTCGTTCTGAAAGAGGTTTGTCGGGAACACACTAGACGCTGCCGAAGGCAGTGGGCCACCCCTAAAACCATGTTCATTTGAATTACTTATGAATATATAAAATCATACAAACTTGATTTTTGTTTACGTTATTATAACGGGCCCGGGCAACTCCGGGCGGGTCAGCTAGTTACACGCACACACACACACACACACATATATATATATATATATATATATATATGTGTGTGTGTGTAACTTCCAAACAAAATTACGCAGAACTTTTTTGAGAGACAAGAGGGCGCACAAACTTTGCTTGCTCCAGGGCGCAGAATATGTAGCTACGCCACTGTGCATGTTGCTTATCTGCCTGACTTAAATTAACTTTAAATTTATATAGTTTTAGTTTGTTTTATATAAATTAATCCTTGGCCTTCTTAATTTATTTATAGTTTAAATGTACATTCTTAAACTTAATAGATTGATTAACAGTTGTTTGAATTTCTTTAAATTTTGTTAATTATTTTCATCTTGTTTTCTTTGCCATTTAATTTGATTATGGGAAATGCAGGGGGCTTTTAATCAACTTCACCTCTGATCGTCCTATCAATATTGGATGGTTTTATTTCTGTCAATATTTTTGGAAGTTCGAGTGACAGGACCGATTACCCCAAAAATTTTTTTTTAGTTTAAATTTCCAAGTTTGATTTTCTATATCTGTAAAAGTTAAGAAATTTTTTTTTTAAACTTATGCTTACCTTTTGCTTTTAATTTATCAGAGGGTCAAGTTCAATAGATACAATTATTTTTATACTCTTTTTGAATATTTAATCTAATTTTTGAATTTTTTTTCACTGAATTCTTGCAAATTTTTCAACTTAGACTTATCCTTTTAAATAGTCATGTGCATCGCTGGGCTATATGAGAAGTCGGTTGATTAAGATGTTTTTATTCTAAGTGGCATAATTATTTACTGTTTCATGATTATGCTACATTTTGTTAATAAAGAAAAATCTGTTTAATTTATTCATGTTGCTTTATTTGCCCTGATTAATGTTCTCCTCCCCAATATAAATGTGCATTTTGACATGTTCTCTTTTCAGCTGTCCATAACAATGGAATCTTTTAAAAGCAGTGCTTTTATATATAGAGAGTTTTTATTGATTCATGCTTAAGATAATGAATTTTTGGCCATTAATTGGGGTTAATTTAAATTTTTCTTTAAATTTCTTTTTAAGTAACCTATTCATTTTGAATTTAATATAATTTATAATAGAAATTTAAATTTTTTTTTGCATTGCCTATAAATGTTTAACGGGGTTTTCCTTAAGATCTTTTGGAATTTTTTTAATTTAAGTGTAAAGATAAGAAATTTGAATTTTCACTTAATGTTTGAATCCTATATCAGGGTCCTGTTTGAGAAACCTTTTTATGGCAATGCTTCAATTTATTTTATCTTTATTTAACTTAAACTCATGTGACTTATGCTGGCCATGTTAGTTTCCTCTAGTCATTTACATTAGTTTTCTTGGTATGATTATCTTGTGTCATGTACTATTTTAAGACACTGTGATTTTTACTATCTGAGGGAAACATTATTTTGATTTGGGGGGGGGGGGGACTTTTTGGTTTTAGTTTTAAATGTTACGTGCAATATTTATAATTGTTTAAGTTTTCATAAGTTTTAAAAGATTTTTTTTAACCATTCCCCTTCTGGCCTGTATATTCATTGGCATGTGGATCTAGTTTAAATGCTCAGAGATCATAATGAAAGCAGAGATTCCGGACTTTAACTTAATTTTTTTTAATAAAAGTTTTAATGTTTATGAGAAAGAGCTCCAGTAATGTGTTAAGCCCTGGGAATTTGTGATTCATTGGCTCATCTGAAGTTAACCTCCAGCAATCTTGAGGTTTTAGGATCATCTAAGGATCTAAGTCTTAGGATCATCTGTCAATCTATGAATAAATTTATTTTAGAATTGAATCACATGTTAACCTTTTAGTGATTCAACTTCACTTTTAGAAATGATTGACAGTTTATTTTATAGGTGTACTGGTTAGATTGATGGAATATATTTGTTACTTTAGAGGGTCAGATCATGAAAGTGAGAATACTTAGTGTATTTGAAGTTTTGTTTAAGAATTTACGAGCTGTGTTTAAGGTCCTTTTCCCAGTGGTTAAGCAATTAATTTTTGTAATGGTAACTGTTGCCCAAGTTTTATGTAATCCTTTTAAATTAGAGAAGGTTGGCTGCTGTTTTAGAATATAATCTTTTTAGGGTCAAGTTTGCAAAATTTTTAAGATTTGGTTCACCTAATGATAGAACTTGATCAGCCTTTTGCACTTGATACTCATTTACATGCCTTTCTAATGTATAAATCTCCTTTTCTCCCATTGATGTCAAGATGTAAAAATTAGTTTTTCCATGGATAGAAATGCAAATTTGCTCCTTTAGTTGTTGAATTCTTAGATATTTATTGATTTTATTAAGATTTAGTTGTAACTTCAAGGATCCCTCTTTAATCGTATATATACCTGTGTGTTTATGTGGTATGGGTCGGCGTGAGTGAAGACCATTGGCCAATGGCAAATTTCTTTTCTAAGTGCACTTGGATAAAGAAATTTTTAATTTACTTTTTGGAATGAGTGCGTGCTTCGGCATCTGAGCTGTTAGGGAATGCTGATACAATTTTTCAGCATGTTTGTAGGCCCTGTGGAAGGCGTCTTACTTCACCAGTCTAGTCTTTTTCTGTTCAAGATTAATTTTTTTTATTTCTCAGGATTCTCAGGTATATTGTAGTGATCGGAGGAAGTCTGTTGAAGTTTTTGTTCTAAAAATAGAAATTTTTATTTGATAAATTTAAAAAAAAGTAAAGTTTTATGGAACATTTGTCATCTTTGGAGCATCATCGACTTTTGTCAAGTAGTACCTTTGAGTAGCTAACAAAGGTTTACCTGTTTGAAGTAAGGTTGGTTTTCTTTGACATTAAGTGGGATGAATTGTATTTGACATAAATTTGAAATAATTCGTTACTTCTGGGTAGAGCTGCCACATATATCGAAATTTTCTTGGGATTGCTTTTTATATAGATATAAATATTAGTGTGCATTTTTGAATTTTGGCAGATGCAATTTGTAGTAACAGTCTTGTTAGGTGGAGGTTTACACATGCAATTTCATTTTTGAATTTTTTTTTAGAAATTGTACAACATTATATGCCTTGGCTTCATTACATTATAAAATTTTTAAATCGATCATGTTGTATTTTTTTTTAATTGAATTTTGTGATGTTGAATCTAATATGGGGGGGATCTGAGAAATGTGTGTTTTACTAATGTTTTATGTGTGTTATATGTTACATTTATCTTTTTTTTAAGTTATATAGATTCATGTTACATCATTGAGTGGCTGCTGGTTCTGTAATCCCAGGGGGGGATTATGTTTTCATGGATATATTGTGTAAGGTTAAGCTTTTTTTAAGTAGTTGGGTTGTATTTTGGGGGTGTACTGTTAGCTCTGGTGGACACTGCATGTCTCATATGTTGTTGGGTCATGTATATTGTGGTTCTGTGAGCATTTGCCCTTCTGTTCTTCCGTTCCAGTGTCAAGAGGGGGGGCATTTGATATATGTAAATTACCCTCTTCTGTCTTGCCACTGTCCGGGAATTTCCCTCTACATTATACTTTTACATAACAATATATCTATCTCCTCTATATTCACTTTTATTAAATAATACATTTCATATCTTTATTAATTCAAACGTTATTATACTTACCTTAAATTAACTTCTGTTATCAGCCCTTTAATTTATCCACTCTGTTTACATTTTCGTACTTTCTGTTTTCCATCTGTTTCTCCCACGCTTTCAACGGCACGTAACTTTTTAATTTGACGTATGGTTTCACGGTCGCCACTAGATGGCGTCTTTCGTTCGAGCCTACGGCACATCGGATGTACGACACTTCGTCACGATGTCATCACTCTGGATTCATCGTTAGCTGCCCGTTGAATTGCGTGATGAGTTATTATTCATTCTCCCGGTTTGTATAAATATGAATGTTTCCTTTGCTTACTTACCTCTTCCTCGTCCCTCTTCCTCTTACTTCAATTCCTGGTTACTAACAGCTGGTCGTCCTTGATTGTTGAAATGGTGTTTGACTTGAAACTGAAAGTTCTGCACATCGTTATAAGCTGATATCGTAATGAGTTGTGTTTTCGTGCAATGTTTATCGCTACGTTCTTCATGGAAGTGTCATCAGTTATAAAGAAGTTTCTCATCAATTTAATCTTATTTTATGGAAGTATTTAACTCAGCAGGATTCAAACAGTTTATGCAGTATATAGGACTTTACATATTGGCAGTCACTCTCTGATGCACTACTTCACCTCGTTAATGTCATGGGGTTTGTTAGATCACTTTTAATCTTGTTACTGTTAAATATATTTATGAATTACTGAATGCATATAAAGTTAACTTATATATTGTTTTTATCTTTTGCTCAATAAATGTTAGATTGTTTTTACATTTATCTTGTAGTTATTTCGCCACCATATCTTTTATTCTTCCTTAGCTATTTAATATACACAGGTTTCGGGTTATCAGCTTAAGTTTCCATTGGACATTTTCAACTCACTCTGCTAAAACTAATACCTATTTAAATCTAATCCCGTCAATATACAGATCGGCTTATACACGGAAATTATAGGTGAAAATTAGCGGTCGCCACTCGCCACGTGGCGATTAAAGTTGTAAAAGTGGCGATTAAAAAATCGGCCATCGATCGCCACCCTAGTCGCCACTTGCTAAGTGGCGATAAAAAATCTGTTATCGATCGCCAAGTAAAATATAGCGTTTTTCATAAAAATATGCATCTCTACTTTGGTTACATCTAATTTGCAAACTGATTAATTCTTTTTCCTACTGGATGCAAGCAGATTACAACGATTTAGCTGTATGTTCAATATTTTAGCTTTTCGCCATTGCTCTTTTGTTGGATTATTTTTTCAAGAAATACAGTTTTATTCTGCAAAATATATTCATCAGCTTTGATTTCCACATGCATTTCAAATAATTTATTCCTTTTTTTTTTCACCGGATGCAAGTGGATTTTAAGGACATTGCAGTATATTTTCAATATTTCGACTCCAGCCACATGCTCACTAGTTAGATTATTTTTCTTTGGAATACACTCATCAGCTTAGATTTCAACTGTATGCAATGTGTGTAGTATGTTAATAACACATTTGCTTATTAAATAGAATCCAAATAACATTTTATTGTGCTTTATTTGATTTTTTTTTATTGTTATTGTATACCTAACTGTTGGAATTTTGATTTAATTATTTTTTATATAAAGAAAGTAATAGTAATTTAATTGATAATAGTGTTTATGAACATGTATATATATTCTAAAAAAAATAACAGATTATGTGGTTTTAAAGTAATTTTCTTGAATTTTGACTGCTTCCCTATTCTTATCATGAATAGTGTTGGCTGGTATAAAACTCTGACTTATAGAATAATATGTATATATACAACGATTATAGTTTATGTAGATGTCAAGAAAAATTGAAACATTATAGTGGCCACTAACTTTAAAAAGTGGCCACTAATGAAACTGAGTCTACCGGCCACTGGCTACTAACTCATTTTCCCAGTTTTCACCTATAACGGAAATATATGGTAAAATTGTTTGCTGTGCTTATATTTCTGCAGATTTAACAGTTATGTTGTCTGGATGTGGTATATGTCACATCATTTAAATGTAAAATTGAAAAAAAAAATTACGATGGGTCCTTCAGAATGCAGAGTTTTTCTTTAATAAAGAATAAAATATTGTATGAATAATCACATCTTTTGCATTAAATATATTGAATCTATCTTATTTCTAAATGAGGACATGGTTTTTTGGAAGTATATCTTATTACATCTAATCTCTGGGGAACACTAATTAAATTAGTTTCTCGGAATTATTTAATAGTCCTAGAGAAAGGTTGCGTTATTTTCTAGCAAATGGCCACATGTCTTCTAGCGAATTGGACTGTGATTGGTTGCTTGTGAGATTGCTTCCCAGCTGTTAAGCTTTATTTTTTTCTGCAGCTGATAATACTTGATAGACACTAAAGTCTTGCAAAGACATGAAAGGAAGATTTGTGACTGTCAGTTGTTAATTTGTTTTTTCTCGCTTTGGCGCATTGCAACAAGAGTTCATAAGCACTTAAAATTTAAGTACTTTTTTAAGATCTTTTGTTCTTAAAAAGGTACGAAATTTGTTATAGAAAACAAATTTCGGCAATTTTATTTTTATTATAATTTTAATATGTATTTCTAAAAAAACTATTGTTTCAGCCTTTTTTTTTTTTTAAATACTTTACAGGTAATGCATTCCAAATTAACAGGTATTTTTCGTTAATCTGTTACTAATTAATGAACTATAAATGAATAACATTGTTTGCCGTAATACATTAAATAATGCCCATCTCTGATCTGCAGAGATGCTCTGAAAAGATTGTGTCGAAATACGAATTTTTAGGCACTTTTACTGTAGAAAAAATATCGTCTCCGTAAGACGCAAAATTACCTGTGGTCGTGAATTTTTTCAAAAAGGTTAAAATTTGTATTTTTGAAAAACGATTGCTCTTCGTAAGAGAAGAAAGTCTCAGCTTTATTTACATATTTTTTGTTAACCGGTACCTCTAAAATTGCAATGACGGCATGTGGGAGAAAAAAGAACTGTGAAAATGAACCATTTTGAAATATTTTTTTCAAAGGGTTAACATTAGTATTTTTTCAGACTTATTATGTCATTCAAGATGTAAAAGTATGTTCTTTCAGAATATGTCTTCCGTTTTTAACTATACTAAATAGTTGTATCATTTGAGGTTAAAAAAGAGCAAAAATTAACACCCTCCCCCTCCCCCCAAATCGCAGCATTTGGTTCTTCATCTTTGTTCAGCTGTCTAAATCGAGTTCTGGGCATGAGGGAGTGCTTTTGACTACTTGGAATGAAATATATGATTTTTTTATGTGAGTATGTTGCTATTTTTAATTAATAAGTTAGCTAATTATCAGAAATTTAATATTCTGTGTCACAGGTCACAGGTGCATCAAGAGAGGCATTGGACTACCCTCACCCAAATTTTCAGCATTGTATATGTGGTAGATTTTCTTAGAAATTGCACACACACACAGACAGAGTGAAACTTTTCTGTTATATAGTAGACTCCCTCAAATCCACACTGCTTGGGACCAGAGGATGTGCGGATTTTAGAATTTTGTGGATTTCTGCTCATTCATTTGTTTACATTTTTTAAACATGATTTGGATGTAAACATGCAATCAAAATTATAATGAATGCTTACAATGTAGTAGAATATTAAAATAATTAAGTAAGGTAATAAACTAAATTTTAAAAAGAATTCAATCATTATAGGTAAATGTCAAGTAAATAATTAATAATGTATAATTAAATATGCACCATAAAAATACATTTTTCTTGAATTTATCTATACAACTTGCCTCATAAAGGTGCTCTACTAATTCACATCAAAATCATGAAATAAGGAAGTTTATTTCAGGTTTAGCAAGACTTAATAACCAAAAAGCTTGATTTATTCATAAATATATTTGGTAAAAAGATTGTGACTACCAAAGATATTGAAGATATCTTGAAATATTTTTTTTGAAATAAATTTAAACTTTCTTCATGAAAAAGCATGAGTTTAGTCATATTAATAAGAGTTACGTGGAAAATACGTACAGAATGAAATAAAATTTTAAAAATCTGATCCCACATCTGAACTGAAAGTTTCATTGTTTACAACTGTAATGATGTGCAGATTTTAGGCGTTTGTGGATTTTTGGTAGTAGTGTACCGAGTAGCACTTTGGCCGAGTACTCGGTACTCGGCCACTGACTACTCGGCCGAATACCGAGTACCGAGTAGTTGTGTAATAAGAAAAAAAACACTGGTATGCATATAATGTGAGCTTAGGGAGGGATTCATATGTGTGTACATATATATATAAATATATCTGTGTACATATATATAATATACATATATAGTATATATAAATTAGCTAATTAAATTTGAAATTCATTTGTGCACCTTTTAAAGACAATTTTTGACAATTCAAAACAGCAGCATTAAAACAGTAGCAAAAAAAGGAGAATTGACACATAAAAAGTACAATTATTAACCAATATAAAATTAAAACATTCTTCAACCCTCCAATTTATTCCGATACCTGAAATCTGTCTATCAAAAATAAAAATGTTTATTGGTTACTGTAACAATTCATTGAATAATGCAAAACATTTCATATTTATTTTGTAACTGTATATTATTTTCTTTTGATTAAAAATAAAAAAGAGAAAAATAAAAAGAGAGGTACAAAATAGATACATGCTTTTTTAACAGAAGACTTATGTAAAACTTACACTTCATTTGCATGGTGGGGGAGGGGAGAAAAAAAACTTTCCGATTATGTGCAACCTTGCAAAAAAATTCTTATGTGCACCTTCAACCACTGTTTATTCTGAACGTAATTTTCAGAGGCAGGCCAAATTTATAGTAGTAAAAGAAATGCCCTGTCTACTGATAATGTAGAAAGTTTGGTGTTTTTGCACCATAATTTGAAATATAATAAATTTAATTATTAATTTTTTTTTTTTTTTACATTTATTGTATTTTCAGTTTTTTTATCCAAAATAAGTCTTTTCTGTTTTCTTATATATTTAAAAATAACTTATTTTTATTTGTATAAATGTGAAACTAAATTTTAATCTGGAATTGTTTTATGAGGGTTTTTGTTCTTAACTTTTTCTATATTTTGTAGACATATTGTTAAATACCGAGTAAATAGTTTTATGAATTATTGCATATATTATACATTGATATTCGAATAACTTTTTACAGATCAGTTTTAAATTCATATGCTTAAAAAATGAAATTCTTACAACTACTCGGTATTGGCCGAGTATTCGGCCAAAATTTCACCGAGTACCGAGTATTTACCAAGTACTCGGTACGGCTCTAATTTTGGGGTTGCAGATTTGAGGGAGTCTACTGTATACCTAATTAAAATTAAATCATATGGAAAAAAATCAAAGGAAAAGATAGTACAAAAATTAAGCCTTTATCTACTGACAGTACTTATAAGTACCACTCACTTTAAACTTTCACCCCATAGTGAATATTACTAATATTCTAATGGTACTTTGCAAAAACACTCTTTTAACTCCACTTTTTCAGGACACATAGCAGCAATAGTTCTAGGTTCGTTGTTTTAGCAAGGAAGGAGGCTATCTTTGAAACAGTCAATGTGTTTTGTGCCGACATTTTGTACAGATTGTCAAGCTTGTCTTTTTATTGCTGCAAACATAGTAAATGACATAAATGTTGGATTATTTATGTGTTCATTTTGATCTTAGAAAACAGTTTGATTAGCTATTTTAAGTGAGTAGTGTATGTATCTGATTTAACAGTTTAATTACTCGTTGTTACTTATAAGTACACTGGGTGTTGGGGAAAAACTTCTTGTTTATGTTTCGTCTCAGTAGTTATCCATCGTTTTTATCTGCTTTTTAATATAATTACTAAATTGTAGTATAGTAATGTTTTTTCTGGTATTTCTTTTCTGTTTCATTATAATTTTTTATAGGAAATCAAAAAAGTTGTGGCACTGGCTCTTTTTAGCTATGCTAGAAATGGCATATGTAAATTCATATATTGCATATGTGGAGATGCTAGAGAACATGTTATCCCTTTAAATATAGGTGTCACATAACTAAAAGACTGCTAACAAAATCGAAACCTTATTATTATTATTTCTTTTTAATACCATCCAATTTGAACTTTTTATTCATTTTTCATGAGTAAAATAAAACTAAGTCAATTTAATATTTTTTTATTGTTAACTTATGATGGTCTTCTTGTTATTTAGCATTTTTAAGAGTTTAAACTTTATTTGAAATATCATGTGGGTTTTTCTGTTATGATAATATTTTAAGCATAGTGTACTGACGGTACTTTAAAGTACCATTTTAATTAATTACCTCTAACGAATTAAATTTCTCCCAGGTGAGTATTTTTTTATGTATATATATCCTTTAACTTTTATCGCCACAAGTGAAAAAAAATTTACATAGATTATAATGCAATAGGTAAAGGGTTAAACACAGTAAATTGAAAATGTAAATATGGGAAATTAATGAATACCTTATGGATTCATCAGAGGAACTTCATACGAATAATTCATAGCAAAAATATGATGTTTCATTTAATATTGTCAGTACTCTAAAAATGACAATATTAAGCTTCTTATAACATATTAAAAAAACAATGATTGAAAGAAATTAGGATTATCAAGAAATAATGCAAATTCAACAGTGGAGATAATAAAATTAAAGATACATAAAACAACTCACCAAGTAAAAAAGATTGTCAAAGATGTAACTGGAATCAGATTGACTAAATTTACCATGAACAAGCAAATTAGCATGCACCATACTTGAAAAGGAGAAAAAATGATATGGATAAAAGAACATGTACTGACTCTAGAAATGGTATGAATATCTCACATGTAAACTAAACGGAGTACTTTGATAAATAAAATTACATTATAAACTAGCATGTTGTGGCCATCACAAAACTTTCTTCTATATAAATCACATCAATTAAATCATTTAAATAGTACAAGAAATTACATCAATTTAGCACCAATTCATTTCAAAGTATACCTGAATTTGAAGTTTGATGAAAATTCGTGCATTAGTTCTTGGGATAGAGCTATAGCGGAAATTCTGAAAAATGTAGCATAGCAGCGCCACCTGTTGAGTGATTTGCACCAAAACGTAAACAACACTAATTCATATTAAGGTATACCTGAATTCGAAGTTTACATTGATTCTTTGCATCAAAATGCTGTGAATTTTTTTTATTTTCAAGCTAATTATTTCACATCTAAATCCAATTTTACATGAACCAAATCAATACTTGGTCATTAGCTAAAATGTTAGTATATAGTATTAAAATTTCAGAGCTATTGTATAAAATTGTCTTTGTTTTTTTTTATCGAAATATGCGTAATGTTAATCCTGTGGAAAAATTATTACTAATATAGAAAAAAACGAAAAGTTACTTTGGGGAATGAGTTTTTTTCAAAGTGTTTTTGAAATAGTTTGAAGTGTTGGAGAGAGAATTGAAAGTACATGCTGTTTGATATTTTCTTTTGTGCTTATTTTGATTTTCAGAGTCTATGCATAATTATAAAATATGCTAAAAAAAAAAAACAAAAAAAAAGGAGGGGGAAGGGAGACAGACGCCTGGTATTTTAAATGTAAAAAAAGGGGGGGGGACAGGGAAGGGAGAGACATCTGGTATTTTAAATGTAAAAAAAAAAAAAAAACTCATTATAGTCAAAGAGTCTTTGAAACTTTTAAAAGTTAAAAACATTATATTTTCATAGCCTGGGTGAAAAAATATTGATGTTTAGTGTAAAAGGGCTCTGAAGAAGACTTTTTTTTTTTTTTTTTACTTTGTCTATTTCAGTATTTTAAAAAATATATATATTTTTTGTTGTCCAAACTCTTAGAGATAGATTTTCAGCAGTTATTAAATATTATGGTTATGCGCCTCAGCAGTTGTAAATGTAATAGCTGTGCACCTTGTGACATAAATTCATAAAAAAAGAATGTTGATATCTAGTTGAAATGTTTTGTTGTTGTTTTCACATCGCTTTGGTTAGCATAACAAAAAAAAAAAAAAAAAAAAAAAAAAGTTCTTATCGTTTGAACTCTCTGAAATTTTAATAGGTTAGAAATATAACAGTATCTGAGCCTTCTTTAAAATTTCATGAAAAAATATGCATTTTTAGTAGTAAAAACGTGAGCTAAAGGTGAGTATTTTGTCATTAAAATGGTCTTAGAAAGTCATTATTATTATTTTGGAAAAGAGGTGGAGACCTTGTGTATTTATGTTTTGTTGTATTTATAATAAAACTTTTAAGTTTAGGAAATGATATAAGGAAATGATGACATGCTTCATTTTAAACTTGACATCATTTTTATCAGCAAAATCTTTTTATGTGTATTAATATAATGTATATGTGTACTAATATATATATTGAAAGTTTTTTTTTTAATATTCATTCTTCATGTGTAAATATGTTTTCAATTTGTAAGAAAATATGAGTGTTTACATTTATTATTAATTTTCATTTACTTAGCCTAAATGAATTTTCTGTTCTGGTTTAAAATTTATTCATGTTTTATCTAAACTTTAAAACCAGATAAACCATAAAATTTATCTGGTTTAAAATTTATGACAGTGAGATTAACTCAGTTCTTTTGGTATGGTGATAACATCTGGCAAACATCCAAATATATTTTCTCAATTTTAATATTATTCATATTGCTTTTTATCATTCAGCTCTAAATTTAAAGTTTCTTAATATTAAATACTGTATTTTAATAAATCTTTTTTAAAATATAATTTGTTATTCATTCTTATTTTTGATTAATCTCTAATTATTATCTAATTTATTTTCCAGTGAAACCCATTCAATTTTAGGGCAGACATTTGGAATGGCCATTTTGCAAGATTTTGAAGCACTCACTCCAAATTTGTTGGCACGAACTATTGAAACAGTTGCAGGTGGAGGCATGGTTATAATTCTACTTCAAAGTTTAACATCTTTAAAACAGCTATATACAATGGCTATGGTATAGCATTTATTCATATTTGCTTATTTGGTTTTTTTTTTTTTTTTTTTTTTTTTTTTTTTTTTTTAATGTAGTTGTTACCATTGGAATCATGTTTAGAACAGCATTATGTGTACTGACTTCTATTTCATTTTGAATGTCTTATTTTCATTTCAAATTATCATGCAGAATAAAAACATTAAGTTTGCTTATATGGTATTTCAACTGGCTACTCTTATCTATATCATGTTTACATTAAAGTTAAATAAAGAAAAATTATTTTTGTGTCATTTGAGGGGGGTGGTGGGGGGGGATGATTTCTTTAGAACATAAAATGTTTTATTATGCACTTCATGTTTTTGAATATATTAATTTTGTTTTACAATCTTCTTTCATAATAAATCATACATCATAATGTATTGTTTTTCTTCCGCCCTTGAAACATAAAAAATGTCCCCCACACACACACCTGAAGATTTGTGTTTATTAATGGTCTAGATGTTTATCTTACATTTGAGTTCCAGAAATCCCTCCCAGAGAAAGATATCTGAATTCATTAGAGATGGATTGATTAACTCAGTTTGTTTTCAACTGTTAATATTAATCTGTGGAAAAAAGAATTAGTTAGGCTACACACTATGTACTTCTACTTTCACTTTCACAACCAGAACACCTTTTTGTTTTGCAACAAAACGCAACAAAATACTGCTTTTGAATGGAATGATTTTGTTTGTTATAATCGAAAGATGTGATGTTTATTGTTAATACATGAAAAATTAAAAAGGAGCATTGTGTCTCCCAGTATTATGATTTTAAAACTTGTATATCTATACTAATATTATAAAGAAGTAAGGTTTTTTTCTTTCTAGCTTTGTTCGAGGTAATCTCTGGAACTACCGAACCGAATTCAAAACTAATGATATCAAAATGATGGTGTTAATCGCCGTTCCAACATAGGCTATATCGTATGTCCATGGCACTATCCCAAAGGGGTGCAGGAGCAAAAAACCTTCTAAAAATGCTATTTTTGTGTTACTGAAGAGCCTAGAAACATGAAATTTGGAATGGTCGTTATAAATTATAAATGATCTCTTAGAACATTTCTTAAAAAATTCAAAATTTAACAGGGGCAAAAATGTGCAAAAAACGTTCTAAATGGCGATTTCTACACAATATCAGGAAGTACCGAACCGATTAGAAAAATAATGGTGTCTAAATGATGGTGATAGCCCTTGCTCCAACATAGGTTATATTTTATGCCTGTGACACTACCCCAAAGGACGATGCAGGAGCAAAAAACATTCTAAAAATGCAATTTTTGTTTTACTAAAGGGTCTAGAAACATGAAATTTGGCATGGTAGTTACTTATTAGATATAAATTATCTGTAAGAACATTTCTTAAAAAATTCGAAATGTAAAAGGGGTGATAATACACTAAAGATGTTCTAAAAAACGTTCTAAATGGTGATTTCTATGCAATCTCAGTAAGTATCAAACAAATTTCAAATGTAATGGTTGGAAATTGATGGTGGGTGTCACTACCTCCTGGGGGTTGCAGGAATAAAAAACTATCTAAATTATGATTTTTGTTTTACTGAAGGACTTAGAAACATGAAAAAAGTACTATCTTTCTTGTTTTATTGATTGCATAGTACTTTGGTATTTAAGTGCAAATTGTAATTTGTAACAATGCAATATTAGTTGTGAAACTATTAGGTGTGTCAAAATTTCCTTACAGTTTTAAAAATTCATAAAAATTAATAAATTATCCTATCAGTGCGATCTGCACCATAAAGCTTGTCAAAAAGTCTGACTTCTTTTTGAGGCAATAGAAAAAAGTTCAAACAAATCCAAAGTAAATTCAGATTTCAAAAATTCATCAAAATGTAACAAATTGCCATATTGGAGTTTTGTTTAATGCATAAGACTGCATCAAAAAGTAAAATTTTTCATAGCAAAAGAAAAAAATCTTATTAGTCCATTCGCATTTCAAAAAATCATAAAAAAAAATTGTCATGTCGGAAGTGCATTTTACCCTATAAGACTTGGCAAATAACAGCATTTCTATGGCAAAAATTAATTATTTTAAAAAATTAATTTTTTTCAAAAATGGGTGAAAAAATTGATTTTTTTCACAAGTTGTTATGAATTTTTGATGCACTTTTGTTATATCCTTTAATAGAAATTAGATAAATATAACATAACCCCTCATAACTGTTTTTTGTGATGCATGAATTTTCCATTACAATTGCCTGGGTGCTTGTGTATCCTATTATCTATGTGTGTATTCTTAAAATTGAAATTAATTTAAATTGGAATTAATTTAATTCCAATAATTTAATTGGAATTAATTTAATATTATTTTAATTAATTTACATAAATTAATTGAAATTAATTTACATAAATTAATTGAAATTAATTTATGTAAAGAGCAAATTACTCCATTTATAATTTATATATTTCTTTAAAATAACCAGGGGATATTTCAGATCTATTTTGATAAGTTTCTTTGAATTGAATCATATTTTTTACTATTTAATAAGTGACAGGAAAATGTAACTGCACATTTTTGCTAGATTTATTTGAAAGTACACATTTTAATAGTGTGTCATTTTCACAGTAGTAGAAGCGTAGAAGCAATGTGACATTGCAGCAGGCACTGCAAATTATTTAATTAAAAAAAAACAGGAATATTTATTTACATTTACTTTATGTGTCTAGATTTTTTATTTCTTTATAAATGCAAATTTTGGTTTCAAATGCAGGTTATAATTTTCTACAATATTGGACATGGTCTGACATTGTTGGGTTCACAGATGAATTTTAGCTTCAGGTACTATTGCTCTAGATTGGCAAAAAAAAAAAAAAAATCTGCTACTGGGTTCATTTATTACAATAGAAGGTATTGATAAGCTGTTAATTCTACCAGTTATAAAATTTTTAAACGTTAAACGAAATCCAGCTTATGTACTGATTATAAAATTAAATGCTTATATATCAAATACTACAATTTATGAGTATAAATAGTTTATAATCTGTGATTTCTTTTAATTGTTTACTTCATTAAAATATTGCATATTTATAGATATGATTTTAATGATTTGTTTTTAATGTGTGTATGATATAATGAATTCAATTGCATTAAAATCTTCTTAAACAGTGTTTTTTAATTTTTTTTTAACATAAAAATTGTTAGTTAAAGAAATCAGACATGTAAAATGCATAAGGCTAATTCCATGAAAACTTGTCATGTCTGTCACACAGCTGAAAATCGCTATGCTACTAGTATTTTAGAACGGGAAAAATTTGACTTATTTTATCGGAGATAGCTCATCAATTGAAAAACACGAAGCAAACTTTTCGAAAATAATGGTGGCCAACAAGCATAGCAATTTTCAGCTGTGTGACAGACATGACAAGTTTTCATGGAATTAGCCATAACTGTTTTCTTCCATTCATTTATTTTAATTCTAATTCTAATACATTTCAGGATTAATTTATTGTCACACTGTCTAATGTATATGTATATAATTATTTTATTAGGATGTCCATGCACGTTATAGGACTGAAGCTCATCAAGACATTGTATGTCGATTCAACGAGCGCTTTATTTTGTCCCTGCCAACATGTAATGACTGTCTCGTTTTAGATGACAAGCTTAATATATTGCCCATTTCATCCAATGCTTTGACAATAAAGCCTCTTCCACCTAAAGCTATGGTAAGAGCTTTCTTTTTATATTTCTCTGCTTTAAATCAATTGTAGATAGAAATTATTTATTTAAATTTCAATTTGACTGTTGCCTTAAGATGGTTAAAATTAATATTTATTAGTAGTATTTTTACTATTTTTATTTGCAAGATATCTAGTAATAGTTTTTGATATTTGTATATCATCCAAGACTCACTATAATATAGTTTAATACTTTACAATATATGTCGATCGTAAGTTATGGCCAGGTTCAATAATGTATGCATTTGTTGAGATTTTTAAAGGCTGTTTCTTCCGTGTATCGATAAATATTCTAAAATTGTTCTTTACCATCTTAGTTTATTCAGAGGAAAGATGTAAAATTAAAAAGTCCATGCAGAAATAAATAGGGATGGTGGCTGAGAACATTTCTTAAAAACGTTTTTCACATCACTGAGTTCGTGAAGTGAGAACCTGCAATTGAAAAATTAATCATTCTGTAATACACACACATTAGCATCACACAATTGGCGAAAAGAGAGAGCACATGAAAATGAATGATATCATATGAGCAAAAATTATCTGTTACACTTTAAATAATTAGGAGAATTTTCGAATTTCGTGACAGGGTAACCAAAAAGGCAGTCCTAAAAAGTGAGTCAGAAAGAATTTGAATGTCAAGTTGTACGTTAGGAATGAAGTCGGAACCTAGCGTGAAAGGCAAAACAGACCGCAAGTACTGGAAATGTTTATGATTTAACGAGGAAGTTGAACTCAAAAATTAAGCAGAGCAAAGAGTCATTTCTATTGACCGAAAGCAATGTTGATCTTTATTCATTTTTTTCATATCTGGTGAGGGTGAGTAATCATCATTTCTTTTCTTTTGGAGGAAAAATATAACTGGAATTGAAGTAAAAGTTAAGATAAAATGAATAAGTAATTAAAGATTAGTTTTTAACTGAAATTTAGAGACAAGGAATAATTAAAAAAATATATATGTGATTCTACATCACACTCACATTTCCCCTTGACCTGCAGGCTTAATTTCACCAGTGAAGGACTATATACCAGGCTATGCGTGTGAAATGTTTGTGTCATAAAACTCACCTCCGACCAGTGCCTTGTTACATCAGTTGCATATCACAGGCCGATCTGGTTCAAATATGCAACCATTACTGTGTAGTAAATGACATATGGGTGTATGTCATAGTCATTGATTACTGAAATTAGAGACACACACAGAGTTCGTCCTGATGATCAAGGGGCTAAAGTTCCTAAAAATTTTCAGTGCCCCTAACATTATTAAAATTTTGTATGTTTAAATGAAAGAAAAAAAAAAGGAAAGAAAAATTTATAAATCCTTGTATTTCTTAGAAGACAGAGAACCATTGGCATTTCAGCAGATTTCCAGTATTTTAAAATTCACCCCCCCCCCCCCCCCCCTACACACACACACAGCCTCTTCTCCCCTATGAAATTTCTACTTTGTCTTTTCTCTCTCAGCATACAAAGTTTAAAATCTTTCAAAACTTTATTATTATAAAAATTAATCTGTACTATTTTGATAATTTTTAAAACAGTAAATAGCATGTGCAAATAAATAGATATATTTTTCTGTTAGCCAGCACACTTTTCACCAATAACAGTTTTGTCATTTTGGTTGTAAATCATTGTACCATCCTTGGTGAAATAATTGAAACATCACTAGAGAAAATACATGCACATTCAAAAACTAAAACAAAAATAACTTTTCTAATTTCATTTAAATATAAAGAAAAGAAAAAAAATTGTTTTAATAAGAAATAAGGCCATAAAGCAAACATTATATATTTCAATATCAAAGAATCGTTTCTACTTTATTCATGCAGAAAAAAGCTATTGTTTTTATCTATTTATTGCTGTTTTGTTTACTTGTTCCACCATTATTGCATTATTGACAAGTCTCAAATTTTCATTATAACTAAGCATATTAGAATCCTAGAAAAATAGACAAGCTATAGACGGCTTGCACATGATGTCACATGCCTGGCATTGCCTGATATGGCGCCCAAATATAAGGCGAATGTGATGCTCTCCATTTGACTTATTAGACTTATTTGCACTATAAAAATAAGAAAGATCTAAATTAAACCGAAAGATAACACGTGCTTTTAACGGCAAACAGGGAGTTCTGACGTTCCGTGTGTGCTCCAGATGCAGTTGTATTAGTCGTTGCTAATAGCAATGTGACGTCAATGCAAGCCATATATAGTTGTTAGATTCCATGTTGAAAATGACGGACATGGTTGTTATGCCAGTGATGGCGATTGAAACGATGTTTGGAAATTTATTATTTACACATGACAAATGGAAAGTTCTTACAATATTGCTAATGTGATTTTTATTGTTTTTTTCTTCCATTATTTTATCAATTTTTTAGTACTATAATTTTATTTGTTTTATATTTTGCTTATTTTAGGACAGTAAAAAATCACCCGAAGAGGAAAAACTGATGGAATTAAAAGCATCATTAAGTGATAAAGAACCTAGAAGTGTTCTTATAAAATTATGCAAAACTTTTGATCAAGCTGAAGCTGTTATGAAATTTATAGATTCTTTATCAGTAAAGAGTCTTCGCACAACTGTCACCCTTACATCTGCCAGAGGCAGAGGCAAGTCTGCTGCTCTAGGACTTTCTATTGCTGGTGCAATTGCTTATAAGTATGCTAATATTCTCGTCACTTCGCCACATCCTGAAAATTTAAAAACTCTTTTTAAATTTCTTTTACAAGGTTTAGATGCTCTTGGCTATGAAGTAAGCACATCAATTTTTGAATGACATTTTGACAGTTAATTGAATAATAAATGTAACAATAATATTTTTTTATCATGAACCTCCTATTTAAATGCATTGAATATTTTCTGATGATCTTATCATATATTTTTAAAATAAATTTCATTATTAAAAGAGAATAATAAAGAAAAAAGCTTCAATAAATTATCTATAGTGATAGTGTAGAAAAATAATTATTACTATTACATAGTTGCCAACCTCCCGATTTTTTTCATGCCAATATTTTTATGCAAAAATACTTGCTTTATGCAATCGCAGTTTTAATGCAATTAAATAAAGAAAACATTTTTGTAAGATTTTACTGCTATCCAAAAAATCGGGAGATTGGCAACTGTGTAATAGTAATAATTATTTTTTTACATTATCACTATAGATAATTGCCAATTTTTTTATATTTTGATTACCACTATTTCTTAATACAAATATTTGCTTTGTTTAATGACAGGAATTTGTGATTAAATAATACAAACATTGCCATTACTCCAAATATAGGAAACCTTCAAGTATGTATTATACATATCTTAACTGGAGTAACAAACCATACAGTATCAGAGTGATATACAAAGTGAGGGTAAAAAATGGCAGCCTATCTAGTTTACATTTTGAAGTCTGAATAAGGTGTTGTATAAATTAAATGCAGTTGCTATATGTTATACACAGTCCAGTCATATTAATGTGACCACCATCTACTTTCAACGTCTACGTAAAATAACCAATCACAGAAGACAGGTGGCAGCACATTGCAGTGGAGCGTATATAAAGGGTGTCCGAGGGAATTGGAAAACATTGCAATCTTTGGTGTAATCAGGAGTGTAGTGGAGGGTATACGGAGGTATACGCCGTATACCTTCTGGATTTTTTAAAGATGCTCCGTATACCCTCTGTTTCTCAAATAAATGCTAATAGCGTATACTCTAAGCATGGCTTTAGCGTATACCCTCTGCCTATAGCGTATACCTTCTGGGTTTTTTACGACTACATCACTGGGCGTAATGCAGAAACAGAGTGATTTATCTGACGTCTATAAAGGCGTGATCATTGGCTTTCGGGCCAAGGGTGGAAGCATTTACCGAAATGGCTAATTTAGTAAATTGTTTATGTGCTGCCATGGTAAAAGTATACCCGTGCATGACAAAATGGCACTATCGAAAATCAGCGTCGTGGCAAATATCATAGGCCATAGATGACAGAGGTGAGCAATGGCTGCAGAGATGCATTCGGCCAAATAGACATGCAACCATTGAGTAACTGACTGCCCAGATGAACCAAGGGGCTACCAACAGTGTCTCCTGAATGACGGTTTAGCAAATGTTGCTCCGCATGGGCTTCCACTGCAGACGCCTGGTTAATGCACCTATGCTGACTGCTGTTCATTAGCGACGGAGGCTGGAATTTGCACGCCAGTACTGCAACTGGATGTCCACTGAGTGGTAACAGGCGGCTTTTTCAGATGAATCATGTTTTATATTTCATTGGAAGGATGGACGTTGGCATACGTGGCGTGAAACGTCTGAAAGCAAACAACCCTTCAGCAATTGCCAGAAGGGTCCAAGCTGGAGGAAGGAGCACTATGGTCTGGGGGAATGTTTTTGTGGTATTTTCTGGGTGCAATTATCGTTGTGGAAGGCACGATGGATCAACACAAGCACACATCTGTCCTTGCAGACCATGTCCACTCGTACATGAGAATTGTTTTTCCTCAGAATCATGGCATCTACCAGTAGGACAATGGTAGGTGTCATACAGCTTGCAGTGTACGTGCATGTTTCGAAGATCACCAGGATGAGTTTACCGTACTCCCCTGGCCGGCAACTCCCTAGACTTAAACCCTATTGAGAATCTGTGGGACCACCTCGATTGGGTTGTTCACACCATAGTTCGTGTAACTTAGCGTAGCTGGCCATGACACTGGAGTCGATATGGCTCAACATACTAGTGAACACCTTCAGGAACCTAATTTACTCTCTTCCTCACGTCTCACAGCAGTCTGCACTGCGAAAGGTGGTTATTCTGGCTTTTGACAGGTGGTCACATTAATGTGACTGGACTATATATTTTCTAAACAATCACTTTCGCACTAGCAAAGTTGCTCTTCTTATATTTTTTTTCAAATGTTTCTTTTAGCGGCAATGTTGTTGATATGATATAACAGAAAACTACCAAAATTACTTACTGTTAAAATTCAATCCTTTTCCATCTATTCATTTAATGATTATTTTCCTAGTAGCAGAAACAGTGCAGCACGGCAGCAGTGCTGCAGATTTTTTTTATATGCTGCAGATCAATCTAATAGCTTTAAAAATAATTCTGGGAGTAGAAAAGTAGCTAAAATTAATTTTTATTTCTAGATTTATTGTACTTTCTGCTTATATATTCTTTGTAGTAAATGCAAACTCTGCTTATTTTATGGGCTACTATAACTTCTTATAATAGTAAGCTTGGTCCAACATTCTTGGGTCACAGATAAATATTGATTTGCTGCAGATTAACACAGAAATTCTGCTACTGGGGTTATTTTCTAATTTACCTTAATAGAATTTCAAAGAATTTTAATTTTAATTGCTTCCTCTTTTCCATATGCCTTCATTGCACCACAAGCTGAAACGAACTACAAAGTTTTCTTTTGGCTAATTTTGTCTGAACAGAGTTTTAAGAATAATTTAATTGAAGAAAAATAAAAACTGAATATACCCTTGCTAGTATTATTAGCTAAGAACATATCTCACAATGTCTATGGTGAAATGGTTTATTGTTTCAGTGTTGTCCTTATAACCATTGAAAATAATAAAATATATATACATATAAAGTACTTAAAATACAATTATTTTTTTTTAATTCCTTTCTGTATCACGTTAAAATCTTTTTTTCCAATTTTTGTTTACGGCAAAATTATTATCATTTGTAATTAGATTGATAATTTTGAATCATCCTATACTTTATTTGGAGCATTAAGAGAATCTGGAAGGCAAATCGTGAAAAAAGTCTTTATATATATATTGATTCCTTCCTTTTTCCCTTTTCGAATGGTACAGTACTTTTGTTTCTACGACAATGAGATGTCAAAAAATGTTAAGTAATTCAGTTTGTTTACATCATACATAAGCATTACATATTTAAACTTTAAACTGAATTTTCTCAATCCTGTTTTTTGAATTTCGATGTATCTTTTTATAGAAACTGCTACATATTATTGTTTGTAATCTTGCCTGAATATTTTACACATATCCCTAATCAATCTGAAATGAACTTCTGTTACAAACATATGTACAAATTTTTTATAAAAAAGTTTTTGTTATTTAAAAATGGTTTTTATTAAAGACTTAAAAAAAAAAAATAAAGAATATTTGTTTATAAAGTTGACTTTACTTTATTAGGAATTATTCATATTATGTTTGTAAAAAAATTCAAGTGAAATATCTTTGGTAGTTTCTGAGAAAAGGTACATTAATTTAACATGTAAGATGTAGGATCTTCTAACTGCCCTTAATGGTATTTGAAGAAGATACACTGCTGTATAATGTACAAAAACATAGTACATAAATTAACACTAATTTCATAGATGATAATTATTGTTTTTCTTAATTTGATCTTGTTTTTGTTTATTTATTTATTTATTTTGTTGCAAAATGTCGAAATCTATTGAGTCATATTTTTATATTTCTGTTTAAAAATATAAATAAAGCAGTATTTAACATCCAGAGTTTCTCCTAGGCAGTTTCAGGAGGATGCTGTACACTGCCTCCTCTTAAAGGTTTACAAAATAGCAACCTTCTTGCCCCTCATCTAAAAAATAATTTGCTTTCATAGTAAAAAATAACTCATTGTTGTTTTTAACCCGTTGGGGACGAACGACTGGTATTCGTGCCGTGAGTTTGGAACGTTTTTCGCTACTTGTTTTTCAAAAAGTATAACGCACAAAAAATTTTTGTTGATCATATTTGAATTTATGTTAGTGAAGAACACATTTCCTTTTAACTAGGAAAGCAAATGGAATGCCATTAATATTTTTTTATCCATGTGAATTTAGTTTTTCAAAAAAATACTTCAATGAAAAAAAATGTGTTTATTCCATCATCAGTTTATGTTTGACTGATGTTTCTGAAACATGATCTCTTTTCGATCATAAATCTTTTACGTGTTTATAAAGCTTTATTTTTTATTTATCGCAAAGATTTTTCTGCAGCACTTGGAAGGGAGAATCTGTGGGTCAGCTGATAAACTGAAAACATATGACGTATGAGTATGCTTGATTTGGGCGTCTGACTAAGAGTCGCAATTAATGCATGTTTTCTATTACTCTTTTTTTTTTTCTTTACTTTTATCTGGATTAGAAATGGCTTACTTGTAGATCTACGGGTGCGCATTTTCTATTAGCTTTTTTTTCTTTTATCTCGATTGGAAATTGCTTATTTGTCTATTGTTGTGATTACTGAGCTCTGGGATTTGTTCCTTGAGAATAAAAGGGTGACTCCACTTTATACTTTTTCTTGTTGCGCAAATTCAGTTGAGCAGTAAAAAAAAAAAAAAGAGAGAGAGAGAGAAAGAAAGAAAAAGTTACTGATTGTGGGTTACTTTTGTTAATTTTTTTAATCTTACCTTCAATAATTTTATATATCGCTTCAAATTAATTCATTTTAAATTAAATTAACTATATTTAAATATCGTGTTTCCCAAACTCATTAAAGTGTCAAAAAAACACAGTCTTCAGAAAGTAAAATTTCTGAGAGTTAGGGATTCTAACACAATCGTTGAACTCTGACTATTTTGATAAATAAGCGCATACATTACCATGCATATTTCCAATAAATGGCCAGTTTTACCCATTATAATTTAATACATTTATTCGATATATTCTGTTATATGTATATATATATATATATATATATATATGTATGTGTATAGGGGCTATGTGGGGGGGGGGGAGATGTAAACATAATTTCTTATTAACAAAACAGGTGGACAACATTATTTCTTTTTCATTTACTAGCAAACAGAAGTATCATTTCAAACATATTTCGCATATGTTATATCGAACAGCGGATTATATATGCATACACATATGACAGAAGAATAGGAATGCCAAACGTTGGGTTTTTCCGTATTTTGGAATTAAATAATTTTATAATCATTTAAAGATTTTAATAATAACTTTGTATTCTCATAAAAATAGATAACAGACCAAAAAAAGATAACATACTATTTTGATGTAAAGACAAGTTACAAAAAAAAAAAAAAAAAAGTTTGGTTGGATAAAAAATGATAACGATATCAAAAGACATATCCCCCTCCCCTTAGCGATATCATGTGCCAGCCCCCCCCCCTCCCCCCTAAAATGGTAACGTTATATATGCACAGCCCCATATATATATGTATATATCCAATTTTAAAAATACTTTTAACATTAATGACATTTTTGATAAGTATATTATAAATTATTACTCAGTTCCATTTATTATTTTTAATTATTATTCCATACTTTTAATTTCATAAATTTATTTATATTTTAAATAATTCTAATACACAAGATATAAATAAATATATTTTAACAACAACTAATTGTTTGATGAATGTATTTTAAGTTATCATTCAAGTTTACTCATTATTATCAAATACTCTTTATTTCATATTTCGTTTTATTATACGTAACTATATATTTTTTCTTTTATTTTTAAAAATATTTTTAACATTTAACAACTGTTTAGAACTGCATATTTTAAAGTGTAGCTCTAGTGCATTTATTATTACTTATTATTATTCAATACTTTTTATTTGATAGATATATTATGATTGATTATATATTTACATGTAATTTTTTAATTTTCAAAAATATTTTAAATAAAATTAAGCATTTTCAAACTATTTTTATGTATGTCTGTATATTAAGTATTAAAATGTAGCATGCACAAGTTGCTTGCAAGTTTTATTTAACTATTTTATTTGTGAATAAATCAGCTTTATTAAAACACTTATTTTGCTTAAGGAATGTGTTAGAAATAGAAATAAAACTAATATGTTTTTTAACAAAATTATTTTTTATTTGAGCAAAATGTTTCATATGTTGCTATATGAAAGGCACGTAAGTATTTTGTGACCATATTATATCATTTTTTAACCTAAAAAAGTGCTTAAAATATGCATTATATATACTAAAAAAGTCATTTTTGTACTAAAATAGTTGAGAAAATAGCTCAATTTTTTGCGTGAATATATATAATAACAATCTATTCCATGTATGTGTATCTCAAAAGGTTGTATGGAAAAATGAATCTTTTATAATTTTTTAAAGAACACTTTACAAGAGTTAGGCGTAGCTTCGCAAAATCCTTCGGCCCAGAAGAAGAAATCAAATTTTCCCGCTCCGTCCTCAGATGTGCACTTCAAAATACATGCGCCATCGCGAACAGGTTAAAAGAGTGCTCTGACTATTAAATATTATAAATAATTAAAAAATATAAAAAATACCTTTAAAAATAATGTGTTCTTAAGAATCCAAAATATACCCTTAGGAATTCAAAACATGCCCTTCAGGATCCAAAAGTGCCCTTTTTAGGTAGATTTCGTAAGAAATACTACCTATTGCAGTCGTTACCATGGTGCGACTTTAGAAAAATTCCTTCATAACTTTTCATTGTAGGACCCCAGGAACCCAAAACCACCCCCACCGAAAAAGTTTATATATATATATATATATGTGTGTGTATGTACTAAATTTTGTCCGCACAATAAAAGTCGCAATTATGCACGGATTGTCTTCAAACTCGCCAACAACTTTGATATGGCTAATATCTCGGCGGGGATTGAAAATGGGCGAAATCGGCCCAAGAGGGTGGAAATGGGGAGGATTCAAAATTTTGAATACTGTCTTAACATAATTCTGATAAAACCAGCTCTTACACAACAATGGCAGGAAAAAATAAAAGTTTTTCGTTATGGCAGTTGCCAACAATTAAACAATAAAATTCTCACCACAACAATTATTTCTCTATTGCAAAATTTTCACGTGTAAAATTAAATAGTTTGACAAATTGAAAACAAATTGAATATTACGTCATAAGTTTTCTAGAGCAAGATTTCAGCATGAAAACTCAAAATAAAATAAATAGTTTGAAGAATTTAAAAAATATGTATATTGCGTCATATTGGAAATATAATGGACCTCAGCAGGTGAATATGTAACGCCATGTGAGTTTGAAGAAACATATTAAAACATGATAAAAACCCGACTATGAAAATATTAACATATTTTAACACTTTAAGGTTCTCTGAATTTTTTGTAGCCATTTTTTAAACCCATTCCATATGCATGTGTGTGTGTATTCGTGTATATTATAATTTTCACAAAAAGTTTAGCTCCCTACAGCTCACTCTTTGTGAAGAAACTGGGTTTATCTCTAATCTTGATTTAAGTTTTGTTGGAGAATTTAGTACTTAACATCGAAATCTACCTCTGCCTGTAGGCCCGAGCCGGCAGAGATTTTTTTAAACCTGGGGGGGAACTCTGAATGTAACATTAAATATGTTTTTTTTTGTTGTTGTTGTTGTTGTTGTTTTTCAAAAGTTCATATCAGTTTAGAAAATTTACAAATTAAAGAAAATAGAAAATATTATAGAAATTTCTCCTAACAGACATTGTTTCAGCTGTGGTCAATGATTAAAGCAATACAGTTACAGACAAGCAGCTTATGAAAATTTCTGTATAAGAGCAACAGAACTCTTATAGTCTCACTTTGGAAATCCTGATTGTTGAAAATCACAGAATAAATCAACATAGAAATAAAAATTAATGATTTTCAGATTTTTTTTTTCCTTTACATGTGCTATAAGACCTTCCTTCATGCCAAATATCAAGGTTCTGGGTCAAATACTAAATAAAGTTTTTAAAAATAAAACTTACAGGATATTTCTCATTAACCTAGAACCCTGAAATTTGGTATGAAGAAAGGTCTTATAGCACATGTAAAGGGGGGGAGGGACGATCTGAAAATTATTAATTTACATGTGCTATAAGATTTTTCTTCAAACCAAATTTCAGGCTTCTAGGTCAATCAAAAATACCCTGTATGTTTTATTTTTAAAAACTTTAGGGTACTTGATCTAGAAACTTGAAATTTGGCATGAATGAAGGTCATATAGCACATGTAAAGGAAAAATATCCGAAACTCATTAATTTATAAACCTATGTTGATTTATTACATAACAAACTCATGAATTTCCATAATCAGTACTAATACCAAATTACCATATCTTATTTTTACTTGGGTATATATGTATGTGTGAAATCTATAAAATATTTGTGAAATAAATCATGCCTTTATTTGAAAATTTTAAACTTTTTCTTTTCATTTATATAGAAATCTTCAGATTATGAAGAAATCCGAGCCACAAATGTTGAATTCAACAAAGCAATTATTCAAGTAAATGTTATGCGGCATCATCGGCAAACAGTAAAATATATTCATCCATCCTGTGGCAAGAAATTGGGTCTTGTTGAGCTTGTTGTTATAGATGAAGCTGCTGCTATACCACTTCCATTTGTTCAAGATCTGATGGGTCCTTATTTAGTTTTTATGGCTTCAACAATTAATGGGCAAGTAATTCCTTTGCAGATTTTTGTTATTCCTGTGTTAGTTGCAATATTTAATACATCTCTTCCTTCTTCAACAATTCGTTGTTTTAGAAAAATATATTTTACTTTTAACATGCGAGATATGTTCTCTTTCATCAACTAAGCCTAATGATATCTTTTGTTGAAGTAGATATTGTCTTTTAAAAATGTTTCCTGTGCAAAAATTTCAGTGCACAATTCCATGCTAAATATTTAAATAAAAAAGCTTTATTGGATCAATAAATGAATGCAGTCTCTAAGACTTCGCATCCCCTGTTAGGTTTTACATTGTCACCTTTCCTTTTTTGAATTAAAGAAATTATCAAAGGTACTGCTGCATCTCTTCCTTCTCAAATATCTCAGTATTATTTGGATAAATTTGCTTGATGATATTTGAAAAGTTGTTTATTTCTTCCTAAATATGTTTTATAGTATCAGGACTCTTGAATCCAATATCTTCCAATATTTAATTTTATTCTTCCTTTTTTAGAATCATGATGGCAACTGAATTTAAATAACAATTGTAGTTTATGTTCAAGAGTACCTACATAATTCTCTAAAAGTTTTTAATACAATTAATATGCAGGAAAAAAGAATAAAAAATCCCATGTGCCATAAAATAGCATTGTAAATAAAATGTATATTGCAAACATTGACAAAAACAAAAGGTATTGCAACTAACTGAGAATTACTCATACTCAGAATTTTCTCTTGGGGAAATTTTCAACTTTGTCTTAAGTCCATATACTACCTTACATGTATATATTGATTAACTGATATTTCTTCTGATTTGTAATGTCATAAAATCTCTAAGTCGGTGTTTCTCAACCTCTTCTTCACTATTCTACTCCAAACAAGGATAACTTGCAACAGCGTCTTCCTCATCTTCCCCTGCATACACACATCACTAATGTAAATGCTCTGTTTTTCTCCTATTGTCTCATTTAGTGCAATTGACATAATTATCACCTGCTTGAGCCTCCCCTGCAGATTTTTCATGCCTCTGAAGAGAGGCAAGCCTTACCAGTTGAGAAACACTGCTCTAAATCATCACATGGATGACTGTATACAATTATGTATACAATAATGTTTTAAATCTACATATATCCATCACATATTTCTGTTCTGTATCTGATTTATCATCACCATCTTACTGAGCCGTTTATCATTTATAAATTAGAGTCCCAAATGAAATATTTCAGTTAAGCAAGCATTGTAAACTAAACTGCAGTCCCAAAATGTCACTCCTGTGTGTAATCTATAAGACATTGAACGGGGCTACTGGCATAATGCAATCTAGTAAGGGGCAAGATTTTGGAACAAATGTGCATTTGATCCAGATTCTTGGCCACACAAATGAATTTCTGCCAGCATTTTTCAAAAAGGAGAATTGAAACAATAATTTTTTTCTTCTGGTTCCCCTATTTAAGGTAAATTTTAAATGCATAAATAAAAATAAAACTTGAGAACATAGGAATACATAAAATTGACTTCCGAGGATGCTCAAGGAGGCAAGACTCCCTTGACAAAAAATTCTTACCACTTCTGTTTCTTGGTGTTAAAGTATTTTAAGTCGCTTGTGTAGAATAAATGTTACTAATTTTTTCAAGTTCATCAAAGAAAAAGAAAACTTAGCTAATTAAATTTCAAAATCCAAGAAGAGACAGTGGGCCTCCCTTGCATCTCCCTTCCTTGATGATGCTCATATCATTAAATTATTTAATGCCCTTTTTTGTAGTCTAAAATTTTCAAAAGGGGTAGTCGAAAGAATCTTACTAGTTTATTTGCTAAAATAACTGACATAGCTGTTTTAAATCTTAATGCATGTCATGGCTTATCATCATTAGTACCTTTTATATTCCATTAATACTAGCAGTTACACCTATATATCACAGTAGAATTGAATTTTTTAAATAAGTGAGATTGTTATTTTATTCTCAGTTACAGTTTGAATGAACATTTTTACCATACATCTTTGTTACACTGCTGTGTATTGAAATGACACAAAAGTAAAATCTTTACTTCTTTCTTTCTTAATGAAAAGAAACATTTGATCAGTTGTTTTGAAATAGAAAATTTGAAAAGAAAAGAAAAGAAAAACAGATTTTTGTAACATGAAATCTCAATTTTTTTTTTTTTTTTTTGATTGTGGTAAATGTTTTAGCTTAAATCCATCAATCTCTATGAAATTCTGTAAACCATCTAAAAGCAGTGACATGAGATGGAGCTTCGTTTCAATTTGCTAATTGTAGGATGGCATTCTTCTAGATGTAGCTGTACTTTAAAATCATAGAAAACCACAAAGCAATAATGCTCCCACATTAACTCCATTTTTCTTTCTTTCAAAATTTATTCAGTGAAAGCTAAGTATTGATTGTTGCTGGCTCAATCCACGGGAGAGTATCTCACACTTGATCATCTACACTAGCTTTTTTGTCAAAGGATTTAAAGCTCAAACTTTTAAATCAAATATTTTTAGATTTAACCAACATTTGTTTGTTTTAATACAGCAGCATATATTTTTCATATATCTAGACAGAGATTTCACAAGTATGAAAATGATGTTTTAAATAATTTATGCTGTTGTACTATGATAGGTAAATGTTAATTAAGTATCAAAATTCTTATCTTCAATGTTTTTATAACAGTTTTGCTTTTGTAATGAATATTTGTTATCAAATTTCAAAATTTTGTTCTATTATGTGCAATTAAATTGAAAATAATTGTTCTGTAATAATTTATTTATCTTATCTTTTGTTATAATTGTTATTTAAGCTTAACCACATTTATTTAAATATATAGTATAAAAATCATTGAAACAAATTAAAAGCTTCAAGTAAAGTGAAATCTTGCTTACCAATATTAATATATGCATACTATACACAATATGTTTAATATTTTTTGTAAACATGACAGTGTATGTTTATTTTCCATCAAATTAAACTCTTTTTCTTCTTTCTAAAATTGTGGTGTTAAAAAGAGAAAATCATATATTCATCATAATTGTGTTTAACAAATCATTACCAAATAAAAAAGAAAAGTGCCCAGCTAAACTGATGGCATTGAGCTCACAGGCTATTCACACTAATTGTATATTATACTCTTATTTTAAAGAATAATGCCCCTCAAAAAAATAAGTGAAGGGGAATTAGCCCCCGTTTCCCCCTTTATACTTAACCAGTGAACCTCCAAATCTAATCAGGGAAGCTCCTTATCATAATAAACCGGTATACCAAATTTGGAGCAAATCGAATAATCCTGCAAAAAAACCATTTATCTAAATTAAGGGGGTGGGCTAGCCCCCCTTTATCCTTAACCAATGAATCCCCAAAACGAATCAGGGAAGCTCCTTAACATAATAAACCGGTATACCAAATTTGGAGCAAAGCGAATAATTCTGCATGAAAAACCCATTTATATAAATTAAGGGGGGTGGACTAGCCCCCCTTCCCCCTTTATCCTTAACCAATGAACCCCCTAAACTAATCATGGAAGTTCCTTAACACAATAAACCGGTATACCAAATTCGGAGCAAATTGAATGATTCTGCATGAAAAACCCATTTATCTGAATTAAAAGGGGTGGACTAACCATCCTTTTCCCCCTTTATCCTTAACCAATGAACCCCCAAAACTAATCAGGGAATTTCCTTAACATAATAAACCGGTATACCAAATTCGGAGCAAATCGAATGATTCTTCATGAAAAACCCATTTATCTGAATTAAGGGGGTGGACTAACCCCCCTTTTTCCTTAACCAATGAACACCAAAAACTAATCAGGGAAGTTCCTTAACATAATAACCGGTATACCAAATTCGGAGCAAATCGAATGATTCTGCATGAAAAACCCATTTATCTGAATTAAGGGGTTGGACTAACCCTGTTTTTCCCCCTTTATCCTTAACCAATGAACTCCCAAAACTAATCAGGGAAGCGCCTTATCACAATGAACCTAGAAAAAAATTTTGAAGCAAATCGGATGTTTCTATCAAGAGTTATCGTGTTACGTACATACATACATACAGAACGGGCGGGCGCATTAGCTCTCAGGCTTTGATAGCCTGTGAGCTGAAAAAGGCGTTTGCTCTTTATTTACTTCAGTTATATTGAAGTTTGATGCTAAGAATATATTCTAGTCTTCCATTTCATGTTTTTCCTTTTTGCTTGAGTAAAACTTAACTAACTTTTATTTGATTGTTTTTAATATATCTTTATCTGTTTAATTTTCAGCATCTCAATCAATATATTTAGGTACTCATTCATTTAATTAATTAGTTACAAGAGTTGTGCATAAGGATACTGTTTTTTAAACATCTGAATTTCAATTTCCTTAGATGTTAAATCAGTTTATTTTATGTATTGATCTAAAATTAGAAATATGCCGAATAAGATTCATTTTAATTTACAGTTATGAAGGAACAGGCAGATCACTTTCTTTAAAGTTAATCAGCCAATTGAGAAAACAGTACAACAATAAAGAGCAGCCAACTGAGTCTTTTCAAAGAAAACTTTCAGGTATGTTTAAATATATTATTATCAGGGATGTAGTGGAGGGTATATGCCGTATACCCTCTGCATTTTTTTTAAGGAACACCGTATACCCTCTGTTTCTCAAGAAAGCTATAGTATATATACACTAGGGTATATCCCTCTCCCTTGAGCATATACCCTCTGTTTTTTTTTACGACTACACCTCTGATTATTATGTTTATATTTTGTTATCATCAGTTCATCTTACATTTAATATTGTAATGTATCATAATTCAATCAAAATTGTGACTGTTCTGAATATAACTGAGTGAAAAAATGATCAGACGAGGAGTTGAACCCAAAACCTTTCATGTGATGTCCGAACACTCTGTCATCTGAGCTACCTTGACAATTCTTAAGGTCAATGTTGTCAGATTCCGAGAAACATCTGCTATTAGAAATGAAATGATGTTCTATATTATTTTTGTCTTAATATATTATATATTGTATGGGCTGTGTACTGGAATTTCAAAATAACAGTCTTTCCTTATCTAAAACTGGATCTAAGCCGGTGAAAATGTATAGGTGGAATGAGGGGGGAAAAAGATAGTTTGAGAGGGGCGTGCCCAAACTTTTGAGATGTCTGTGGAAGATGGGGAGACAATGGGAGCCAGGTAGAAAGCTCCGGAGGTGTTAGATTGAGAAGAAGCAAGGGGTTGCTGGAGGGCAGTCTCTTAGGCAGGGATAGTCAGTTTTGAGCATGGCTCGCAAGGTGGACGTGTGTTCCTTGGATCGCCCTGAGAGAGTGCATAGGGTTGAGAGAGGCTCGGATAGCTTAGGCCTAGAGCCCATGTGTTGGGAGATCGAAATTGATCTCCGGAAAGCTAATTTAATGTGTGTAGAGTGAGAGTGATTTAACGTAGTTTAACAGTACACAGCCAGTATTTACTGTATTCAATTTAATGTTGAACCGGATCATCTATATCCGAGTTTGTAAGTGTAAATAGTCTTTTGTTGTCGTGTAAATAGTGTGTAAATAAACTGTTAATTTAGTTAATTGAAAGCGTTGGTTTTCATTTAAACAATCTTCTCAGTGTGTGACCGATATCACGTAATCATATCGGTGGTGGCAGCATATAAATAATAAGGATTTTCTTTGAAGTTGTGCGGACTAAGAGGAAACTCTGACAAATGTTATTCCCAAAAGGTTCTTCTTAAGAGTTGTCAAAGTAGCTTAGAGGTAGATTAGAGTAGAGGAAAGTTTTTCCTTGAAAATCATTTAAAAGCACTTCAATTTTTTTTCAAATATATGAACCATTGGCCTGGTTATGATGCTTGTTTTTGTAACTAATTGTTAGTTAATAAGTATATGGAACAATAGAAATAAATAAGTAAGAATAAATGCTGAAATACATACAAGATATTCCTTAGTTATTTTTATATGTATTTGGATATAAAGGTTTCACTAACTTAAATTGTAATAATTATTGGTGAAAGCAGTCAATAAAATGAGTATTGAAAGTCTTTATCTTTAAACTTTTTTTTTTCATTACAGGAAGAGTTTTGCATGAAATCACTCTGAATGAATCCATTCGATATCGCAATGGAGATAAAGTTGAAGATTGGTTAAATCGTTTACTTTGTCTTGATGTTTCAACACCTCCTGCTAACGTGAGAGAATTTCCATCACCATCTGATTGCAAGTTATATCCTTTTAGCAATGACTGTGACAGTGTTTATTTATATCTTGCTCCTTTTGCTGTATTTTCTTAGTAAGCTTGTATAAATATGGGAGTAGTATTTTTTAAATGTTTTTATGAATAATTAATGTGTTATTCTTTTAGTGTCTACTGATTTTGGATTTCACAACTTTAATTATCCACAATGATGCTCCCAGAGACAGGTTTAGGATAATTGAGAATCTGAACGAAAACTTTTAAAGACTCTTGTTTTAATACAGGGTGATTATAAAGTCTTTCCCTGATTAGAATAATTTATTGCAGAAAAAGTAATATAATTAGGCATAATGCTCGTTTCAATATATTGTAAAGACATTTATGAAGCTTTTAATTACAAGTACTTACATCAGTAAATTTTGATGCAAGCTCTCTTGGTAGCTTGAAGAATGTCAAGGTGGTATTCCATTTCTTGCCACGTATTACCCAACATTTGGTGTGTCACATTAGACACACCATCTGTGATCCTGACCTTGAGTGTTTCAGTGTCTTTTACTGGTGTTGCAAACACTCTGTCCTTTATGTACCCCCAAAAGAAAAAATCTAGAGGAGTAATTTTGGGTGAGTGAGGATGCCATGGTGTTGGTCCATCCTGACTGCGCCATTCTGCAATTCCATGTTGATAACAATGGAATGAAATTTATGCATAAGTGGTGCCATCTGATGGACTAAAAAAATTTAAGAACATGACTTTTCCATAATAAAAATTTTACAGTATTATATTCAATGGTTATTTCGTAATATTTTTTTATAATCAGGGAAAGGCTTTATGACCACCCTTTATATTTGAATGGCTAATTTAAAATAAACAAAATTTGTGAGAACATTCCATATACAAGCCCTTACTTAAGTGCTTAATTTAATTAAAGCAGTGTTTACAATGTCACCTCTAATCCTGATTCAATCCACGCCAATACCATCATTGTATTTCCGACCCCGTTTCCAATGAAAAAGTCAGTTTGAAGATGAAGCTAGCCTAGGTCATTTTCACCCCTGCTAGCTCCTAGGGCAGTAGCCCAGCATTTACCCATGATACCTCTCGGGTAAACACACAATGCCAGTTCACCCATTTTAGCGTGTTGTTGTCTCCATCGTTTGAAAGTTTTGTCAGTGCCTTTTTTTTTTGCGCTATTTACTGTTTTTTACAACTTTATCAAGTTTTTTTTTATTTTACTGATTTTTAATAAATTTTCAATATGATTCTTGGTGGGGTTTTTTTCCTTCTGCTGCGATTTTTTACAATCGTTAAGAAAAAAAATCAGTTTTAAACTTTTAGCCTAATATAGTAAATTTTGTCCACCACGATTTTGGAAGTTTTTGTAATTTTCAATGCAATTTTTAGCCCTCCCCCCTTTTTTTTTCTTTCCGCGATGATTTTTTGATGACCAGAAAAGGAATTCTGTTTTAAACATTTAGCATAACAAATTAAATTTTGTCTCCCGCGATTTTCAATACGATTTTTTGCGTTGTTGTGCTTTTGCACCAATTTGTTTTATATTCAAAAACGAATTCCTGTTAGAATGTTTTAGCTCTCACTGTAGTAAATTTCAAAGTAACTGTAATAAAATTAGTTTTTTTTTTTTTTTTTTTTTCATTTTCTTGACGATTTTTCAACATTAATAATAAGGAATCCGGTTTTAATCTTTAAGTTTAATTAAAAGGAAAAAAAATTCTCTTTTCAATAAAGTTTATTCACAATTACATACAGGGATTTTTGGATTTTTTTCCTGCGTTTTGCGGCGATTATACAGTAGATCTTTATAACACAATTCTCCTAACGCACAACTTCTCAGATGTAAACTATGATTTTTGCAGTTCAAAAGCACCTGCATTTTCACATTGTAAAATATTGCTACTCTCTAGATGACTAAATTTGATAAATTAGTTCAACTTTATCTTCTAATTTAAGACCTTTTTACTGAAAAAAAAATGCTATTATTACCATAAACATTTTTGAAAATGTTTGATATAAGGGATGGTTGTGTCAGTTATATTTGGATCATGTTTATAAACTAAATTTAACAATGTCTGACCTATATTATGCAAAAATTTATAATTTGGATAGCTCTTGGTAACAAGGAATGCAGTATAAAGATTTTCTAATGTATTTTGATATGTTTCAGATATATTTGACCATGTTTACAAGGTGAATTTAATGATGTGATCCATATAACACAAAATTTTATATAACGCACAACTGTGCGTTTTTAGGTTTGCGTTATAAAGATCTTCTACTGTATTTTTATTTATTTATTTTATGTTCGTAAGAGTAATTTGGTTTCAAAATTATTTTCTATATTGATTATTGCGATATAAAAAACTCCTTTGACAAAGAAAATTCAAGGTGAATTTATTATCGAGTTGAATACTTCATTGTTGATAGTTGTGTTTTTGAAAATAGTATATTGTAAAATTATTGTAAAATTAAATCTTCATATAGATAATTTGAAATGATAAGGTAATTTTCTCTGCATATCATATTTTTTCTATTTAATTTCAATAATATATTGTGAAGTTTGCTCCAGTATGTTTATCTATTTATTTATTTATTTATTTTTAGCTTGATAATCTGATGGCTTTATAATATTGATTTCGATATCGTAATAAATGACTTCCCCAAAGCAAAATAAAGGGAAATTAGGTCTTAAAGATTTGCCTTATTTTTAATAGCTATTTTCTTTTAAATATTACCAATATGCGATTTTTGATTGTTTATTAACAGAAAAATCTGCTTTTTGTAATGCACGTATTATAATTATATGTTAATTGATATACCATGCTATCAGGCATTATTGTTATTATGGAGAGCAACATCAGTACAGGCACTTCGTCTTTTTTTAAGTAACTAAATATTTTTTCAATGAGAGTCAAAAATGTAAATTATTACAGACTATATAGAAGATTCTTTTGAGAGAAATGGTGTGTCTTTGTAATAACCAAAAAACATAATATATAACGAAGGGTTTGTACTGATGTTGCTCTCCACAATAATAATAAAGCCTGGTAGCATGGCAGAGATCTGCATGGGCCGAGCTCGAGCCTATTTTCATTCACAGCACTCAGGCCGGGCCAGGATCGGGCCTTACTGTTTTCCTGAATAATTGGGCCGGACCGGTCTAACTTATTTTTCCTTACCGAGCCGCCCAACCAGTGGCCGAGAGGTTCTGCCCTTGAAGCTGGTAGACGGGAGGTGCTGCGTTCGAACCCAATCATGCACGTTGCCCTAATCGTTCGGAGTTTTCGTGGTTTTCTTCGAACCTTGGATTTTCCAAGCGTAAATACGGGTTAGGTTCCCTTAGAAAGATCCCTACGGAGAGCACTCCCTCCCTCCCCCATAGGGCATATATCCCTCGTGTTGATAATTGGCCATCATAAACACAACCAACCAACCAACCGCACCGAACTGGCACTGGTTTCATTCTTCCTACTCTTCACTGGCCAAAATTTTAAGTCCCAGTTTTGACCCGGCCCGTATGAAAATCATTGTCTCGGCGTCCGTTCAAAGATCAGTAAAATTTGGCCTGGAACAACAACAAAAAAAAAAACATACATTTCTAAATTGCCATTATTCTATAATTAAACATTAAAATTTATTCTTTTTAAAGAATAGTGAATTTTTAGGCTTATTAAAATACACTGATGTCCAAAATTAAGGACCAGTCACAAAATGCTAATTTTTAAGTAAGCGAATACTCAAAAGGAAATAATATAATTCAAATATTTACTATCCCTACAGCACAGCTAGTCCATAAAGCATCTGATTCATGTCACACATGGTCACAAGTGTCACAGTCACTACGGTGAAACAAAAAATAGATAATTCCACACGTCTCATTATGAGTCTCAAATGATCACTATATGTGACTCCAATGTGACTGCTGCTTTGTCGCGAGTCACCAGGTGACTGCTGCTTTGTCGCGAGTCACCAGGTGACTTTACAATGTAGTTACCTTGTGACACTCATGTGACCGTCATTTTTAGACTCAATTTCAAAGTCATCATGAACGTTGCATTAGGATAAGTCACCAAATAATATCACATTATAGTCACATGGTGACTTTTCACAAAAGGACGCAATGGTGACTTCACAGTAGTCTCTCTGTCACCTGAAAGTCATCATGTGACTTTAATGTCACATTATTTGATAACTTATCTCAATGCAGCGTTCACGATGACTTTGAAATTGAGTCTACAGATGAAAGTCTTATGAGAGTCACAATGTAACTACATTGTAAAGTCACATGGTGACTCATCACAAAGCAGCAGTTACAGTGATGACTCAGTGGAGTCACATATAGTGATCATTTGAGACTCATAATGAGCTGTATGGAATTTCCTATTTTTTTGCTTCACCGTAGTGACTGTGACACTTGTGACAGTGTCTGACATGAATGAAATGTTATATGGACTAGCTGTGCTGTAGAGATAGTAATTATTCGAATTATATTATTTCCTTTTGAGTGTTTGCGTACTTGAAAATTAGCATTTTGTGATTGGTCCTTAATTTTGGACAGCAGTGTATAACTAAATTAAAATATAGTAAAACGTGTGTAAAAAGAACCTGCTTATAACGAAATCCTGTCTTAAACAGAAAAATGTGTTGATCCATACAAAATGAATTATACTAATACGTAAGAAAAGAATATTTAATATATTTACACCTGCGAAGAAGGGAACTTCTCTATAATGCATTTGTTTTCTTTCCTGTGCAGTTCCGTCTTAGAAGATTTTACTGTACAGCATTTTTCAGATTTTTAAATCTCCAATACATGGAATACGGATTAACAATATTAATGATAACTGAAACATTTACATACAACAAATAGAAATTCATTTTAAAAAAAATAAATATCGCAGGCTACGACATTTCTATAAAAATGAAGATTATAAACATGAAAAAAAGAAAGCTAGATAAGTGTTTTTGGTCAGAACTCCCCGTACGAGACAAATTTTTAACGAAGCCAACAAAAAATCAACATTTTGTAGAAATTAGTTCGGGCCGGGCCGATGAAATTTTAACTTTTTTCTAGTCCGGGACGAACTTTTAACTTTTATACTGGGCCGAACTTTTAATTTTTATACTGGGCCGAATTTTTCTTTCTATGGGTCGGGTTGGCCTGTGCAGACCTTTTTAACATATTATATCAATTAACGTATAATGAGATTTTGTTTTGTGTATACTATTTTAAAAAGATATTTAACTTGTTACTGATATCATTATTTTGCTATTTGAAATTCATACACAAATTTTATACATAATTTGATTGATTAAATGTTTGACATGTTTTGACTCAATACTGTTTATTAAACTTAGCCACAGCCCTCGCTAAGGGGGGGGGGGGGGTAGTCTCCCCCCAAACTTTCGTGAATGCTGTTACACTTTACAAACTTGGTTGGCAAATTTATTTAAACTTTAATAAAAACTATAATGCACTTTCTATTTCTGATAGACTTGGCCAAAAATTAAAAATACAATTGTAAACATTATTAAGCTTTTTACAAATAAAAACTGTTTGTATTTTCTAATTGCGGTAACTTGGCAAAATTATAAAACTAATTGGCAAACCTCAAGAACTATCTATTTTTGTTTGCCAATGGGTTGACAGATACTGAAATTTCACTTGGTAATTTAAGCCCCCCCCCCCATTAAAATCTCGTAGCGATGGACCTGAGAGGGCCTTAGCAACCCCATGGGGGGAGAGTCAAGGCCGAAACTAGAGAGGTCGGTTGGGGCTTGTGCCCCAGGTGCCAGAATTTTATTTTCACAGATAGTGAAAATGAAATTTGTCAAAAATGCTCCCACAGTTTTAACATTAGCTTGCCATTAACCCTTACCGGCACGGAGTAATTCTGTTTATAAACTGATGAAATAATGGAGTGACACCGGAATTTATAAACAAATTTATTAGAAAATACGAACTTGCTTATTTTCACGTATATTATAATAGGAAAATTTCAGTTAAATATTCTTGGTGCCATTTGTCAGTTTTGGAATTAAAATTGGGTGTCGCCCTCGAAAGGGCTTAACATTATGTGTCTTCATTTAGATAGATAATGTTAAGCATCTAGATAATGTTTTATAATTAAGATGAAAATGTTTTATTTGTAATAATTAAAATTTTAGTTTCGGTTTAAAAAATAAAGTGGAATTTTGGTCTTTTCTGGGACCCCTTATAAAAGGGATTTTGAAGTGTAAGTTTTACTCTTTGTATGAGTCTTTCTTGTAAATACTAGTAGAATAGTACAATATGATTTATTCATTTAATGCCAAGTTAGCAGTATTAGTAGTATTTTTTTTTAAATGCAAAATATCTTACGTAGTTTGATTATTTTAAATTTCTTAAATGTAAACAAATTTCATACATATTTGTTTTCTTTAAAAAAATTATAGTTATTATATTATCTACTTATTTTAAAAAAAGGTTTGTGTAATGGTGAAAAAACTATTGCATCATAAGGGCGGCAAAATAATGCTCGCCTCAAGCAGAAAATTGTCTAGAGGCGGTCTTGGCTCTGGTGTTACAAAGATGTCAATCAAAGTTTGCATTAACATTAAGCGCTCAAACATTTTAATCCTCAATAAAGCAAAAGAACAAAGATTGTCACATGCGAAAATGACTGTAGACGGTTTCTTTTTATGTTTACACTGGAAGTTTGTACCGCAGTACCCTAATCAGCCAATCATAATTGAGAAGGAAAAATTATGCAGCTTACGTTTTTTGCAGGGGAGGGGTTTTATTCTTGCATTTGTAAATGGGTGCAAAATGAAAGCAGGAACGATAGCAGCATCTGTAAATCCAGTTTGATACCAAATGACATTGTAAACGCTGCTATACATAAATCTGGGACTGTTTGTATCTTTCATTACCATACTTGCCAAGTCTTCTGGTTTTACCAGAAGACTTCTGTTTCTTTATACATATCTTCTTTATGTCTAACAAGAAAATAAAATCTTTCGCTTTTGCAGTATTTTCTTATCTCTACTTACTGAGATGAATAATTCAGAATTTAAGTATGAAAAATAAATTCATTTCAATTAACTATAATATTGGTTTAATTCGTAAAATTGTCAATATCAAGTAATATATTCTTTTTATATATTTCTTTAGCTCACATATCAGTTACCTCAATCACAAGGCACCTCTGTCCTAAAGTCTTGAAAATAGGAAGATAAGTGTTGTTTGTATTGAATGCATGCATTCATTAAAGAGGAAATTTCATAATCAGACAAACAATTGCCATAAGGTAACAAATGTGGTTTGGTGCATAATTAACTTCAAAAAAGGTTAAGTCGATTCTATTTTTTTAAAGCGGACTATTCATAATTGATCTGTAATTTAACCATTTTTAATGCTTATAACTCACGTTCTGTAAAACGGATTTTTATGGGGCATATATTGCCAGTTAGGTCATTTTTAGGGGGTAGGTTTTAATAAAACACCCTTCTACTTTGTTTAGTTATAGAACTATGGGAGAAAGTTCTATAATTAGATGAACCTGATTAAAAGATATTAGCCCCTTTTTTTTTCGTTTCCTATTGAACGGATTGTGATGGGAGTTGCACTAATATAAATTATGCAAAAAAATAAATAAATAAATAAATAAATAAAAATTATATGTAAAATTAGCATTCCAAATAGCAAAACTTACATTCTATGCTTGTGGAGCCACAGACAAAAGCTAGTTTATTAATAAATACATATAAATTTGCAAAAGGTTTTATTGAGAGTTTTTTTTTTTTAATGGACATATATACTATTGATAAAAACTCAATTGGAATTGTGGACATGCACTTAGTTCACAGAATTCCCTAAACATCCAGGGTGAATAAATGCATGCATTATTAATAATCTTTGTTTATTTTTTTTTCATACTCATTTCCCAGATTCCCTTTGCCAAAATATAAGTGCAATTTTCCCTTATGTTATTTAGTTGTTTGAAATTTCTGAATTAAAATTAAACCTTTCAAAGTTCCAAAAGAAATGTGAAATATGTATTCAGCAGAATTTATTTCTGTTTCTGCATTTTGTAAATTTTGTAATACCTATCACAAAGAGAAGGAGGGGGAAAAGAGCACCAAATTGAAACTGCCCTGGGTGCAGTTTCTTTTTTCTTCTTGCCCTGGGTGCAGTTTCTTTTTTTTAATAATCATGCTTTAAGAAATATGTGGTCTTATTTATGTAGTGTTAAATTATTGTTCTTTTTTATGCAGTTATTATTCAAATAAATTTTTAACTGTTGTTAATATTTCATTTATTATTATTATTCTATATTTGTAAAGAATTATAATTATATAATCATTTCATATCATTTCTCTGTATACTCCAGTTTATAATAATTCAAGTAATTTTACAAGCATTTGCTATAACCTTCATTGATTATTTAAAGATCATACATAGAAAGATCATACTCAGTTTTTAATTTTCATTCTTGTAGAAATGTACTTTCCTGTTTGTTTTGTGTTAAATTATTTTTTATGCTGTTTTCATTCAAGCCATTTCATTAGCTGTGATTAATTTTTCCTTTACTCGTATTTACATATTATGTAAACAGGGATACACTTTTTAGCTACAACAAGTTTGCTGAAAAGTTTCTCCGTAAATTAGTCTCTATTTTTGTTGCTTCACATTACAAGAATTCTCCAAATGATTTGTTAATCATGTCTGATGCACCTGCTCATCACATTTTTTGTTTGTGTGCCCCTTCATCTAAGAAGCTCCCAGAAATTATTGTTGCATTGCAGGTAATAGTTGTTTTTGTGTTGAATTCTTTGTTGCTTGGATAAATAAATCAGTTAGACTAATATTGTTATATTAAGTTGCACTTTTCTTTTACTTCCTGGGTTCATACACCTCAAGGATAATCTGGTAATTAGGGAAAACATTTTGACTGTAAAAACATGGGGGAACCTCATGGATAATCCATAATTTTCCACAAAATTTTAAAAGACTGTTCAGTGACTCTGTAAAAAATGGTAGCATCTATGGATCTATTTTTGACACTTTACTCATAGATGATAAATGTTTATGAATTAATGGTTTGTCTGTCTGTGTGCCCATCTGACCATGCTCTAACTCTCCTAAATATACTCAGATTCCCAAGTAATTTTTATATGTTATTGAGGTTTACTATAGAATGTTAGATTTTGAAAATGAAGTGTGTAATATTTATAGTTCATTTACAGGGACTCACAAAAGATTTCCTTTGCATTACCGGGTATGAAGAAAATCATTTGTGGTGCATTTTGTTTATGTTATGATATTTCAGACAATGAGATTGATATGCATCACTGAGGTGGATTACAACATGCTTTCTTAGGAGTATAGAATAAATAGCATTTATAATTGAACCACCAATTGGAAGAAGGGAATAAACGCAACTTGTTGACGCATTCATTTTTCTACACTTTTACATTCTTTAGACGTAGTGCTTAGTTGTGAGTTCGAATAAAATTTAAAAAAACATACGAAGTGAATGGTTTTTGTTATTTTCTTCGAACTCACAATTAAGCGCTACATGTCTAAAGAATGTAAAAATGTAGAAAAATGAATGTGTCAAAAAGTGGCGTTTATTCCCTTCTTCCAATTGGTGGTTCAATTTGTTTACAAGGATGCACAAAAGAATTCCATTACTTTATGATCTATTTGGAGGGAAATCATTTAGGATGTAGTTTAATGATGTTATGGATCTTCAAACATAATGAGATTTAAAAGAATCACTAAGGTGAACTATAATATGTTTTCAATAAATTATGAAGAGTGTTGTATTTATTATGCATTTATAGAGATACACAAAAGAATTCAGTTAAAGGACTGACTGTAATAGATGATTGCTGGAAGTGTGTTTTCTGCTGTGATATGTATTTTTTTTTATCTAATTTTTAGTGTACTATGTGGTATGTATAAATTCTACAGATCATATACAGGGCTATACAAAAGAATTTGCGCACATAAACAGATATGGACAGCAATTGCTGAAAATATTTTTTTACAAAGTTGTTTTTTTTTTCCTTTTAAAAAAAAAAAAAATAATAATTATCTGTAATCATCACTATTGAGCTTGCTTCTTTGATCTTTGTTAATATTAAAAAATTAATGATCCTGGATCATAACTCAGGGAATTTTTTTCTTTAAGGTCTAACTGATTACTTTACTTTTGTAGCTGTAGCTATCAATGCTCTCCCCAAAAGCAATTTCACTGGGCAGAATGCTAAGCAAATTTAGTTAAGTATATGCTGCAATAATACAGCCAATGAATTTTTCAACTAACAAGCTTTTATTTTTCATTGTTTTTTGTTTTGGGTAATAATTTTTTTTACTTCATGCATACACTAACATAATGTAGCTACATTGTATTTTAATTAAAAGATAATCATGTTTTGATTGGCAAAGTTTTGGTTAACAAGTATAATTCTGGAATGAATGTTCTTCATTAGAAATTCTACTTTTGGCTGTTACATATATCTGCCCATAATTTTCTTAACAACCACTGTGTTACTGATCGTAATTAAAATCTCCCGTACGAGGGCGCTGTGTCAGCGCCGTAATTTTATTTATTATTCCAATCGTCTGCGTGTTGACGATAGATTGTAATTTAGTTACTAGTGAGTGGAAACACTGAATTGTTGTTGTTGTTGTTATTGAGATAATGGAATGTTTGATTTGGAAACGGCCAGAGAGACTGTTTCACTCTTAACAATTTATGTTTTAAAATAAAGAAATATACAGTTCACTGCGAAGAGTTCCTTAAAAATGGTGTCATTGAGTAACTTATTGATTTATTCTTAACATAAATTGGTCCTTCGAGGCCAAAGTAAACGGATTTATCGTTTGCTTTTAGAGTCAAGAATCAGCGACGAGACTTGGTTTCTTCGAATAAGGTAGGACTTTTTCTTTAACATGGCTACTGAATTAAAAAATATTTTGACAAAAAAAAGAGTTTTAAAATGTAAAATTACTAAATTTGTGAGTGAAATTAAATTGACTCTCATGAATGTTCTTTAGAACTTGTAAATACGAAATGTGATCAATTCAATACAGAATTGAAAGAAATGTTTGATAAAATTTATTCATTGTGCGATGAGGAGGAAATTGATAAATATATCGATGAACAATCATCGATTGAAAAAGAGTTAGATGAAACTTGGTTAAAAATTAAAAGAGCGAAACAAAAACAAATAAATGTTCTTAATGAATCAAAGCCGAAACAAGAGAATAGTGTAACGGAAGTTCGACTTCCCACGATTAATCTACCTTCTTTTAGTGGAAACGTACAGGATTGGATATATTTTAGTGATCTTTTTAAATCTAGCGTTCACAATAATAGCGCACTTTCGGGTGCTCAAAAGTTATCATATTTGAAATCTTCGCTTCATTCTGAAGCTGCAAAAGTTGTACAAAGTATAACGATTTCAGATGATAATTATCAAACAGCGTGGTCCTTATTAGAGGAAAGATATTCCAATAAAAGACAACAAGTGTTTGCTCACATTAAAAAATTAATGTCCATTAATTCAATACAAAGTGAAACACCTAGTGCTATTCTTAATTTAGCAGATACCGCCAGTGAATGTATCAGATCTCTAGAAATTCTCGATCAAAAAATTGAAGGGTTTGCGGATACAATAATAACTTATATATTGTGGCAGAAATTAGATGGGTCCACAAAATTATGGTTTGAACGTGAACAAAAAAAAGACGAGCTACCAAAATTAAAAGAATTAATCGAGTTTTTAAAAAGACAAGCGAGAACACTGCAAGTTTCCAAACCTCTTATAAATAATGTAACTCGTAAACGCAATGCTCAACAACGAATCACTAGTATGGTATCTACATCTAATGGTAAAAACTCAAAAACATTTAAATGTGTTAAGTGTCAGAGTAATGAATTCCACGGTTTGCACAAATGTCCAGAATTCTTAAATCTTTCAGTGGCTTCTAGATATGAATTCGTAAAGAAAAATAATATTTGTTTTAACTGTTTAAAATTCCAAAACTCGGTATTTGGATTCATTGCCTGTGGAAGCGTATTAAATCCTGACAATCAAATCACGCAAAATACTCATTGTGGGCTTGTTTGTAACTATGAAGATTTGACAAAAGAAGTTCAAAAATTCTTTCAGTTAGAAACATTAGGGATAAAAGACGATCCCACATGTACTGACGAAGATAGAGCATTAGAAATATTCGAAAAATCTGTATCTTATAAAAATAAACGTTACGAAGTTACCTTACCATGGAAAAAAGATTGGCGAGAAATGAACGACAATCTCAAAATAGCCAATAATAGACTAAACTGTCTTAAAGTGAAAATGAAGCGAAAATTAGAGCTTCGTGCTCAATATTGTGAGACTTTGAAAGATTATGAAAATAAAGGAATCATAGAAAAAATAACGGAAACGCACAAGCCAGTGGAGAAACCACTTTTTTATCTTCCACATCAACCTGTCTTTAGACAAAGCCTGACAACAAAAATGAGAGTAGTCTTCGATGCCAGCTCACACGATGTTGGCGAATTATCGTTAAATGATTGTCTTTGGCCAGGTCCAAATCTAAATCCAAACATATTCGATCTACTTATCAATTTTAGATTAAACAAAATAGCATTGATAGGTGATATAGAAAAAGCCTTTCTGCAGATATCCCTAGCGGAGAAAGACAGAGATGCAGTGAGGTTTTTATGGATTGGAGATAGAGGTATAGAAATATATCGCTTCAACCGAGTTCTTTTTGGTATGAATGCTTCCCCGTTTCTTCTTGCTGCTACTCTAAGAAAACATATCAAGAAATTTCAAGTTAGATATCCTACAACAACAAAGTTATTAGATAGGTGCCTCTACGTTGATGATTTCATCGCTGGTGCTGACAACTTGCAAGATGCGTTAGAAATCTCTCGAAATGCTGTTTATATTATGAGCGAGGCAAGTATGAAACTCAGAAAATGGTCAACTAATGATAACGATTTGATGGAGCAATGGAAACAAGAAGGGTTTGATACTCAGCCTCTACACAACCCAATTGAATTAGGATTTGACTCAACAAAGGTTCTAGGAATGTCTTGGCATACGAGTGAAGATTGCTTTATCGTAGATGTAAAAGGCTTATTAGAAATGTTATCAAAAAATGAAAACACCAAGCGCTTCATCCTGCGTGCTATTGGAAAAATATTCGACCCTCTTGGCTTGCTCACTCCTTATACTATTCGCATGAAATGCCTATTTCAAGATCTGTGGTTGAGGAAAATTGCTTGGGATGAAGATCTACCTATAGATGTTAAAGAAAAGTGGCTTCAATGGTGTTCTGAGATCCCACGCCTCTCCGACCTAAAAATTCCAAGAATTGTGCTAAATTCAACGAAAGAAGAAAATTCAGATGTGGTAGAGATTCACTGTTTTTGCGATGCTAGTAAGAAAGCCTTCGGCACTGTCATATACCTCAGAATTGTAAAAGAAAATGCTATTGAAGTTAACCTTGTGACTTCAAAAAGTAGAGTTACACCTCTTAAAAAAATCACTTTACCAAGATTAGAGCTATTGGGACCTTTACTTGCTGCCCGACTAGGTAATGCAGTCAAGAAAATAGTAGATCATAAGAAGCCATCAGATGTGTTCTTCTGGACAGACTCGAAAATCACTTTGTACTGGATTAGAGGTTCTAGTAAAAGATGGAAATCATTCATAGCGAATCGTGTCAACGAGATTCAATCTTTGACTGACTCCAATTCGTGGTTTCATTGTCCGGGAAAGTCTAATCCAGCCGACCTCCTTACCAGAGGCGTCAGTGTTGATATGCTCTTAGAAAAGGATTTGTGGTTTAAAGGTCCCCCCTTTTTGAGAGAAACTGTTCTCCCAACTAATGACTGCAACATCCAAAATTCACCAGATGACTATTCTGATGAACTAAAGAAAACAGTTAAATGTGAAAATGATAACTCTTTAGTTACTCTAGCTATTTATGATCAAAATTATTTATTAGATTATATTATTAGTGTTAGTAATAATTATATAACTATCATTCGTATTTTATGTTATGTGCTTAGATTTATTCATAACCTTCGAAATGTTAATAGAGTGAAAGATCATCTTACTTCTAAAGAATTGAATGCTGCAGAATTATCACTGATAAAGATGGTTCAACAAAGTGAGTATCAGGAAGAAATAAAATGTCTTCAGAAAGGTAATTCGGTACCAAATAAAAGTAAACTAAATTCTTTAAATTGTTTCTTAGATGAAAGTAATATTTTAAGAGTTGGGGGTAGATTGGGTAACTCATATTTGACAACAAATGAAAAACATCCTATGGTTCTGCCAAGTAAGCATCCCCTTACTTTAATTATTGTAAGATATTTTCATTTAAAGTATTTACATGTAGGATCACAAACATTGTTGTACCATATTCGTCGTAAATTTTGGATAACTAATGGTAGAAACATCTGTCGCAAAATAACATATGAATGTGTCACTTGTTTTAAAAACAAGCCTGTATTAGCAAGTCAAGTTATGGGTGACTTGCCCAAAGAGCGTGTTACACCTTCATTTCCATTTTCCATTATTGGAACTGATTATTGTGGCCCTTTTTACATTAAATTCAAAAATCAAAGGAAAGGTACATATAATAAAGTGTATGTATGTATATTCGTTTGTCTCTGCACCAAAGCTATTCATCTAGATTTCGTTTCAGATCTCACTTCTGCAGCCTTCATTGCTTGTTTTAAGCGCTTTGTTAGCAGAAGCGGAAAGTGTTCAAAAATATTTTCTGACAATGCAAAAAACTTTGTAGGGGCAAACTTAGAATTGAAAAGGCTTCACAATTTGGTTAGACACCCAGATGAAGCATTAGCTGATTATTTTGCAAGGGAAAATATCGAATGGAATTTTATTCCTCCGAAAGCGCCGAACTTCGGTGGTCTTTGGGAGGCAGGGGTTAAATCATTCAAATTCCATCTAAAACGTGTAATTGGTAACGCGCACCTCACTTTAGAGGAATTTCTGACAGTAATTCTAGAAATTGAAAGTGTTTTGAACTCAAGACCTCTGTCCCCATTGTCATCAGATTTCGACGATTTCGAGACTCTGTCACCGGGTCATTTTCTTATAGGTAGGCCCTTAACGTCTATTATTGAACCCCAGCTCACTGAAATTTCGGAAAACAAACTTAGCAACTGGCAAAAAATAACAAAATATAGCCAGCAAATATGGAAATTATGGAAGCGGGACTATCTGAACACCTTGCAGCAACGTAATAAATGGCAAATAAATAAAAACAATATAAATGTTGGTTCTCTCGTATTGATCAAAGATGAAAATATGCTCAGCACAAAATGGGCAACAGGTAGGATTTCCGAGATATTTCTCGGTAAGGACAAAAAAGTTCGAGTAGTGAACATTCGTCTGCCTAACGGTACAATAATAAAGAGAGATGTGAGAAGTATTTGCCCCCTTCCAATTAATGGAAACTAATTTCTTTAATGTATATATTTGGTATATTTTGAATATATTTTGTTGTTTAATTTCTATAGTATGTTTTATTGTATTCAAATGTAAAGTAATTTAGTCATTTTCCTTTGTTATTAATTATATCTTTGCATTGTTATATGTAGTATTATGTAATTTTATATTATATATTAGTGTAATTTTGAAACCTGCAGGTTTCAACGGTCGGGAGTATGTTACTGATCGTAATTAAAATCTCCCGTACGAGGGCGCTGTGTCAGCGCCGTAATTTTATTTATTATTCCAATCGTCTGCGTGTTGACGATAGATTGTAATTTAGTTACTAGTGAGTGGAAACACTGAATTGTTGTTGTTGTTGTTATTGAGATAATGGAATGTTTGATTTGGAAACGGCCAGAGAGACTGTTTCACTCTTAACAATTTTTGTTTTAAAATAAAGAAATATACAGTTCACTGCGAAAAGTTCCTTAAAAATGGTGTCATTGAGTAACTTATTGATTTATTCTTAACATAAATAATGGATTTGAATGTAACTTAAGCTAAAAATAGTCACAGTATCGTATGTAGTTTTTTACCAGAGCATGTGAAACATTTTAATATAGATTTGTCAACAGTGTGTGACACTGAGTGATGCTCTCATCTCAATATCTTGTGAGCAACTAAGTAGGATCTATTAATGTCTTAAGCCCAGTGATGTGGGAAAGGTGGTAAATACCCAGCGGGTAGGTAATTATTTTGGGGGTATGTTACCAGGTATTTACCCAAGCCTGTGGTGAATATCCAAAAATTTAATATTTTCATATTCCATTGTAAAATATCAGTCTTGAAAAAATTCTTGAAATCATTGATTAGAATGTGTCAAATACGATAGCAGCTTTCAGTTTAATTAATGAAAAATATCTGCATGTTGTCCGATTGAGTGGCCTAACAAATCGTATATATTATTTCTGTTGTCAACATCCCTATTCTGAAATAATATATACACAGTATAATAATAAATTAGGCATCATTGGATAGGATTTTTTTCCCACACTGACATTGTCTAATAAACATAACTAATATTTAGCATACAATGTTGAATGGGGTTTCATTGGATAGGATTTTTTGCCCACATCTGGTTTTGCATACTGAATTTCCGTTATACCAAGTATCATCATACATATTATTTTTTATGTCAACATCCCTATTCTGAAATAATATATACACAGTATAATAATAAATTAGGCATCATTGGATAGGATTTTTTTCCCACACTGACATTGTCTAATAAACATAACTAATATTTAGCATACAACGTTGAATGGGGTTTCATTGGATAGGATTTTTTGCCCACACCTGGTTTTGCATACTGAATTTCCGTTATACCAAGTATCATCATACATATTATTTTTTATGTCAACATCCCTTTTTCTACGCACATACAAAGCACACAACGATAAATAGTTTATTATACAAAAGATTTTTGAACAGGTTTTTGACAACTCATATTTTGTTAAAACAAGTTAATTGAATAAAAAATTGCAGTTAATAATAAATTAATGAAAAAATGTATCAGAAAATAAATTGCAGTGTGAAGGTTTGCACGTGTCTACTGGCTTTTATTTATTTATTTAAGTTTTAGCAAGCTTATTTTGAAGTTATTTTAATTTTTTGTTATAGCATAATGAATTTTTAAATGGTATTATTTGTATTAACCCTTTAAGACCCGATGTATTTGTAAACAAAGCTAGTCATGCCTGTAGGAATTAAAACATGGATTGCAACCGCTACCTGTTCATAAAAATGATACTTTACTCTATCTGCAAACCAGAACGATCGTTCGAGTCAAGTTTTTATTACATACGACTTAGAAAAAAAATTTGAAATTAATGTCTAACCTGCACGATCGTGTGGGTTGGGTGTTAAAGGGTTAATATATCCAACTTTTGGTGTCAGTTCTTAATGTATTTTATCTGCCTTTGTTCCTTAGCTTCTAATATTTATTCTCGTTATTTTACTCTAAAAATGAAGTGTTTCTTACTAACTAATCTTTATTACAGGTTTGCTATGAAGGCAAATTATCAGAAACAACAGTGAAAAATGAATTAAGTCGTGGACGTCGTGGAGCCGGTGACCTTATTCCTTGGACAATTTCACAAGAGGTACTACAAAATTATAGCTATGAAATTTAACTAATGATCTTAAAAGTTTTCTACACATTTATAACTCGTTTTTCATTTAATTTATTTTAAGATATCAATGGCTAAAAAATATTTTAAAATAAATTTGTGTAAGGATTTAAATAATTTTGATAAATTCTGTTCAATAACTTTGTTTTATATCATTATTTTTGTAAAGTAACTGAGTTATTAAATAAAAACTTGAGGCAATTCAAAGTATAATACTCAATGCTGTAATTGTAAAATAACCATAGAAGGAGAGTATATGATAGAGAGTATCATCATAGCTGTATTTGAGAAATGGAGGGTACAGTAATTACTCTATTTCAGTTAATTTATGAAATCACATGAGGGGAATCTTGGCCATGAAATTTAAGCATGTTGTTTGTGATATATGTGTATCAGTATTGACTTACTATATAAAATGTTAATAAATTTTACTTTTATGTTCTTTTTCTTAGTTGTGATTTGTTGAAAGTATATAAAAAAAAATATTTTAACAATGAGTACTGATACTGAATTTGGAAAAATGCTATGCTCACACCACATGTTTAGCATACTTGGAGAAATCAACACTGAAAAACACATAACACACTATTTAAGCCTGTGCATTTAGATTAAAAAATGCATTTTAAAAATATAAAGTGAGAAAAAAAGCCTGTAAAGAGGGAAGAGTGAGGAAGAAATTATTTTCTTTACTGAATGATAGGAATTACTTATTGTCTATCAATTTTTTTCCCTTTTTTAAGAATATATGTTTATTCAGAGTGTGTAGCAGTCATTATAAGGGCTTACTTTTAAGTGCTTATTTTCTTGCTCTCTGTTTTTAACTAAAACACACTGTAGCAAAAGCAAAATATATTCCTTCTTTACCTATATTTTTATTGTCAAGCTCAATTAATTTTCTGTCAGTTATTATGGAATGTAGGTGCTTCTTGTCTTAACTGCAAAATTTATTGTTTAAATCTGACAAGTTGTGCATTATGTAGAGTATTGCTTTATAAACATCTTCTACTGTACTAATTTTGGTTCTTTTTTTAAAATGAGATTTTACTAATCAGTTTACATATTAACCTAGTTTTCTGAAGATCATTTTTCATCACTATCTGGTGCACGAGTTGTTCGCATAGCCACTCATCCGGACTATCAGAATGTAAGTCGTAATCTTCATTTCTTCATTTCAGTTTTTTTTTTTTTTTTTTTTTTTTTGTATTTGTGGATGTTACAAATGAAAGTGAAGATAATTTTTTAAATTGTGCCTTGAATGAAATTTCATAGTTTATGCTTACATATTATATATTTTTTGAGTAGATTGTCAATTATCTTTTGCCTTGTTGTGTTGTTAATTTCTGTTTTAATAGTATGTTTTAACTCTTAACCCTCTAAGTGTTTGGGGCGTAATATTCTGTTCACTAAGCTCCATTGTTTCACAGCAATACAAGCAATATTTAAGATAGTATAATTCAATAGATTTAATGAATTTTTTAAATACATTGAAGAATGATTAATACTCTCAAGGATTACATTCATATTTGTAATTTGAGTTTTTTTTATAATGTTGAAAGAGTCATATTTTCTTAGTATTTAAAACAAAATGCAAAGAAAACAACATTACAATTTTACCCTTTTGCAAGACGCTTGGAGGGTTAATGGTCCAGAAGTGTTTCAAGTTTACTTACTGCTGGGTACAGCCTACTTCTCATAGGAAGAGAAATTATGTGCTAAATAACAAATATAAAACTAGTCCGATGTATCAATCCCAAAACTTCTTTCTATCTCGTACATGTTTATACTTAAAAATTCACGCAGTGCTAAACAGTTAGCAGTGCTGCAGTTATCACAGTGCTAAAGTTAAATGACAATCTATACCTATCATGAGGATTCTAAAGGATCTATTTATGTGAAAGTGTAACAGAATATGAAGTTTGATTAAATTTCATGTAATAGTTTTTGAGATATAGCTATCACAAAAGTCTTGAAAAATGCATGTAATAGTTTTTGAGATATAGCTATCACAAAAGTCTTGAAAAATGCATGTAATAGTTTTTGAGATATAGCTATCACAAAAGTCTTGAAAAATGCATGTAATAGTTTTTGAGATATAGCTATCACAAAAGTCTTGAAAAATGCAGCATAGCATTGCCACATGATTTACATGAAAACCTAATCAACTGTGAGATTTATCAAAGCATGTGTGCTTATGGGTTAATAATTTTAATGTTGTTTTATAAATACCAGGAGATCCAGCTTGGGCTTCATAGGTTGCAGAACCAACACACTGCTCAGATCACAGAACTTTGTAAAAACCACTTTTTTTTTTTTTTTTTTTTTTTTAGTTGCATACAGCTGCTAGAATTCAAAGATATTACTACTTACTGCAGCTTTTTTTATTCTGTTTATTTCAGTGCATAGTTTATAAAGCACATAGTTTGATTACATGTCTGTTAATTTTGTGTTGTATTTATAATATTTTATTTATTTGTGAATTAAGAAGTTAAATTATAAAAGTAGCAGAAAAATATAGATTAAAAAAAATAAAAAGGGAAATTTAATACAGATATTAAGGATACAAAAGTACTAAGCAAAGAATTAATAAAGATAAGTATTATTAAAAGAGAAATGAGAGAGAAATTCTGTTTTTATTTTTATTTTAACCAATTCTTCTTATGTCTGTTAACCTTTTCAGTTCCGAAGCTAAAATAATAATACAAATGCTTATTCATTGGTTTTTTTCCAAACAAAATGACATTGTAAATGACAGAAAAAATATCTTTTCTGAAAATTGATCCTTTAGGCAATTAGTAATTTAAGTTCAAAAATATGGATCTAAAAATACAAACCCCCTTAAAAACACAATTTAATAATCATTAACACAATCACCAATTTAAGAGCTTCAAACAAGTAAATAATCTACAAATACTCAAAAAAAATTTATTGAAAAAGATTTAAGTTAAATACATATGAAAATTTCTCACTTTCTTGGTCATGCTGTCTTTTGGGCATTTTTAGGCATTTTGCAAACTCAGATGAAAATAACATTTATTTTATGTGGGAATCAGCTTAAATGCTGCCGTTTATTTGTTTACTTTGAACACAAAAAAAATTCAGCTATTAAGAAGAGATATGAAAATGTAAAAAAATCAGACATTTTAGTTTTTATAAGGAAAATAACAGAGGTCCCCGTATAGGTACCCAGGGATCTAAGAGGTTAATATATGCACCTATTTTATTATTATTGAAGTTGACTTTTAACCTTCTGATCATCTGAGGACTTTCTTGTATTTTTATAAAAATGTTCATAAACTTATGATTTACTTGAATTTTTGTGATTTGATGCTAAAATATATTTCATGTTCTTTAGATATTTCTTAAAATATACATCTGTTAAAAATATGTATTTTATTTTTATTTTTTCTAAAGCTAATTATTTTATGTGAATGGAAAACAAAGGACAAATGCTTAAAGGGTTTAACAAGTTGTGTTTAATTTGTGCATAAAATTTACTCTCAGCCTATGCGTATTTCATGAATTTTCTTTTTCATTTTTAATAGCGAGGTTTTGGTTTAAAAGCTTTAAAATTACTTCAAGAATTTTATGAGGGGACATTCATCAGTAGTAAATCCGATGCCTATAACATGACTCCAATGGTAGTTGATGATGATTCAGAAATGATGAACAATTTATTAGAAGAAAGAGTAGAACCAAGAACATCATTACCACCTCTGCTTTTTGAACTTGATCAAGTAAAGCCAGACGTTTTGGATTACATTGGTGTATCATATGGATTGTCTGAAGATTTATTAAGGTGAATACAGATCTTGCACCTCTTTGAAAACTTTAACTTTTAATAAAAAGGATGTTCATCAACTTTCCTTTCAGATATTTATTAATTTTCAACAATTTTATGAGTTATTTATTCCATTGTCATAGCTGTATATGAGTTGAATAATAGTTTGATGAATATAATAGTGTGGTACCCGAACTTATAAATCTAATTTATTCATGTTCATTGTTTGTAACTCAAAAAGCTTATATTATAAACCCAGTTTTCTTTATGGGAAATCTTTCAGTTCATTCCTAGATTTGTTCTTTAGGTGAAAGATTTTTTAAATATCCATCTAATGATGATTATGTTGAAAATATTGGTGGCTTTAGCATGCTGCATACAGGCACCTTTAGACTTCTCAGAAACAAAGAGAAGGAGTATTTAGAGCCTCTTAAATAAACAAAATATTACTTAATATTTCTTTAAATTATTGCAAAGAAAAATTTAGTAGCTTCAATGATTTAATTGAATTATATAAGAGTAGAAAATGGAGACTTGTATCTTAGGGGCTATACATATGTAACGTTATCAACATTTTGCTAATTTTGAACCCCCCCCCCCCTTAAGATATCATATGTTATAATTCGTCAAGCCCCTCTTCACCTCCTGCCCGGAGAGAATAAAAGCAGAATGTATCAACAAAACAGTTGACAGTGTTGTTTGTCTTTCTTTACTGGTAAACTGAAGTATAATTTCCTACATATTGTACTCCTGATTTCTCTAACAGCGAATTATATGTGCATATGGGAGACGAATAGGGATGCCAAAGTTGGGTATTCCAAATTTCAGAATGAAATGATTTTATAAGCATTTAATGGTTTTAGTAATAGCTTTGTATTTTCATAAAAAAAAAATATAAAAATAATAATAAAAAAAAAAGGTAACAGACTATTTGGATGTAAAGAAAAAATTACTCAAAAAACAAAAATTTGATTGGATAAAATGATAACGATATCATGTGCCAGACTCTGCTGCCTCCTAAAATGATAACATTATACATGCATAGCACGTGTATAAGATACAAGTGTAGAATCATCTTTCTTAAGTCTGTATAGTATGAAAGAGATTGCCTTTAAAGGAAGTAAAATAAAAATGTGCTCAGATAAAGTTTGGGATCACTGCTATTTGGAGGGAGGAAGAGAAGTTAAGTTACTGTAATTTTTCGTATATGCTCCATGTTTTTTCCCTTCAAAATTTACTTTAAAAATTTAGGTGCACATGATACAGGCTAAGTATTTGGAAATTGGAATCCTGCATGGGTCGGATTGTACCTGGCCCAAATCCAAAATGGATGGATATTATTTCATGTTTTAATGCAATAATGAAAAGTGGTCCACAATTATATCCGTAATACAAATTTCATCTTTTATATAGAAAAATGGGCATATCTAACTTCTTTAATATTCAAATATGTAATAAAAACCTTTGAATACCAGACACCTCAGGATCATTGAATAGAGCCTTCCATTAGGTTGGGTTGTCCCTAATTTTCTTACTCTGGGTCAGGATGACTCTTATTTTCTTCCTGCATGTTAGTTTCACTGTAGAATTTTTTTACTGGTAACTTTTATGTATTTGCAAGTTAGATTTTTGGTATTTTCACAAAAAGTTTTAGCATAACTATGTTTCAGATGAAAATAAATACATATTTGAATATGAATGAGTATATATTTAGTTTACTGCATGAAAAATAAAATGTTTATAAGTAACGTGATTATAGATTATTCTTTCTTTATAGTAAAGTTAAGAACTTGTCTTTCTTCTCTCAGAATATAAAAAAATTTTACCAACACATTTCATTTTTGATACAAAAACACATGTATGGTATTTATGGTAGCTTATGCACACATGCATGTAAATTTGGAGATGTCCACTATTCAAAGGTAAAAGTGTATAAATATATAAGTTTTAGAAATTGAAAACGTGATCACTAATATAGGTGTCTGTGTCTGCTATTTGGAAATGTCCTTTATGGAGATTTCATTGTATAAGATTTTTCACCTGAAAAGAATTTTTTGACATTCTTTTGAGAAATTAGATGAATCTGACTCGCAAGTCTCAGATTCAACCCGAAACTGACCTAAACCAAAAACAGTGAAAATCAATCCAATCCAAACACCAACCCACAACAAAAAAGGTAAAAGGCAACTTGACCACACTGCGAAAAAATTATAGCCTTAACCCAAACTGCAGTTTGAGTCATGTTTTAGTAAAAGTGAGTTACCCGACCTGATGCAAGACTGTATTTGGAATTTGACCGACCTCTCTAAATATAACTATTGAACACTTGATAAAATACATACCTTGTGAATATTGTGTCATATTAGCACTAACTGTTAGATTGAAATAGAATATAATCTGCTTTTCTATTATTTCTATCTAAATGAGGCATTAAACATCAGGTTGTGTTTGTTACACGAAGGTGCAGTATGCATGGAAAAGTATGGCCTTGAAATTCTCTTTAGAAATTTTCTGAACTTCTAGAATTTTTATTTTCACATCTGTATAAGCTTTGCTTTAGAAAAAACATGTTGATTTAGGTGGTACTTAACTAGCAAGTCAATTTTTCTAACTCATTCCAATCTACAAGTTTTTTTCTTAATATGTATCACTTGAGTTAAGTATTTTTTGTTACTGTTCATTTTTAAAAAAACATTTCTCCTTTCTTCTCTTTTAATTTTTCTTGCTTTCTTCTTAATTCTTTTAGCTTTTCTGTGAGCAACTAAACATTGTATTATTCTGTACATCTAATTCACAAATTAGGCACCATTTTTTGCTTTCGATATCTTCCAAAACTATTCTTTGGGCACAGTTAGCCTATAATTTCATCCAGGTTGATCTTAGTGATCAAATAGTAAGGTTTTCAGTAAAAACTCTTAAACAATGAAGAATACTGAAATGATTTTTATTTAATTGCATTGTGATTCATTCAGTATTTGGTGGAGAATATTTTCATTTATACAGGCTAAAATGGATATTAATTCCAGAAGGCACATGTGTAGAAGTTATTTCACTTTATAAGTTGAGACACTACTCTAATTGTTTTTGAAGTGTGAATAATGGTTGCTTTTATTTTAGTATTAACAATTATTATTTTTGAGTGTTTCTAATAAGGATAGTCAAACTGTGAAATTTGCAATGTACAGTAGATTTCCGTTACAACGAACTCCATTACAGCAAAAAATCTTGTTACTATAAAATTTGACTAATCCCTTTTTCAAATTACATTGACCCCAGTGTATTAAGAATTTTGATTTAACAAAGTGCATTTTTTTTTTTTTTTTTTTACGAATTCCGTTACAACAAAAAATCTTCATAGAGCTCTTTTTTTTCTTTTAATTGCTTAACAGAAATTAGCTATATTTAAAATAGAATGTCGAAGATAAATAGGAGTAATTCCATTACAATGAAAAAATCGTTACAATCAAATATTTTAGTGGTCCCATAGAGTTTGTTGTAATGGAAATCTACTGCAATTATAAGAATAATTTGTATCATATTGTCAAGTTTGTTAAGATCTGTCTTAAAAAAAAAAAAAAAAATCTACTGCAATTATAAGAATAATTTGTATCATATTGTCAAGTTTGTTAAGATCTGCCTTTAAAAAAAAAAAAAAAAAAAAAAACAGTATCATCTGAGTAAATTAAAAGAAACAGTTTTGTGATCATCTTGATGAATCATAATAATTTGTCAGTAAATATTTCTGGATAGTCATATAGTCTTTAATCAGTACTTACAAATTCAATGATATATTCAAGGTAACTTTTATAAAATGCAAAATAATTTTACAGCAAAAATTTCACCTTATTTATGTAATTGTATTTGAAAAACCAAATGAACAATATATTACTTAGCTTTTTTTTTTTTTCCTTGTTAGAAAGGAGGGAACCAACTAGGGTTCCTGATTTAAATTTAAAAAAAAAACTGATTTTTTTTTTATTTAAATCAGATTTTTATGATTTTCTCCCCAGAGTTCAAATATTGAATAGCTACCAAGAGTTTTAGGTTTCCAAAACAATTAAGCCACTAATTGCTAACATAATCTATGTTTTTTACACTTTAATGAAATTATAATTATTAGTTAGTAATTATAGAAATTATAAAAACTGCAAATTAGTAGTTTCATTAAGTAGTATCATACAATAATGTTATTTGCATTAATATTGTAATAATTATGTAAAACTTTATTAAATACTAGTGATATTTAACATTTATTAAAATTATTAATAACTGCATTTAATATTAAATAGCTAACACTACTTCAAATTAATTATTAAATGAGTAACTCTCTAAATTAGGAACATATATATTTTTAAGCTTTAATTATTAAAATGATAATTAGTAATGTAGTATTCATTTTAGAAAGAAAAAGGGGCAGGATGCTAGTTCCAAAAAAGGGCACTATTTCATGAGGATATTAGCAATGTGTTTAGTAATGATATAAGGAAAAAAAGAATAATTTTTAGTATGATAAATAAAGTGTCCTTATTTTTTAATAACTTTACAAATCAGAAATTGAAAAATACAGTTAAATAACAACATGTTTTAATAATAACCTGTTTTTTCTAAAGAAATAAAGCTCTATTATTTTTGCAAGATCTTGGGCACATGAATTTAGAAATATGTTTGAATGGGGAAGTTTTTTACTTGAAATCTCTGGCTACAACTTAGAGATGGAAAAAACAGTTACTTTTTGTTAACAGGTTCTATCATTACACCGCTAGCTTGGTAACATGTTACAATAACCTAATAATTTTTTAACACCTTACCAGAGGCGAAACATTTGTTGACATTTGCACCTTTAGGGTCTTTTTATTATTATTATTTAGGTCATTTTTATAGATTTTGGTTAAATATTTATAGTTAAAGACTTTTGGATAATATTTTGTTTCTTTGAAATTTATTGTCAGAAAAATGATCTAAGTTCACATTTAAAACGTAGAGTTAAAATTTACAAAAAAATCAAAACATGTTTTCGAACTTCAGCAGTAGACATAAAGACACACTAAACATAATTATATATTTATTTAAAAAGTTTAACATTAGAGTCTATATCTAACATGATGATTCTTTTATAATTACAGCATCCTACTTTCTTAGTCCCACACAACCTAAGTCTGAAGATAATCTGTACATAAAGGAATCATACATTTTTTTTTTCTTTTTAATAGCTTCTAGCATTCAAAACTCTCTTTGATTTAAGATGTCCCCAATTCAAATGTCATTCAATGTCTAGAATAATTCTCAAATTTTTAAGGTGAAAAGTTATATATTCAAGTAAATTTATCACAATTATAAATTCATCTGCTTAATAATTAGATTATTCGATAGATATCTCACACTTATTCCTAAAATGCACAACTCTCTCTCCCTCTGTATATATATATTGAGCGTTCCTTTATATGAGTGGTTACAAACATACCCCCATTTGATATTAAAAAAGGATGTTTAAATATCTATAAAAAAGACCAAATTAGAGTAATTATATATATATATTGGTTACAATATTATTTAGTCTCGCTGTTTACATATCGCTCACCCGCAAGGAAAGAGACACGCCTTGCAAATATTCATTTTGCTTTTTTTTTTTTTTTCCACTAACAGGTCTGTTATAAGTGCGTCTTGCTGCACAAACAGTTTCATAAGTGTACCTATGCGGAAAATCACTTTATTACGCCATATATCGATTTATGACCACAGAAGAGGTGTGGATTTTGTGGGGAGGTAAAGTTACCCAACCCTCCAAACCTCATCCTACATCTTCATTTTTAAGGGTTTTATTCTTTTATGCAAGTTTTCATTCCAGCATGTGCTATAATTAATAGTGCTATAATTTCATATTACAGTAAAATCATGCAAATTGTCTTTTGCCTCTCCTGTGAAATTTACTTTTGAACTACTAACGATATATTAAATTAACAAAATTGCTCATACTAAAATAAATGTTTACTCTATGTATTCCCAAGCATTTTTTTTTTTTTTTTTTTTTTTTTTCATATTTAAAAGTATTTTTTGTTTTTACTGAAACAGTTCACTTTTTCATATGTGTCACTTATCGAATAATGGTGCGATGCGATAAACTGTATATTTTGACCTTTCCGTTAACAACATCCAATAACATTATGAGATATAAAAAAATAATTTAAAATAATTTAATAAAATATTTTAAACCTAATTAGTAGGTTTAAGGCAAAATTTGTTAATTAAAATATTCCACTATCATAATATTTTCACTTATATGAACAAACAGTTTTTAAAACGCCGCCGTTGCTTTCATATTTGACAATAGTGATTATTATTTTTCCCAAATTGATTAAATCCTTTTTTTAATTTTTACAAATGTTCCGATAAAATAAGAATCTTATTGCTTTAGTAAAATTAATTCCAAGAAAAAAGTTTTCTAGCAGTCATAGTTATGACAAAAAGTACAATAAATAAATAAATAAATAGCTTTATCGCACCCGTATGTAGCATCAACAAACACATCCTTCAATAACAATCGAAAAAATACTTTATCTCACCTTAAAATATCCACAAACCACAACAGCAACCGCAATACTAACTTACAAATTACCTCAAAATATCCCCCAGCCACGCGAATCTAACTTACAAACTTAGAAAAACTTCCTCCCCTCTCGATAACGTAAAATTCTCAGATTCTAATATTACCAGTCTACATAAACAATATATTCAGAGCAATAATATATTTTTTAAATAATATAACTCCTTCATAGCTATGTGTTACAAGTAACTGTAATTTCTCAGAGGCATAATTAAATTTTTTTACGAATTCAACACTGAAAGATCTACAATATCATGCTGAAAGCGAACATAATATTTGAACATTTAACAGTTGGTATAGAATATCTGACACTGACGAATATTTACAACTGATAAATACTTTTTATTCACAACAACAGATTGAGGAGAAAAGTTTGCTTAAGACTCCGAGCAGATGAATTCTGCCTTCGTGAAAAGTGATTGAGTAATGAATGAAATGAAAAAATGTGTTCGCTTTTCTTTTTCATACATAAGACGCGATTGAAGGATACGTGTCGACTTTTCTTTTTCATACATAGGACGTGGTTGAAGGTTTTTGGGCTTTCTTTTTTAAACTAAAGTATGATTTATTCGACTCTTTTGTAATAGTGGATTTTTTTTTTTTCACTTAGAAGGTTATTAAGAGCTAGGAAAAAAGATTTTACGATTTTATTTTCATCGCAATATAAAATTAAAATAAAGCTACAATATTTTTTTTGGTCTTATTTTCAGTTTTTTGCAAGGGAAATTGATAAATAGTTATAAAATTAATAGGGAGTTTCTGATATTCTGTTACTAAAAAACAAACTTTAAAGCAATAACAGTGTTTTTTTAACTGTTATGTTAAATAATGCCCACCTCTACTACAACTACAGGTGAATTTAATTACTTTCTTTTTAAGACAGGGTGCATTTTGCCAATTTCAAAAGGGACAGGGTGTGGCACCCTTAAGGAAATGGCCTAGAAGAAACAGTAAGTAATTACAGAATTAATAAAAACTGAAAATAAGTAATTTCATTTGTTCATACACACATACAGAATGAATATAAGGATAGTCAGTTATATCTGAAATCCTCAAAATATTTAAATAAAAGCATTATTACCTCTCAGTGGAGATTATCAGCTTTCAATAGTTCAAATTTTTTTTTTCTTTTTAAGAAAAGTTTTGCTGCCTTTTCAATCCCTAATTATTTTTTTTATTTAGTATATATGAAACCTATACCGAAGAATCTCTTGTTGTGCTTAACATTTTTATATCAATTAATTTTTTTCTCATTCATTTACAATTTAGCTGTTGAACAGATGTCACTCTTTCATTCTTCTTTAACTCAAGATTGCTATTAATTTATTATTACAAAAGTAGAATGAGAAACTAAAACACTGACTATTTATTCTTTTAGTTGCAGAAATTTATTGCACTTGCTATGTTTATTTTATATAAAATAATGCAGAAATTGATTAGCTAAAAGAAATTATGACATTGTAAATTATATTAAATTTAAATATCTTTTTTAAATAAAACTTTTATGTTGGTTAAAAACAATGCTTATTACAAACTTAACTGTTTTTAATTTTTTACAATACTCAGAAATTAAGCTTAGAAACAATTATTTAAAGCTCCTTTTTTCTTTATTCATAAGTCAAAAATACCTGTAAAAACTTCTAAATTAGTTCATCTTAGATTTTAATACTTTTTTTGACATTTTAAACATTTAGAAATTTTTTTATTTTAATCTACGATTTAAAAAAAAAATCAGTTGATTAAAATCATGATTTAATCGCTGATTTAAATCAACTGATTAAAATCGCTGACACCCTAGAACCAACTAAAATAAAATATGCTTGTACAATACAGTTTTATTAAAGTAAAATCCGGCACAGCTAATTTGTTAATTCATGGCAAAATCATTATAAATAAAATATAACTCCACTGTAAGGAAACTTCCTTATAGGGAGTCAATTTTCAAGATCCCTAGGAGGTCATTTTAATGGAACTTGATTGTATCTGGTAATTTTTTTATGTTAATGTGTATGCATTGTATCTGGTAATTTTTTTATGTTAATGTGTATGCTTTTATTATGCTAATGTATATGCTTTCTTTATGTTTAATTAATTTGATTTTTATTAATTTCTGCTTATTTTACCTTTCTAGATTTTGGAAACGAGCGGAATTTTTCCCAGTTTATTTGGCTCATGCTCCTGTAAGTATTTATTTTAAGAAAAAATGTATTTTTCTGAAAGAAAAAAATTATCCTTTAAATTATCTTTGTCTGTAAAATGAGGTCTGTAGGTTGAAGTAAAAATTTAGCCATGTTTTTTTCTGTTTGTGTTTTTGCAAAAATGTCTTTATAATTATAAAATTTACATTAAAAAAATGTGCAAACTAACTAGAAATAGATTTCAATTTAATTATTATTCATCTAAATAATCATTTGAATCCTTGAATAAAATGAAAAAAATTACAACGAATTTCTCTTGAACATTTGTTTTGGAATTTTAAAATTTTGTGATAGACAATTTCTTTGACCCTGTTTTCTTTTTTAATTCCTGAATGTTTTCTTGAGTGTAAACATGTGCTGTCTGTAAAGCATTGATCTGCTGTAATTCTAGAATTACAACAGGGTTGCTACTTGAATCGAGGGGGAAAAAATGTGCTGTGTTTTCCTATTTGTACATGGGCTGTACAAAAATAACCTAATAAATATACTGGTAACAGACATCTGTGTTAGTTATATTACAATATCCTCTTGTTTTTATTGCTGGGATATTTAAAGGAAAGTAAGCAATATTTCATTAATATTTCTTTTTTACAGACATGATGGTTAGAAAATATATAGAAAATAAAATACAGAAATTCTCATACAGATGTTTGCAGCCCTTCTTTATTAAAAAAGAAAAAAAAATCAGTGGAATAAATTGATTTTTATATTTATTTCAATTAGTAAACAGTAAAATATTCTAAAACTTCTTATCAATATACAAAATACTATTAAAAGGCAAAATATACTTGAAAATTTTCTAATGTATATGATGCTCTGATTATTTTTTTTCCCTCATGATGATTAAAGAAATTAGCATTTCTTGAATTTAAAGAGGAAAAAACATTCAAATTTTTAATTTTTTACGTTTTTAAGCCTATTTCTGAAACACTTTTTTTTTTTATCACCTATTAACTAAAGGGAAGAATTGACCCCATTCTTTAAAAATCTAGCAAAAGTCACTTATTCTCAATAATACATACATAAAGTTTTAGACATTGTACCTGATAATAACATTACAAATTATTATGTATTTGAATTTTTAATACAAAAATTTTAAGAATAAATAAGTGAACTCTTCAAAAAATCACCAAACAAAAAATTTGTCTTGGGTCAGATTTACCCACTCTGTCTTCTTTCAGGAGTAACGTCAATGGAAATTTCAAAATTATCTAAATTTTTTTCTTCTTGTTGATTTTCTTTTTTCGTATTTTCCAGGTGATGTGGCAGTCCTGTTAAAAAAATAAAAATGATAGTTGACACAAACACTGATATGTTCAGATAACCCCCATGCACTTAACTCATCCCCCCCCCCCCCCCCCCCAAAAAAAAAAAAAAAAAAAAAATTAATGACTTACATTACTTTGTGTTATAATGCCTCATTTCTATTCAGCTCTCTTCAATATCACATTATAAATATATGCTGAATTAATTTTTATGTGATATAAATATTTTTTAAATAAAAGCTACACATAATAGTTCACCTTAATAAGAAATTAATGAATGATTATTCCATATGAAACAATATTTATTTACCAACCAGTGATATAATATATCTACTATAAACTTGATAATGGTCTATTAGAAACTTTTAATATTAAAACAAAGTTGGTAAATATAAAGTAAGAAAAATTGAGGAAACTTTATAGTAGAAAATGGTTAATTAAAACATGAGCCCTGCTCAAAATAAATAACAAGCACCAAATTATAACTTAAACTCATCAAGGGTTTCACTTCCTTTTGAGTCAGACCATCTCAGAAGAAACTTTCAAGTACAGTAGGCCAAAAGAAAAAAAAAAAGAGAAAAGAGGGGGTGGGGGGGGGAATATATATAGTCATGTATATATATGTATATAACCATTAAATAAACATTTACGTCCACCAACAAAAACTGTAAAATTATGAATAATATTACATTAACAAATTGACAAAAATACAGTTCCTCCCAACACACTTAACATAGATTCCAAAAACATAGTAAGAAACAGCAGAAATTGAATAACAGAGATGGAATAATGGAAATTTGTAAAACTTAGACAGAATCGTCAGGTCCCAAATGCCTAAAGTTCTACAAATAAAATGTGTAGTTTCATCTTCATATTAGCCATAAATTAGCTAAAGAATATGAATTTGGGACAAACACACATAAAACAGAGAAATAAACCACTGAACACCAATTAAGTTCAAAATAAAACAAGATTAAAAAGGATAGAGGAAAAATAAAAAATAAATTACCAAATTGAAATCCATAGTGTCTTAGCATTAGGCATAACAAAATACAATCATTGGAGATCACCAGCACATGTTGCCAAAAAAGTGTTTTATATGATGGTGGTAGTGTTGGGTAACTCATACATGAAGCACCTCATTTGTCCCATACACCATGACAATTTGTCCCAATACCTCGAATTTCAGATTTGAGGTACCTCCGAAATTTTGTCATGTTTGCGTCTTTTTGAAGCGGCGAGACGCGAGAGCTGTTTCGTTTCAGGAATATGAATGAATGTGTGTGTGCTGTGTCGTCATTTGTTTGCTGGGGAAAGAGTCGGAGTCCAACAGGATTGCGGCCTACGTTTGAAAAAGCTTAAGCTATGGGAAAAGGTGAAAATGAAAGGAAAGAATGTAGCAAGATAAAAACTGAGACGAATTTGGGGAGGGATAAAGGGGTTTGGTTCTGATGGGAAGAAAAGAAAAGAGCTATTTTTCTTCTCTTTCTTTTAATATTATTGAATTCATACTTCCCAACTTGTGCTTGTGCTGTGCTTGTCATTATGTATATATCATTTAAAATAGGAAAGGATTTGACATTGAGTCACTTAAAGAGTAGAAACGAAAACTGTTCCAACCAGCCATGAGCCATCCTTTTAAAAAATGTCACGTCTTTTTTATGCGGAAAGAGGCTCATTTAGAGGTCTGCACGGGTCGGGATTTCTAGGTCCAGGCCCGACCCCAACGAAAACTATCTTGGCCCGGCCCGGCCGGTGTAAAACATAAAGGTTCGGCCCAAGTCCCGCCCTGCACGTTTATATTTTCGCAGTTCACGGCTCAGACCGTGCAGAAATAAGTAAAAACAGACCAGGCACATACTTATGGGATAATTTTACAGTATATTTTAAAATTACAATGTGTTTGCAAGGCAGAAAACACATAATAGCAAAATTAATGATTACTCAGATTCTTAGATGTTCCAGTATTAAAAGAAAAATTCATTAAAAAATTAATGTAGTTTTGAATAAAAGAAAAAAAAAGAGGGTTAAAAAGATAACTTTTGAAGCTGTATAATAAAAAGTAGATTTATAAAAGTATTTCAAAAGGGGCATTTGCCCCAAGCACCAGAACGAAAGGCGAAGGGGGTGGGGGGGTATGAATATTTTATTTGTCGTTTCACCCAAAAATGTTTACATGCATACATGAAATACAGAGGAACTTGTAAGCTAATGTTAAACCTATGGGAGTGTTAAATCTTTTCAAATTTGTAAGAGTAAAGTTTTTAAGTTTTAAGGGTTTTTTTTTTTTTTTTTGTTTTTTTTTGCATAGGGTACCTGCGGTTGAAAACTTTTATTGCGCGTGAGGACGGGGGGGGGGTTAGAGGTCTGCACGGGCCGACATTTCCAGACCCGGGCTCGGCCCGACTCATAGAAAAAAAATCGGCCCGGCCCGTAGAAAAAATAATATTGGTCCGGCCCGATAAAAAAATTAAAAGTTCGGCCCGAGCCCAGCCCGTCCCGGAAAAAAGTTAAAATCTCGGGCCCGGCCCGAGTGAACTTCTACAAAACATTGATTTTTACGTCGAATTGGTTAAAAATTTGCCTCATATGAGGAGTTCTGACCAAAAATATTTATCTTAACTTTTTTTTCATGTTTATAATCTTTATTTTTATAGACGTGCAGCAGGCTGCGATATTTATTTTTTTAATGAATCTCTGTTTCTTGTATGTAAATGTTTCAGTCATCATTAATATTGTTAATCCATATTCCATGTATAGAAGTGTTAAAAATCGGAAAAATGCTATACAGTAAAATCTTCTAAAATGGAATTGCATAGAAAAGAAAAAAAAATGCGTTATAGACGAGTTCTCTTCTTAGCAAGTGTAAATGTATTATATATTCTTTTCTTACTTATTAGTATATTAATTTTGCATGGATCAACACGTTTTTCAGTTTAAAACTAGGTTCCGTCATAGGCAGGTTCCTTTTCACACTTTTTACTGTATTTTAATTTACTTATATTTTAATATGCGTAGAAATCTACTATTCTTTAAAAATAATAAATTTTAATGCTAGTTTAATGCTATAAATATATGTTATATTATAATGTAATAAAGTTTAATGTAGAATAATGGCGATTCAAAAATGTATGCATTTTTTGCAAAAACTTTTGGGCCACGCTTAATTTAACTGAACTTTAAATGCCTGAAAATTAATCGATACAAAGTGAAAAACCCTGAAAATTATCGATGCAAAATATACCAATATCAATTTACATAACAACTGATGCTGCAACAGCATGACAATCAAATGGCATATTTCTGCTATTGTTTGAAATATAAAATTGCAGAAAACATAATTTGGTAAACTTATGTTAATTTCACAGAAAGCTAAATGACTTCATCAAATGGAGAGTGCAATTTATCTTGTTATATGCAAAGTTCGAATTCTATATTCAGTAAATGAATTCATTCTAAGTACTCATGAAACAAGTACAAATTATGTGTTAAGAGTTACCTCTTAGTAGATTTAATGCAAGTCATATCTAGTTATTTGAAAACAGTAAAAAAAATGTCAAAACCAATCCAATTTTACTTCTAAGTGGCTAAGTATTAGAAAAAAATAAATAAAAATTTATTCTTAAAGCATTACTCTTACACAAGGTAAATTTCTTTTTCCTGCTTTCTTCTTGGGTATTACACATTACAGATATGCAATTCTGGACATTTTTGTACTGAGAATTGAGATGGATAACACAATACCAGGGGTGATTCTGAGTAAAATAAAATATATCTGAAATTCACAGCAACTTTTCTAAAAGGTTACAGAAGAGAGGGTGGGGAGAGAATCACTCCTGGTTCTAATTATGTATTTTTTCTGCCATCCTTTCACGAAATTTGCGTTTTTTTCCGCGATTTTTTGGCGAAATTTGCGTTTTTTCGCGATTCTTTAAAGGAATTCATGTTTTTTCCACCGTTATCCTTTAACAAAATTTGCGTTTTTTCTGCGATCCTTTGACGATATTTCCGTTTTTCTAGCGATTCTTTGACGAAAATCGCGTTTTTTATCGCGATCTTTTGACGAAATTCGTGTTTTTTCCGCGATTCTTTGAAGAAATTGCTTTTTTCGTGATCCTTTAATCAAATTTGCGTTTCTCCCGTGATCCTTTGGCAACATTTCCGTTTTTCCTGCGATCTTTTGACGAAAATCTTGTTTTTTTTTCGCGATCCTTTCCGAATTTTGCACTTTTTTGCGATCCTTTGACGAAATTTGTGTTTATTTCGCGATCATTAGACAAAATTTGTTTTATTTTGAGATTCTTTGACAAAATTCGCGTTTTTTCCGCGATCGTTTGGTGAAATTTGCGGGTTTTGTCGCGATTATTTAGAAATTAGTTTTCTTTCCGCGATTATTTAACGAAGTTCGCGTTTTTCCAGGGATCCTTTGACGATATTTCCGTCTTTCCAGCGATCCTTTGACGAAAATCGCGTTTTCCCCCGCAAACTTTCGACGAAAATCGCATTTTTCCCTGCAATCCTTTGACGAAAATCGCATTTTCCCCCGCGATTCCGGGATGGGGAAAATCCTTCCCGGTTCTAATTATGCGTTCTTTCAACGGTCTTTTGACGAAATTCGCGTTTTGTTTTTTTTTTTTCGCGATTCTTTAAAGAAATTGATGTTTTTTACGTGATCTTTTAACGAAATTTGAGTTTTTCCAGCGATCCTTTGACGATATCCATTTATTCGCGTTCCTTTGACAATATATCTGTTTTTCCCGCGATCTTTTGACGAAAATTGCGTTTTCCCTGCGATGTTTTGACTAAAATCTTAGTTTTATTGCTATCCTTTTCGAAATTTGCACTTTTTTCGCGATCCTTTGACAAAATTTGTGTTTATTTTGAGATTCTTTGACGAAATTAACTTTTTTACCCGCAATCCTTTGACGAAATTGTTGATTTTTTTCAGCGAACGATTGAGGAATTGATTTTTTTCGGCAACCATTTCTCAAAATGCGCGATATTTTTTAATGTTTGAATTTTCCGCTAAATGTAACTATCTCATAAACCCGGAAGGATCGGCCGAAAAACCCGGAAATCCGGGCTACACCCGGAGCACAATCACCCCTGGGACCAGGCCACACTGAGACAATGATTTTCATACGGGCTGGCTCAAAACTAGGACTGAAAATTTTGGGCCATGAAGACTAGGAATGAAACCAGGCCCGGCTCTGTACAGAAAAATTAAGTTAGGCCCGGCCTGGCCCGAGTGCCGTGACTGAAAATCGGCCCGAGCCCGGCCGGTCTTCGGGCCACGGGCCGGCCCCTGCAGATCTCTACGGGGGGTGGCGCAAAAACTCATGTTTGCCCCGGTATAAAAAAAGGCTAGTTTTGGCCCTGGGTACACACTTCATTTTCAGTTCTGAATATGTTCTGAATATGCATTGTCTCACGCAGTAAACTTTAATAGCGTTTGTAAGTTGCATGACAATCTGACTATATTTACGCAAGTTAGATCACGCAAAGACGAGCAGAAAGACAGACAAAGCGAGTTCATAAACACTTTTAAATTATATTGAAAAGTGTTAAAAAAGCTCTATTTTTTTAATATGACAAAGAAATATTACAAAAAGGCCAAAAGTATGCAGAAAGTATAATATCTAAAAACTATATTATTTAGTGTTCATATTTAGCATAGTATTTTTTTAATTTAATTTAATTTATTTTTTTAAGTGTACGCCGTAGTGTTCAAAACGTTAAGCAACCAGAACCAGTGACTCTTTCTACTCTTGAAATCCAAATCTCTTAATGAGAGAAGAAAGGTTTTGGAATTATATTATTTAAATTTCATGTTATTTTCAAGGAGATCTTGAATGGATCTAAGCACATGCTTTTACATGTAAATAACAATTTCCCTGTTATGGCTTCTTAAAATTTTATTTATTTTCTGTGTATAAGCTTTCATATATTTTTTATGAGAAATCCGTCAATACGCTTGAGCACTTTATCAATTATTTCTATATAAATTTATTCTTAAATAAAATGGAAGAAAGGCAGTCAATTTAACCTCACACACACACATACACCAAAAGAAAACTTTAAAATGTGAACTTAAATGATCAAAATGAAAGCAAAATAATTATTATTTTGCATCGAGAAAAATAATTTTGAATTGTGCGGAAAGATGCGGGGCTGAACATTAACAGAACGCGCGCCCTGGGCAATCGCCCCGTACCCGCCTGCTCGATAGCTGCGCCAGTCCTGTGGTTATAAGCCCCTCACAACCATCCAAACACGTACTATGCTATGCCTCCCTAGCATACAAAATTTTAAAATTCTTATTAAGAAAAAAAAATCTACATTTTTTATTTTGCAATAAAAAATAAATAACTAAACATTCCTTTTAAACCCGCTACGTCACAGCACACAGGGAATCTTAAAAATGCTTTTATTTTTTTAAACTATTATTTTTATTATTTATTTATTATTAGCATTTCTTTTTTTTTTTCGGGGGGTGGGGGGGTTAAATTGTCCTAATTATTACTCTGTCGGAATAATAAATAAACGATCAAATTACAACTTCGTGTGAAACAAAAGGTTGTCGAAAAAGATAAAGTTTTCTTTTTCATTAGATATATTAATAATAATAAGCATTTTGTTTTTTTGTAAATGTGATTTTTCAGAAGAATAATAGCAAGCAAAAATATGCATTATAATTTGCAGCGTTTGTACATAACTTTTTTAAAAAATTACTATAATTCCTCACTGAGGTTTTCCATTTCTAAAGTCCTGCTTCTTGTTCAGTATATGCTGAACAATTCAATTTCACATTCTTTGTAATCCAATTATTTTCAAAAGTACTTTAAATTCTTTACAACTACAATGATTTATTTCTACGGATTACTATTACTGGGCGGGGCGGGATACTTTTGTTAATCAGGTAAACAGCCCGTTACTTCATTCATTCACTGTCCAGTTCTACTAATTCTATTTATGTTTTCCGAAAAACTATATACTTCTATTTATCAACCTGACAGTAACACTAAAGTACCCACTCCCCTAACGTCTGACTTCACATTGTCAGGACAGTGGGGAAGCAGAAAGCCAGTACTTCCATCCCAGCTCAATTGTAGTTCCTGAGTTTTAACTCCTCACTACCTCATTCAATTGAGGCACAGTGATGTAGTCGTAAAAAGAACAGAGGCTATACGCTCTAAGCAGAGGGTATACGCTGAAGGCAGAGCATATACCCTAGAGTGTATATACTATAGCTTTCTTGAGAAACAGAGGATATACGGTGTTCCTTAAAAAAATCCTGTACCTGCTCCAAGTAACATTTCAAGTAGTTAGAAACCCATCTCTATATAATAATTGTCATTGTAACGCGTCCAGGACGAACCCATCGATTTTGCCAATCTCCGATAAGAAGGAGCCACGTTAGGCTTAATTTTGATTTCAGATGTGTAAGAGAAAACTTATCTGCTTAAATACAAATCTTTTCTACCTGAAATCCCTTCTGTTCAACATAATTTTCTTTAAAAGATTCAAAACTGGTGACCGTTCAATGATTTGCGCAGTTGAAAAACAATTTCAGAAAACGAGTTCAAAACATACATTATCGTAAAATGTAAACAAGCGATAGCGAGTCATTCACTTGATTCATTGAATTTAAAAATAAACCATTGAGCTATGGTGCAAATCAAATACGGTGTTCATCTTTCGGCCACGAAGCTTCCCACTCCGGATAAACAGCGCATGTGCTAAGACTGATCTCCAATGGGAGTTCTGTATTATTCCTGTCTGTATACAGATATCGTCACGCGACGCGTATTCATTGATCTCAGCATTACTGAGGTTTTGCTGTCTTCTGGGTATAATTTTTTTGGATTACACATTATTAGGTATTTTGTTAATTTATTGTTTGTTTTTTAAATCTGATTTGTTGCGATTCCATTTTTAACTTTTCTTTTGATTTACTTAGATTTAATGTGTTCTTTGTATTTTCCGCCTATTTAAGCTAACAAGTGGAAACTTTAACCCTATTATTATGTAGATATTACGAACCGTTCAATTTCTCTTGAAATATATCTTAATGTTTTAATATCCAGCATCAGTAATTATTTTTACAGTACCTTATGGCTTCATAGTTGAAAATTTCTGAATACTTTCTGAAAAGAGCAACCGAAATAAATTTTCTGTACTTTTGTTTTGTTTACATATCGATTACGATAGAAATATTTTAATATCCACAGTAATTATTTTGACAGTGTACCTTATAGCTTCATACTTTAAAATTTTTCTTTAAAAAATTATATGTTAAATTAAGCATGAAAAACTTAATACTTGGAAAGGTTGAGACAAATATAAATTTTTAAAGCATTCATACAATGAATGTTTAATCACAATGTTTTAACTAAAATAACTTTAAATATTAACAAATGTAAACAAAATGAAGTTTTTAATTCATTTTAAGATGATTGATTTTTCGCGAAAAAGGATCAAAAAACTTAAAACTATTTAGCTAGAAAAAACTACAATGTTTTTGTTAACAAATAAATGGATTTTTCAATGCTTACATTAAAGTAAATTTAAAATTCAATGTTAGAGTTACAAATTAATTAAATTGTTTATTGTGGAATCCCCATAACTCAAAAAATATTTGAAAATAAGTTATCATCGTTTTTCCAATTTTTGTTGACAGACGATTGCGATTTGTGTTAAAAACCACCAAAATAACATTCTCTATGGCCTATTATATGATACATACCAATAGATTTCTAAACAATTTCCACTTGAAAATCTGAAGACCATTAAGATTACTAAATCAAAAGAAAAGTTCATGATTAATTCCCAATAAGTCAGAGTGAATAAATTTCAAAACACATAATATGTGTAATCCTATTTTAAAAAGCTTTTTCCAAAAAGGTAGACATTCATTCACATAACACTGACAATAAAATTATCAGTATGAGGAGAGCACAATTTAGTGGAGGGCAAAATTTGCAATCCCATGCAGGATTTCACGGATCTTTCCCAAAATAGGAAAATGCTGCATAATAAAAAATGCTGTGTGTTCCGCCTCATTAAATTTTTCTACAGACTTGTGACTCTTACCGATTTTTTTCCCGCAAAGAAAGGGATTTTTATTCTTTTGCGCGATTTTGCGAAATTTTCTGAATTTCTTCGAATGATGGTAGAAAAATATTGTGAATTTTGCCAGTGAGTCACAAATTGAAATGACAAGATTTCCCAATCAACCAGAACGACCAATCGACAGATTTTGCGTTTTTTTCCAACGACTGTTTGAGGAATTTCCAACAGTTTACGTATGAACTTCACAATATTTTAAAGCAACCGATTAAAGGATTTTGAGTTTTTTCCGATGATCAACTGGCAATCTTCCCGATTTTTCTGAAGAATGGAGGAAGAATGCTGCAACTTTTCCTCACAATTGATGAATTTTGCAGTACTTTTCTTTTTACTCTACCGATTGGGTAATTTTTGTGGAGGTTTTTTTTATGTGACAAATTTCATTTTTCCCTCACAACCAACTGTTGATTTTTCTTTTTCCTCTGCGACTTATTGATGAATTTTGTGATTTTTTAAGCAATAGGTTGACAAATTTTGCAATTTTTTTTTTTTTTTTTTTTTTTTTTTTTGGCATGACCAACTGAAGAATTTCCTGTAACCGATTGGTGAATTTTTCGATTTTTTTTTTCCCTTCACAAGAGCAATTTAGAAATTTCTCTACATACATTTATAATCCACAGTGATCATAGACAAAATTCATGCATTTACAAGATTCCTGTTTTCTGAATATTCTGTTCCATTATTTTTTCTTTTTTTTTTCATTCCATTAATGCAGACCTATATAATACAGAGAACCTGACTTGAACCTGCAAAATCCATTTTACTGACATGTTACTTTTCTGCGGAATTGCGCTTTTTTGACACTGAATTTTATTAACCCTATGCAAACTCTCTCTTAACTCTATCCAAATATGCATTAAAATTTGTTGACATTTTTATGGGGGGAGGGGGGGGATAACGGAAGAAATACAAGAAAAACGCGAGTACCAACTGTGCCAAATTAAGCGAATTTCTTCAAAGGATCGCGGGAAAAATGCAAATTTTTTTAAGGATCGGAAAAAAAAAATACGATAAACGTTAAAGGATCGTGAAAAAAAAAGTGATTTACTTTAAAGGATCACGGGAAAACATTGCATTTCCAGATTAAGCTAAATAATGCTATAAAAAGTGATGAAATATCTTTATTAAGATTGACTATCATTTCATCGCACAAACGGCGACATTTTCAAAATTTTGAAAATGTCGCCACTTGTGTGATGAAACGATCGTCAATCTTAATAAAGATATTTTATCACTTTTTTGTAATTTTACAAAAAAAGTATTGTAAATGCTAATAGTGTGTTTATTAGAACATAAAAAACCAAACTTGCTCATCTAAACTCTTACTTGGTGGATGTCTTATACATCGCTTTTAGATGCAATAACATTTTGAAGAAAATTCTATGTTCTTACTGCTGATCCCCAGTTTCTGTGCGTACTTTTAATATTTATATGTTCAGTAAGTTAAAACTCAAAAAGTTGTGCACATGCTTATTCAGCCGTTAAAAGTTTTGCTAAATCTTTTTTGGTACTTTTCGGTTAGCCAGGCACCAGTGTTATATACACATATATATATTGTATATATAAATGCATATATTTGTATATATTTATACACACATATGTATATATCCATATGTACGTATATATAACACTGGCGCCCGGCTAACTGAAAAATACCTTTTTGCTTTTTGCAAAAAATACAACACACTTATCAAGATTTAATACCAAACAAATCATCAAAATATTTTAATAGTTGCAGCAGAATTTGTTAATTATGGGGTTTTATTGCATGTTTCTTAAACTTTTGTTCTAAGAATTCTTAATTTTCTTATGTTATATTAGCCAGAAAGCCTGGTCTATCCAAAAGTATTGTTAATGCTAATAATGTGTTTATTAGAACATAAATAAGCCGAAATTTGCTCATCTAAGCACTTCCATATTGACAATTATTTTCCTCTTTTTTTAAAAATTTTAAATGAAAAACACAATTTTTACACACCGTCCTAGGACGGGCATTTACACTAGTAAGAGATATAAGTCACAGTAATGATGGCCAAGTGGCCATTAGCAAGTATAACCTGCTTTCTACATGACCAAGTCCAGTTTGAGAATCTTAAGTGCAGACATGTGTTCAATGTCTGGGCATTCTTCAAACACATGTTAGTAAAAGTATGCATTCCCATGATGACTGAGTATAAAAGCCAAATTCACGGTCATCTCTCTCTCTCTTGTGCTTTCTTGGCTTGCATAACTAACATGTGCCAAAGAGTGCTTCTGATTTCAGATGGTGTGTCAATGCATGATTATTTTTGTATATCGGCCATCTTGCTATAGTAAAATTGAATTTAAAATATCATTACTGGACTTCCTTCTCCTAATACTCCTGCACAATCCACATCGTTATTATTATGCTGCTGAAGTACTCAATAAACAGTTGGTCTGGTAAAAGTGTAGTTTGTTTGTCTCAACTAGATAAAAAAGGATGAAAATTAATTACATTTACTTGGTGATATGACATATATAGTAGTACTCTGACTTCCACCCCCTCGACTTATGTCACCCCGCATTTACGTCGCTAGTCTGTAAAAAAAATTTCCCTAATTAACACACTATTTGAACTTTTTTGAAGACTTTTGGTTCTAAAGGAAAGCTTTCCCGCGATAGTGGCAAACAAGTAAAAAAAAATCACTAGAAAAAGCTTAGAAAACTCACTCTGCTATTAAGAAATGCTTCCAAAAGAAAAGAAAAAATTGCAGTTCAAACTTTATTGCAAGATTTTTTTTGCATCCTCAGCCAGAATAACAATAAATTGTAAGTTAACAACTTATTGATTTATTCCAAATTCTTGTTCTCAAATACATTTTTTTTTTCGAATGTTAAATTGCTAATGTTAATCCCTAAATACAACAGAATATGCTCATCAGATTTTGGAGAATTTTTATCACTTATCTTTTTTTGCTTTTTTAAATGTACCTCGACTTACGTTGTTTTCGACTTAGTCTCTACTGTTGGAACGAATTGCTGACATAAGTCGAGGTATTACTGTATATGTGGATTTTTAACAGCAATTCATTGCAGAAGCTTCAAATATGCAATTCCTACGTTGCAGCTCATTCCACAAAATAACTTTTGAGTTATGATTAAAAAATACCCACATGATTAAAAAATACCCATATTGCAATGTGTTTCAGGACGATTAGAAATGAATTTATTATTAAGAATTCCTTTAAACTCTAAATTTAAACCTTTTCACTTACAAAACTAATTGACTAAATGACTGCCTGTTTGTTAGCCTTAAAGTAAAATCTAAAGCTTTTTTTTTTTTAAGTTGTCTGTATAATTTTCTGCTGTAATAACTGCTTATTAGTCTGGTGATAAGAAGTTACAGTTAAGTTTAAAAAATTTAAAGTAACAAACAGCAACAATATTCAAATTAAATATACAAGAACTATAACCCCCCTTCCAATAATGTAAACACCACAAATAAAATAATCTAAATCTAGCTTATTTGAGATACTTTGCAGCGTTCGAAATCCTTGGTGGTCCGCTGGTCCGAGACCACTAAAAATTCAATCGGACCACTAATTTAAAAAATTTAGTGGTCCGCAGGACCAGTAACTTTTTTCCCTCTCTGACAGGTAAATTTAAATTTTCCCGTCCCTGAGAAAATCGCAACCAAACACAAACCACAGAATTTTATTTTATTTTTAAAAAAATAATAAGTAGAAAAGTGCATTAAAAGTGCATTCAGTTGAGATAAATAATCGGAAATAAAATATATAATTAATAATTTTATTGTTTTTGTTTATATACTGTTTATTTAATTTTTAGCAAATTATAATTTTACATTTTATTATGCCGAAAATTTTTGGTAACTGAAAGAAAGTTTGGTTTATATTCTAGGAGGAGGATGGGGGGTTTCACTCAAAGGTTTAAAGGTACTTAATAACTTAATAGAATTTTATGTAGCGAGCCAGTGACGATATGTGCGGACCAGTGACATTTTTTTATCAATTCTACCACTGCTTTGGTATGATGTAGTAACAATCAAAATTATAGTTAAGTCTTTAATGATTTATAATCCAGCATTGTTCAATGAAGCTTATAGGTAGCTGTATGTGTTTGTGTAGCTATATGTGATTGTGTCATGTACAGATCCTTTTAGATAATGCTAATAATGATTGCATAATAAATTTTAGTTACTTTAAAGATAGCTATACATTAATAAGAAAATTTTTCGGACTTTCACTATTATTTATTTTAATTCCATATCACTAATTTTTGGGATTTAGAACAAATTACAATAAGTAGGCAGTATACATAATAGCTAACATACTTTGTTAGTACACAATTGTAAATTAGTTAGAGGGAGAACCTGGAATATTAAGGTTTTGTTAACGCAATATTGTATTGTAATTAATAGCAAGTTAGAAAATAAATTAAAAGTTAAAACCCAACACTGATCTTGCATATTCCATGTAACCATCTGTTAAATTCTGAATGGTCCTGAACTTTGTTATCAAGGCATTTTTGCATTCTCGTGTGCTTTTTAATTTTTTTTTTTTTTTTTTTTTTTACATACATTTTATGCAGTTTTAAGTGATCTTCTGCATAAATTATAATTCATTATAACAAGACTTGTTGTTTGATAGTTAATTGTAATGAAACCATTTGCACTATAAACTATTTAATAACTGAACAAAAGCTAGTTATTGCATTTCATTAGAACTGTATAATTAAAAGCTTCAAAATATTGTAGACAGTTTATTGTTTTCACCATTAAATTTTATTTACCAAAATAAGTCTAACATTTGTAAATTAATAATATTTACAAATTTAGTTTCTTGTGGTTCATTATATGAATTATATTATTATTATTTTCAGTGAACTTAAAAAAAATAATTTTATTGATACTTATGGCAAAATGTTTGTTTTATTAATATGAAAATACTAATTATCAAACAACTTAAATTTAGAATCAGTTAACTGGTGAGCATTCTTGCATAATGCTGAAGCAACTCAAAGGTCTTACCACATCATCTGAGTGGGTGCCATCATTTTGGTTGGACTTTTGTGATAAGTTAATACATTGTCTTCCTCTACCGAAACTCTCTTCCAACCTTGCTTTAAATCTGATTATATCAGATCCATTCAAGTCAAGTAGTGTATCTGGTAAGTTTTTAAAACTTTCTTTATTTAAATCATATCTGTAATTTTGAGGTAAAATTTTAATACAAATTGGATTTAAATATATAGTTTGTGTGATCCTGTAAATTAATGAAAAATGCTCAGAAAGCCTGTTTGAAGGCACCTCAGAAATGCACAACAATCCGTTATGTTTGAAATAGTGTGATGTGACATCATCAAAATACGCCGCCACAAACAATTTTTTCCCATAGACCATAATGCAACAGGATTCTTTTAAGTATCCCTGTAAACAAATTATAATTGCTACTTATTCTATACTGTATAAAAAACATGTTGTTATTCACCTCTGTGATGCATATCAATTTCATTATGTGTTTAATGTGCATTTTTTGCATGTTAGACTTTGGTTGCATTTTTGGAAAACCAACCCCAAACATCCGGCCAACTTTTCTCATACTCAGGGGTGAGGAATTTTTAAAAAATCATACCAGCCAACAAGATGTGATGTACAGTTAAAAAATTTAATAACAAAATGTAAGCGACTGAAAAAATAGTTAATTACTATTACTACAATATATTTTCATAATTTTTGTCCATAAAATCAAGAAATATATACAACAGAGGTAAGTTTTATATAGTATAGAATTTAGTACCATGTTTTTATTGCAGTAATTTGGGCATTTGAAAAATATAGCTTAGTAAAAAAAAAAAAAAAAAAAAAAAGCTTTAGGCCTATGTTCTAAATACTACAGTTTTTTTTTTTAATTCACCTGCCCTGTCAGAAAATCAACTCGCCAGTGGGAAGTAAAATGAAACATTTCCCCACCCCATGCTCATACTAGTTGTCTAGAACACTGATAAACTAACATAGTTAGAAGATTATTATACAATATTATCACTAGCTGGGATAGTTATAAATAATTCATATATACAAATTTCCCAATTAAATTGAAAGCAGGGATGTAGTGGAGGGTATACGCCGTATACCCTCTGGAATTTTTTAAGGAACACCGTATACCCTCTGTTTCTCAAGAAAGCTATAGCATATATACACTAGGGTATACCCTCTGCCTTGAGCGTATACCCTCTGATTAGAACCTATACTCTCTGATTAGAACGTATACTCTCTGTTATTTTTACGACGACACCACTGATTGAAAGCACTTAATTGAAATTAAAAGTCGGGTAATTTTCTTTGTATTCCTGGCATATGAACTTCTAGCTAATAATTAACACAAGCAGTGCATGATAAAATATTAACTAGGAAAATACCGTTCTACACCTAATAAAGGAAATGACACATGATGCAATGATAAAATTAGACCAAATTTAAAATAACAAATAAAGTTTATTTACAACATAAATATTTACAATAAAAAAAAAAAAACCTAAAATAAAGTAAAATGTTACTCTTGTAGCCATTATATGTCATCATACAATCCAAATCATTAATCTTTAAACTTAAGGCTGTTAACATATTTGTTAACATTGCTATATAAACATAGAAATAAACCTTTTGCAATATTTAATGGCTTAATTTTGAGTAAATAGGAAATTACTGTTACATGATAATACATTATTATTTCAAATTCAAAAAATATCTTCAACTTCTAATACACTGCTCCCTGAAGAGTAACATTACCCTACTACATGCAAACATAATTAAATTTTGGACAAGCAACTTAAATTGACCATGCCTTGACCAAATGAATTGGCTGACACATCCTCTGGGAGCACCAGTATCTTCTGTATATACTAGAATTCATGCACAAATGTATAAGTAATGATAATGGACCATAAGCTCTAACTTATTATCCACTGTTTCCATTTTAGATAGAATGAAATCAAGGCCATTAATTCTATCCCTTAATTGACTCCAACATTAGAGTCTACTTTAAGCATGAGAACGTAATCTATCTCTCACAGATAAAAGATAGAAATTTTCTTAATCTTTAAATCGTTTTAAAAATATCTTAGAAAAACCATCATGCAAAATCATTTTAGAAAAATCATTTTAATAAGTCATTATTTGATATTATTCTTAAGTTCTATGGTTAATTGAGTGTGTGCCTTTTTGTTTTATTATTTTACATTTTTAAAATCCACTTTCTGTTAAAAATAAGAATTTAGTTATGAATACAACCATATAATTATGTCTTTTCATTTATTTAGAAATATCCAAGTTTGAAGTTCTTTGTTATTTAGCTGAAAATGATCTTTCCATTTTAAAAGAGATTTGCAGCTGTAAAAAGAGTCTTCCACCGAGTTATATTATTTCAGCTTTGGCTGAGTTTTACTTTACTCATCGAATGCCAAATGTTCAGTTGAGTAAGCAAGAAATGGTAAGCAATTAAGTAATTTTGCTTTTTAATGTAATTATTTACCATATTTTAATTTGGCTACTATAACTGTTTCATTCTGTTTCCTTTGTATAATAAATAAAAGTAAACATCCCCCCCCCCCCCCTCCCACGTAACATTGTGATTTTCATGTTTAAAAAGAGGCAAGTAGATGGATTTGATTTTTTCCCACCCTATAAGGTTAATTTTTTTTCTTTGCTATAAAATGTTTTAATATAATTTAGGTTAGGAATCACAGGTATTAAAATGCTATTTTTTAAAAATTCAGATTACTTGATTACCACCACATTTTAAAAATAGAAATATCCTGTGTAGCGTTTTCCTACTTGTGATTTTGGATTGATATTTACTGGCTTTCAGATTCATTTTTATTTAAGGATTGTTTAAATATGTTATTCAAGATGAGAAATATAGGTTTATTTGGACAAATTTTGATTCAGTTATATCACTTTGATTCTTTTTCGATATGAAATGTTCACAATACCATTGCATTGTAGTTTTTACACACATTTTGTTTTATTATACAACAAAAAAACTACAATGATGCTATGTGCATGTCATATAAAAAAACTGATACAGTTGAAATACGTTAAAATTTGGCAAACAATACAAACAAACACCAATAACAGAGGCAATAGCTACACATCTTGAATTACTCTGAAACATCTCATAAACCCAGCCCCTTCTTTTTATAAAATTTAATTCTACCCCTCTTGTCTGTTGGGGTGGGGTGTGCACAAATCAGTCAATCTGTCCATCTCCTTTCAGTATCAAAATTTCTTATATACTTTCTTATTAAAAAAGAAATAATAAATGTAAATGATGTAAATGTTAATAATTTCAAAAGAAACTTTATAATCTAAATCGTACAGTTTAGTACAACTTGTCTACAGAGTGTCTGATAAGTTCACATATTTTGAATCATTCCTGAGCAACATAGTAATGCTATGTAGGTGTCCAAGAATTGGCATTTGGCTGGGTTTGAATCTGGTATCTACTATATACAAGATGAGTGCCGTAGCACAGAGGAAAAGGCTAGCTTAATTGTTCCATGCCAGTAGCTCATCATATATTATTTTGTTGAAGTTATTATGAGTGATGACATCACCACTCACCCTACCTCCAGTGAAAGCGTCTTATTTAGACATTGGCTTGCTCTGTTTTAGCTATTTGCTGTGAGTCTTTGCCAATTGGGGGTGAATTTGATGTGGTGCTGTCATCTCTTATGAAGGTTGAATGTTACTTTTTCCAGGTTAGCAATGTAGGTGTCAAAGAATTGGTGTTGGGCTAGATTTGAACCTGGGACCTACTATATAGTAGACGAGTGCCATACTACAGAGTAAAAGGCTAGCTCGATTGTTTCATGCCAGTGGCTCATCATATACAGTAGAGTGCCGATTATCGGAACCCCAATTAACCGAACTTCCAATTATACGAACAGCCTATTTCTCTCAAAAACATTTTTTAAACCAAACTTCCAATTATCCAAACACCCTATTTCTCTCATTTTTCGGGTAAAGTTCTTGCCACCTAATGTTACATCCAAAATCAAACTTATGAATCTAAGTGTGATAGAGACATTCAAAAGACTTTATAGAAAGCAAATGTTAAGAATGCTCCTTTTATCAGAAGAAACAGAAGAGCCTGATACCCAAAATACCATAAAAATTAGTTTGAAAGATTGTTGTATAATGGCTGCTGATTCCTGGGGTCTAGTAAAATCCTCAACATTAAAAACAGCTTGGAATAAAATTTTAAATAAAGAAAAAACTGATAGTGGATCAGAAAATGAGGAATGTAAAACAATAAAGGAGATGGGAAGAATCCTAAACTATGAAGAAAATGAAATTAACAAGTGGTTAAATAGTGATGTACATGACCCTAGATGTCAGATTTTAAATGATGATGAGATTGTTGGCGAGATTCAAGATGAAAAAGAAAGTGAAGAAAATGAAAACGAATGCTCTGAAAATGATCCAGGTCCATCACATAACAACAAAGCCTTTGAATGTTTGGAAACAGCTATGAAATGGCTTGAACGGCAGAAGAACGCTGATCTTATTCAAGTAACGTATTTAAGAAGAATTCGAAATATGGCAGCATTGAAAAGAATGTCTTCTTTGAAGCAAGCAATAGTTGAAAACTTTTTGCATAAATTATAATCTCTGGAGTTAAGAAAATGATAAAAAGGAAATTTTAAATGATTAAAAAAAAAATAAGTAAATAAATAAAAGCAATATTTAAACACGCTTGTACTAACTGGTGCTGCCAGTCCTATGCCTGGATAAAATGTGAAGGTTTTAGTACAGTCGGGAACATCCCTTAAATTGTCTGTCTATTTATCCCGAACTAGGGTCGGTCTCGACTTTTTCAGATAATCATCACTTTATTGTATTGTTTGTTGAAGATGTTGTTACGAGAAATGATGTTGCTACACACTACATTGTTAAACAGACTCTATGATATAGCGTTTTAGCCTGCTTTTTTGAAAGCCTGGCAAATGAAATTTTTAAGGTTTCTTTCAAATATAGTCTGTAACTTCGGTGATAAACTGTGAAAAATTCTAAGATTCTCGGCTCTCTGCCAATATTAGACTTGAATTACCAATCTCCATACTTTGTGCCTTGGCTGTGGATTTTGTTTGATTTTCTTTGCTAAGAACTGGAGAAATTTAAGCATTGATGGAAATAAAATAAATTATCATTTTTTATGTTTGTGGCCTTTAAAATGATTTTCAAACAGCTATTATATCAACAAAAAAACAAGTAATATAAAAATTTTGTTTTTATAGTCAATTCCTACTTAGGTCATCAAAGAAAAATTTAATATAATCCCTTAAGCTAATATTAGTTTTTGTTGCATTAAAATATCTCAATTTGTTGATTTTCTATAAGCAAGTAGGTTTACAATGGAACTCTATGGGAATTTGGCAAAATATTAGAGATATCGTCAAGTTGGCGACTCATTTTGGTCGACAAATTTTGTGATATATCACCAAGTTGGCGACAAACTTGGCAGTATTTGGCGACAGAACAGGGTCCCCCCTATGGTAACACCCCCCCCCCCCTTATAGATATGAAGATGCATTAAATGCTTCAATAACCAATGGCTGCCATTTTGTCTCCCATGTAAAGCTAAAATTAATTAATTAAAATTTAATTAATTAATTAATATTTGAAAAAAACTTTATTAACATCAATTGTCATCCAGTACAAGTTTTAAAAAATTTATTTCAACTTGATTGGATGAATAATAAGTATTTTATTAACGATTGAAAATTTAAACAAGATATATAAATAAATAAATAATAAATATCGGGAAAGTGTGAACTAATTGTAGGAATTGAAATAAGCATTAACTTTTCAGATACCCCTACATAATGATACTGTCTATAACGATGCATTATGTGATCAGAGCCTGTGTGCCTTGGATCAGGAAAAATAGTTTTTCTAAAAAATATAAAAAATATCAGATCAAACATAAAAATCCTTTTCCAAATCCCCAGTGCCCCTTCAAGTTTGTTTATATATGTTTACATTTCATTCTAAATGCATGTTGTTTTTCATGTTTCATTTGATGTTTTATTACAAAATTTTTTATCTGCTTATGTGTGGTGTGCCATACAGGATGTCCAAAATGATTCAAATGTGCTTTAATTTTTTACCTGATGAAGTAAGCAATGTAAATTATAAAAGTGTTCCAAATAAGGTAGAAATTAAGATGAATGTTGATGGAATTGTCATGCCATTAATTTTTTTTTTAAATTACACTTTTTAGATATATTTAGAAAATGTTTAAGTGCAACAGTTGAAATTCCATTCTTATATGACCAAAACTCACGGAGTTCTGATACTTTAAATTTTATGAAATTTTGGAGTTCCTGGCATAAGAAATGCATTAATCTATTTTTAGTGCCAAAAAAAAAAAATGAAATTTTATAAAATTCAAAGTATGATAACTCAATGAGTTTTGATTGTAGAAAAATGGAATTTTCACTGTTATACTTCTCAGAGCATGGAGAAAATGTTTCTGAGTGTAACTCACAGGGAGCAGCTACTGTATAAATATTTAAAATCACAGCTTTTTAGAAATTGATGGCAGGATTATTTCATCAAATATAATCTTAATTCCTACCTTATTTATACTTGTATCTTATATTGATACCTTTTTAGGGGCATTCGTAATTAGATAATTACATAGCACCTATAGTGATCGTCTGGCTCATATGTCTGCCCGCATATAACAACGCAAAAACTACCCAATCGAATGGTTTTAAGTATATATAATCGTTGCAAAATTTTGTCAAGTCATTCCAAATTTTATGAAAATTGAAACAAAACTGAAAAAGGTATTAATAAACGTTTTCTTTATTCTGTTAAATCCTATCATACATAATTAATCCCATGATATGTAATGATAATGGGTTGCCATGGTGATTACGTCATATTTAAGATGGAGTCCTATTATTTCTCTATTACTGAATTTAATATGTATCATCATAATAAATTTTGTATTCATGCATTTTTGCATAAGAGTGTAACAGCTATTGCACCAAGATCTGAATATTTATAAAACTAGTTATACTACGAACGCACCTCATTTGCCATGCTTGATGTACAATTGCCGGCTTCAAACGTTCCTATTTATATTGTGTATGTGTCACCCACACGTAAAAAGAATAACAAACATTTCAATCTTTTGGGGATCCTGTATTTATGCTGCCTACTTGATTAGTGAAGCATATAATGATGCTTGTAGTAAAATAAAATGATGTTAGTAAAATGAATTTTTTAAATTTGTTTAAGGCTGTTTTTCATTGTAAAATGGTTTGAAACAGAAGGTAGCTGTAATTGCAGGATATTTTTATTCTGTTTTTCAATGAATAGAATGATTTTTATTTTACAAAGAGACTCTACCTCTTGCTCACTGATGTTTTTTGATCCCTGAAAACATCCTTTAGGTACTATATGAAATTCGAATGAATGGTACACATTACAGAACACTGGATTATATTAGTTTCTACTAGTCAAAGAATTTTCTCATGTACTACATTATTAATTTTTCCCTTTTCTGATCACTCTCCAAATATAAATATCCATGCCAAGGATCTTTCAATAGATGATACAGGAATTAGTATTTTTATGTATAGAAATCAAGTACAGTGATTATGATAGAGGTCTGCACGGTCTGAAATTTCCAGGACCGGGCTCAGCTCGACTCATAGGAAAGAAAATTTGGCCCAGCCCGATACAAAAATTAAAAGTTCGGCCCATACAAAAAAAAATATTGGCCCGGTCAGTGAAAAAGTTAAAAGCTCTGCCCGAGGCCGGCCTGGCCCATAGAAAAAAAATTATTAGCCCGGCTCGGTATAACAGCTAAAAGTTTGGCCTGAGACCGCCCCGGTCAGTGTGAATTTCTACAAAACATCGATTTTTATGTCGATTTGGTTAAAAATTTGTCTCGTATGAGGAGTTCTGACCAAAAATATTTAGCTTAACTTTTTTTTTCATGTTTATAATCTTCATTTTTATAGAAGTGCCACAGACTGCGACATTTATTTTTTTAATGAATCTCTATTTGTTGTACGTAAATGCTTCAGTTATTATTAATATTGTTAATCCATATTCCATATATTGAAGTGTTAAAAATCTGAAAATGCTATACAGTAAAGTCTAAGACAGAATTGCATAGAAAAGAAAAAAAAATTGTTGTATACCAGTTCCCTCCTTAGCAAGTGTAAATGTATTATATAGTCTTTTCTTATTTATTAGTATATTAATTTTACATGGATCAACACTTTATTCAATTTAAAACAGGATTACGTCATGGGTAAGTTCTTTTTCACACGTTTTACTATATTTTAATAAGCGTAGAAATCTACTATTCTTTAAAGGGAATGAATTTTAATGTTTCATTGTGGAATAATGGCGATTTAAAAATGTATGCATTTTTTGCAAAAATTTTTCGGCCAAGCCTGATTTTACTGACCTTTGAACGGACCAGGCCTCGCCGATACAATGATTTTCATACCTCCTGGGTCAAAACTAGGACTGAAAATTTGGGCCATGAAGACTAAGAATGAAGCAAGTCCCGGCTCTGTATAGAAAAAATAAGTTAGGCCCGGCCTGGTCATTCAGGAAGAAAGTAAGGTCCGAACCCGACCCGGCCCGAGTGTCGTGAATGGAAATAGGCCCGTGGACCGGGTTCATGCAGATTTCTAGAGTTGATGTCATTCTTACACAATAATTATAAAATATTTTTTTTTCATGTTTGAAAATCTATCTTTTCTTTTGTTATTTTCACTGCTAAAATCATTCACCTTTCCAAAATTAGTACATCATGTATAGCAGTTACTTTAAAATATTTGAGTTTTATTGAATATTTATTATGATTATATAAAAATGAAGTTATGATTGTATGAATTTCAGAAATGCTTTATTTAATGAACATGCTCGGCCTTGCTTGGGTCCAAAAAGAATTACCTTGTATCTGTTTTTTTGTATTTCTGTTTGGGTAACTTTATTGACAATTTTAAACTGAAGAAAAACAGGAAATATAAAAATGACATAATTTTATTTTTTAGACATAATAAGTATGCATTCATATATATCTTTAATAAAAGGTTTTTTATTTTATTTCTTTAGGGGGGTGGGTTATTTCCATTGAAGCTACTGGGAGGGAAGTTCAAAACTGCAGAACAAACAAAAAATATGAAAACGACCCAGATTTTTTTTTCCCCGAAATAGTAACTATTAATATTTTTTGCGAAAGATACTGTAACAGACGGAAGGTACCGTGAACATGAAAATATTTTTCTGCCTTTCCTTTTCTTTTTTTGGTAATTCCATATGAGCTCAGCCAATTGTGATTTCAAAATGCAGAAAAACATAATGTTTATTAGTAAGTCTCTGTTGCAAAAAACATAAGTTTCCCTAGACATATGCAGAAATGATTTCTGTAACTGTGGAAGCTGGTTAATTAGCGTTTGATGAGGGTTTTTTAATTAATATCTGAGATAAGTATTAAAAAAAATTCTGAGTTTCAGATGCGTTTGAAACCTGTCTTTATCTATTTGCATCTGAATTTGCAGATCTCTACATTCAATAGATTTCTCTAGTCATTGACACCAGACCTTTCTTTTATTAATATAGAGATCTTTCAAGAAATAGTAGGAGGTGTGGCCTCTTTATGTGCTGAAATAAAGTTTATTAAATAGCACATCATATTGACACAATTATAGTAAAATATTTTATTTTCATAGAGGAAAATGATCTTTTCTTTTGAGAAAAACAGTATTTTCACCAATAGAACCTTTTTGCCTTTCTCAGATTAGGTTATCGTTTAAAACAGTTGTTTTAAAATGTTTGAGTTTTATAAATGCCAGTATACATTTTTTTATATATATAACATCATTTTCACTAGTATAATCATTTTTCTGATTAATGGATTTCGATCAGGCAAACTGGATTTTATGCTGTAGAAAAATATAGTTGTAATTTATATTTTAAATGAAATACTATTTCAGGCTGTTTTAAAGTATGATTTTTTTTTTCTATAATGAAAATGATATTTTATTTTTAATAAAATTTTATTTTTAGGTTTCCCTTTTTAATGTTGGAATATATAATACATCACTGCAGAAAATCTCTGAAGATTTAAATATGGAAATTAAACAACTGAAGGAAATGTTTCTTAACGGTTTTGTTAAAATAGCCCATCCTATTCTTCAAACTGCTGAATTATGAGTAAATATTTATTGAATGTACATATGAGAAATGTAAATAAATATTTTTACTAAATTTTTTATTCTTAATCAATTGGTGTTTTTTGATTAATTTCTTTAGGATAAGTGTGATATATATGTGTTATTTATGTTCCTTATTTTTTTAGTATTCAATAGCAATCTTCATCTCATATAATCATAGAATTTTCTTGATTAAATAAAGTGGTATTCAAAAATAACAAGTCATGTACAGCATGTTCATCTCAAAGGGATTAAAATTAATATTTACATTTTTTTTCATTTAATTTTATAGTACAGTCTTCTATTTTTTATGTATATATCCATTGACACGCATTGTGTACATACCGAATTAGAAGAGCATTTCTTCAAAATATTTCATGTGGTAATTACTTTTGGATATTAGGTTGTTGATCTGGATGTCAATTATAAATACTTATGCATTTATAGAAACACTACAAAATATTTAGTTTCCTTTATCAGGTTATAAATATGAATGTCATTATAAATGCTTATGTGTTTATAAAAATCCTCATAAATATTTAATTTTCTTGTTCTCATTATTATTTCACTAAGATTTAAATTCAAAATTGTGAGTAAAATTTGTTCATGGATATATATCCATTGTAATTTTTAAATTTTGCCCTGTTAATTTATCTTTTTTAAGAGTATATGAGGGGTTCACAACCATAGTAGACCAAGTCCATTTTGAAAAAAAAAGAGATAATCCATTTAGAAAGTGCATAAAATCTGTTTTATCTACTCCCACAGTAAACCAAGTCTGAAAACAGATGACATACATGATAAAGTATGTGAAAACAGACTTGGTTCACTGTGGGAGTGGATGAAACAGATTTTATGCACTTTCTAAATGGACTATATCATTTTTATTTTATTTTTTCAAAATGGTCTTGGTCTACTATGGTTGTGAACCCCTCATATAATCAAGATAACAAAATTATCCTACATAGAAATTTTCAAAATCAATTTGTTCAGAAACTTTAATTAATGCATAAAAAAAAAAAATTAGTTTTCTTTAGCTGCTGTAGAACATCATTAACTAGAATTGTAAAGAAAATTTAACAGCACATCAGGTTTACATTGCTGATGAATCGAGTTCATTTTACTAAATAAAACTCAAGTAAAACCTATTTGCCAAATTAGAAGAAACAGCAGAAACTTACAAATAAAAAGCAAGAATCGCTTTAACATAATAGCTTGCAAATATGGATCGGTCTAGTATAAATTTCCATTTCTTCTAATATGTAAAGCAAAAAATCCTCAAGCACTGAAGAATGTAACTCGTAGTTCATTACCAGTTACTTATTCTTGCTTTAAAAATGTATGGATGGACAGTGTAGTTTTTAAAGATTTGTTCTTCAAGTTTTTTGTGTTAGAAGTAACAAGATATTTGAAGGACTGTGGTTTAACTATCAAATCTGTCCTGCTGATTGACAATCAAGGATGTAGTCAAGGGAATATGGTGATATGTTATATATATACACCTTCTGTATACCTGCATATATCCTCTATAGTTATAGTGTATATTCTCTGATGTATAGCCTCTGCACATAGATTATGTTCTCTGTTATTTTTATTACACCACTGTTGAGAATGTGTAGCTGATGTTCCGTTTAGTGAGAATATTACAATATTTTTTTTTTCCATCTAATCTGACAGTATTTCTGCAGCCAGTGGATCAAGGTATCTTCAAAAACGTAAAAAGGGTATACAGATGGCATGTGTTAAGCCAACTCATAGGAGATGAAGGAAAACATGATGTGGCAAAAATTCCTAAGTCAATCAATCTTAAGTCTGTTATTTATGTGGTTGCTGAATCTTGGGAGCAAGTGGCTTCAAGCATCCTTATTAAATTGGGCAAAGAACAAGTGGCTTCAAGCATCCTTATTAAATTGGGGTAAAAGCTACAGCCTAACATTTGTGATTTGCCAGAGAACAAGATTGTACCAGTGGGTGAAAAAAGTGCCAGAGAAAATAACTTAAGTATAGCTCCATAAATCTCTGGATTTGTTTCAAAAGATTGACAATTGTTCAGATGTTGATGCAAATGACATTGAAGGTTGGTTGGAAGCTGGCAGTGATGGATATTACGGTATAATTACTGATGAGAAAATTGTTTCTTGTGCTCTAAGGACACTGAAAAAATTTAATGATGAACTACTGGCAGTTATGAGTCACGAAGAAGCAGTGTCCCAGTTGGAGTAACTGCTAGTCTGTTTTGTATGAGTGTTACTCATCTGTGTGCATTGATCATGCAGCTCACAAATGGTACTCAATGGAACTAATGCAGCAGAACAGGGGTGTAGTGACGGGTATATATGCCATATACCTTCTGGATTTTTTAAAGAAACTCCGTATATCTACTGTTTAATCAAATAAAGCTCTAGCATATGCTCTAGTGCATTTCCTCCTTTTTGTAGCATATACCTTCTGGTTTTGTTACAACTGCAACGCTGCAGCAGAAGTTTACAAGTTACTATTTTAAGAAGTAAACTTTACAACTTAACTGCTAGTCTGTTTTGTATGAGTGTCACTCATCTGTGTGCATTGATCATGCAGCTCACAAATGGTACTCAATGGAACTAATGCAGTAGAACAGGGGTGTAGTGGCGGGTATATACGCCATATTAGTGATGGGCGATAACGAGATGTTTTTCTCGATTGTATGGACATCTTGATATTTTTCGATTGTGTAAATTTTTTCTCGATGACTCCAGTTTGCAAATTGCTTTTATACATCATGTATTATTTATTATATACATCATACATTTATCAAGAATCGTCGGGTGTAAACTGGAATCAGTCGATGTTAATAAAGACTACGTGACTTCGCCTGCTAGCGGACCCTTCCTTTAATCGGGGCCTCTAATTTATACGTAATCTTGTAATATGAAATCATGAACAGGTTACCCGCTATATACGGCGCCGTATAGCAAGCATGGTGTGCACGCACTACAAAATCTTGTAAAAAAATATAATCTCGAAACGAACGAACCTCTGACCAGATCTCTTGGGGAATGGGTCAAAGTGAGTGGAGGGGCACAGCAGCTGCATAATATGAATAAGTCGTCACAGGTCTTTAGGCCTTTCCAACCATATGTCATATGAGGGGTCTCGGCTAAATTTAGAAAAACACCCCCATGGGGGAAAAGTGATGGGACGTCCACCAGAGGTGTATAACATCAATAAGTAGTCACAGACCTTGCTAACGATATCTCACATGTGGGGTCTTGGCTAAATTTAGAAAAGTGTCCCGGGGGGGGGGGGGGGGCAAAGTGGAGGGACGGGCACCGGAGGAGCATAACATCAATAAGTAGTCACAGACCTTTCCAATGATATCTCACATGAGAGGTCTTGGCTAAATTTGAAAAAGTGTCCCCCGGGGTAGGGGGCGATCACCGGAGGTGTATAACATCAATAAGTAGTCACAGACCTTGCCAACGATATCTCACATGTGGGGTCTTGACTAAATTTAGAAAAGTGTCCCCCGAGGAGGGGCAAAGTGGAGGGACGGACACCGGAGGAGCATAACATCAATAAGTAGTCACAGACCTTTCCAATGTTATCTCACATGAGGGGTCTTGGCTAAATTTGAAAAAGTGTCCCCCGGGGTGTGTGGTATTACTAATAATGCACCGTTAATTTGAAAGGTAAAATTAATTTGAAGTTCTTTTTAGTTAACATGCGTTGTGTAGTATTGCAATAAAAACCCTCCGTTCTTTGAGGTCAGTAATTGTAAAAAAAATAGAAAAAGGAAACTTCTTACTTGTATATCTGTAAATAAATGATGAGGACACCTTTAAGCATAAATCAATCTTTTATTTCATCTTGAAGAAGAGAAGAAAAGGCTTCCCGTTGGTCACCGTTCATAAATTAATTCTTGCCAATAAAAGCATCTACTCCACTTGAAGATAGATATTTCTTTTAAAAATTAAAGTGCAGCATAAATCAAATTTAGTATTGATGAGAAACGTAATTAAAATCTTTTCCACGGTATCAAGAAATAATTTAACAGGAGTTGTTAAAATCATAGACATCGTTTTCGAAAAACTTTTTACTGGATTCCACATCCATTGGCATTGGCAGACAGACAGACCGGAGCCAAAGATCACGGCCCGTGATCTTTAAAACAAGAACTAAGTCATAACAGAACAGATCACCAACAAAACAGATTCTGATTTAAAATTAACGGAATTTTTAATTTATAGTAAGAATACGGGGACTTCAAAAGTTACTGAAAGAAAAGATTTAAATCTATTAGAGAATTTAAAATATTAGGTAATGTCTTAATAAACAAATCCGAAAGAAAACATTTAAAAAGCTTTGTTTTTATTTGTTCCACACTCGGCGAATAGACACACCTCCCAAAGGTAGACATCCATTCAATGCATATGCCGTGAGATGCTTGCTCCGATGACGTCATCACAATACTTACAGAATTCAAAGGAGAAGCACCCTATGCTAGGGGCAGCCGAACGTCAGCGAACTTGCCGATGTGTGGTGAAGCGGCAAATTTGCCGAAGTACGAACTTAAACAAAATCGCTGTGCAAAAATAAATATGGATTTAAGCTTAAAGAACATCGATGTATAAGGCCAAAAGAAATAAAACAGTAACATAATTTAAACACTGTGAGATTTCATCTCGCAATACTCCCATTTACCGAGTAAAATTTTGGCAGAGCAAGTGATGTAAAAGGTAAAATGAAATAAAAACCTTTTACAGAAACGGGATGACAAAATTTTAGATGCCAAAGACAGAGAAAAAAAAAACTATAAGTTAAAATATTAAAATAAAGCCAAAAGTTAAACTGCTGCAAATAAAAATTAGTGGTGACCAAAAGGGAAGAGAGAAGAAAAAGAAAATACATCAAAAGTATACATAGTATATTCGAAACAGTATACATAAAAAATGCCAAATCTTCTATTTATGGCAATTGCAGTATGATGTCATAAACTTATCTTCACAAATACTTAAGTACAATTGCTAAAGAAAATGAGAATTAGAATATATAAAATTCTATGTATTACTTAAGTAAAAATGCTAAACAGAATCAGAATTAGCATATATGAAATGAGAATTAGCATATATAAAATGAGCTCATTATCAAACATTTAATTAAATTGGTATACCATATAAGAAAAGTTGCACTTTACAAGCAACAAAGATCAAAATAACTTCAGTATTTGACCATCGCCTAGGACTTATAATTTTTAAAATAGAGCATTTATTTTAATTACTCCAAACTGGCCATACATAAAAAATATCTTTAGTAACATTTTCACAATATGATATTCATCATTTTTTTTTTTAATTCAATTTAGTACTAAATATTTTGACTTCAAACAACCAGCTGTACTCCACATGAACAAGTGACCAAATTGTGCACTAAATGACCTCTCACATGTAAAACACAGATAGTTAAGGTAGTTGCAACAATATATATAAGAGAGACATGTCTAAAAGGAATTAACCCTTTCAGGGGCGCCGTTTGCAGACTGCAAACGCAATTTTCAGGAATTTTTTTAACTAAGAAAATCTTGGAATTTTGGGCTGCTTACGGTGGGAAAATGCTTTTTACTTCTTTGATTTGATAAAAGATGGCAGCACTATAGTTTATGTGATCATTTACATTGAAAGAAATTAAAGCAATTCCAGGCTGTTCTACACATGGTTCTATTTTTAATTAATTCAAGGATTAAAAACTTAAAATTTTTCAATTTTTTACATTAAATTTAATAAATAGACCCCAATGACTATTGATACGTCCTTTATTCTTTAAAAAAAGGTTTTATTGTTTTCTATTTTTACGTTTATATATAGCGTTTGCAGACTGCAAACGGCACCCCAGTACGACTTTAAAATGCAGACTTCACGGGACAAATGAAAAACATCACTATTTCTTATGTTACACAGTATTTATGTTTTCTACCCTATATGTTTTGATATTTTGGGGTAAAAGGGAATAAAAATTTGATGACCAACTTAAGTTGAGGGTGTTTTTTAAAAAAGGGGGACATATCTTTTCTTTTTTTTTCCTGGCTTCAGCGAAATGTGTTCTGAAAATAGCTCGTTTTAATTGTATTATTGACATATTTTTTCATTCGTTTTATACTTTTCTTAGTTCTTTCTTAAATTTTGCATTTTTCTAATATATTTCTGACATTTTTAAAAAAAATTTCCTTTTTGTATTTTCCTAATATTTTAAAAATTCCTCATATTTTCTAAATATTCTCACTTTCAAATTTTTAAAAAAAAATTAAGTATATAATTAAACATTTGTTTGATTAAAATAGATTGATAAAATAATAATCATTATAACAATATGAGTTCAGTTTTTTTTTCTGCTAAATATTTATAATTTTCTGATTTTTAATTTTTTTTTCTTTTATTTTTAAAATTCTTATATTTTTAAGTTAGCCCCTTTTTAAAAAATTAAAGTAAATAATTAAAATATGTGTTGAAAATAATAATTAAAATATTTGTTGAAAATATTTAAAAATTGTTTGATAAAAGAATTTTTATTCTAATGCTTTGAGTTCAGTTATTTTTATATTTTTAAAATTTTCACATAAATCTTAAATTTTCTAAGTTTTAAAATTTTTAGTATACAATTGAAATTTATGTTTATTGAAAATGATTTTGTAAAATATTTATCAATATTGTCAGAATCTCACAGCCTGTTTTCCTTGATACTTATACACCCTGAAATGGTACTTACCTTTATTCCATTGGTTTTCCTTATTTCCATTCTAATACAGCTACGTCACAATAACCAAGTTTTCTTTTGGTTATTTTTTCATTTATTTATTTTTCAAGTTTCCATTCACGCATCGTTCATCATTTATTTCGTTACAATCGTTTTTCCAAGATCGTCTGTTTATTTCTCCAACGGCTCCGATCTCCGTACGTACCGATGTGACGTCACGCCTTTTCCCGATTGCTGATCTTTGCACCGTGTCGGAAGATACGATTTTTCGCCCTTTGGTTTTGCCGTAAGGCAGGAGGCGTTTTTCTCAACTCCGCCGGAACGGGAGGGAATGTTTTGATCGTAAGAGGGCGTGTTGGAAGCAGAGGATATATGCCGATGATTTTGAAGTGGTGGGAGCTTGTCTTTCAAGAGCTGGTCGTATTTTTAGTTTGAAGTTGTGTGGGTGCTTCTTGCTGTAGCATTTTGAAGAATGCTGGTCATGTTATTTTTAAACAGCTTGTCATGTTGATTTTTAAGGAAGCCTGTGTTAGTTTGAAAAAGCTTGTGTTTAATTTTAAATAGCTTTATTGCGTAGCATGTTCATAAATGATGTTCGTTTTTAAACAACTTAAGGAATGGAAAAAACTTTGCTTTTGTTGGAAGCCTGATATTTGTTGAATCTCTGGAAACTTATTCTTTTTTTAAAAATGTTTCAAGTGGACTTGGTTCTTCATTATTCTTGCATATATTTGAAAACATCGTTATTGGCATTGAAAAATTATTATTGTGTTGTCAACATGGAAAGTATACCAGTGTGCCGTATTCAGCCTAAAGTTAAACCGTGAGTTCCTCTTTTTATTTTTGTTGTATGTGAATATTGAGAACTGTTCAACCATTTAATTCATACTGTTTACTGCCATTTGTCACTAACTTATTTCATCATTATTTATTTTTATTATATTGTTTGATAATTATTTAAGTCATGTTTTTCGTTAAATAAACGTTAGTTTTATTTCAAACCTAAATGCATCTTTACTTGTTTTACACTTCTACATTTTCTCAGTCACTATCCTGCCATGGTTACCTACAGCACTTAAAGTTAAAATATATTCCACACTCTGCTACTTTTAGTAATTCTAGACCGGTCCTGTTTCCGGACCGAGAACAAATATAACACTATAAGCGCAGTTTTTAAAATATTTTCTAACGCAAAGCAAGGTAAGTGAGTGTTCGAACTTAAATGACCTACACGGGCGCCGTTTGCAGTCTGCAAACGGCCTCCTTTCTGTAACGGGGACTGCTAAAAAATTTTTAATGACATTTATGTGGTCTATAGGACCAGTGTATCCCCTTCTGCATGTTTTTTCAAAAATAATTAATAATTTTAAAGTTGCGCCCCTCAAAGGGTTAAAGTGTTTTACTGTTGAATCATATATACTCTTACCACTGTTCATTAACCCTGAAAATATGATTGCAAAAGCAATTTATCAACAAACACCAATACTTTTTGTATTATTTACTCATCAAAAATTTTCAAAGTATATACTATTCTTTAAAATATGAGACATCACTTAATACAATTTTAAATATGTATAAAGATAAACTCATAGACAAACAGACAAACCATGGTTTTAAGAATAAGTAGGTATTTGGTTGAGTGGGTGGGGATCCCCAGAAAAAATAAATGCTTTCATATACAATGAAAGATTAAAAAAATTGACACTATCATGGGAAATTTAAATTTTTAAGTGTACCATAATATAAATATTATAAATCATTTACATAAAATATTTCATGCAGAAAAATCAAGAAATCATGTAAAAAAAATATACTATCATCCACAATCATAGAACAATACACACTGTAACTACTCATGTTTTACTCAAGATTTCAGGTGGCTTGGCTTTTCCCTAAACAAGGCTCCTGACACCTTGTGCAAAAAGAAAAATAACTATATACACTAAATAGCACAATATACCATCCCATAACTGCAAAAACAACAGCAATGTCCTTCTTTACAGATCCTTGATTCCTTAGCGTTATAAACACAATTTAAAGTTTGCATGAAAAATAAAATAAATAAATGTTATCAGAATGTTCAAAAACAAGCTGACAGTTTTGGTACACAAAAAAAAGACATCAGGTATGTGTATTGATGCAAAGGTGTAAACATTTGCTTACCATGTAGAAACAAACGCACATTTCTAGATGACATACACAAAAAGGCAACATCAACTAAACAGTTGAATAGACATTTTACAGGAACATTGGACGAGAACTTTTTTTGGCGACAACACAACATCTGTGTGCTTCACTTCTTTTGAAGCTAAACATTAACTTTCAGTAATCACTATTTTCGGACACACTAAAAGGATGAATTATAGAGCACTGAAGTAGATAAAATGATGTTGTATTTGGTGAAAAATCGATAATGTAATGAAGATTCACACACACATCTTGAGTAAACAAATGAGACATAAGTAGGTAGGTGATGATATCAATAAGCACTTTTTCTTTAAATTTCTTAGTAATTTTGAAGATTCACTAAGGAACACTTCTATATCAAAAGGTGCTGTTAAATAGTTACTAAGAACTGTGCTTTTCTTTTCTTTTTGTGTAATCTTGTTTAGAAATTGATTTGATGCTTAAAAAATTTTTAATTTCTTCATTAATAATAAATCTTCAGAATTCATTCAATTAATTACTTGTGTAAAAATATGAAGCATATGACAACATGAAAATTTAGAGACTTTGGGTATATTCACAAATGAAAACAAAGGCACAGTAAAATTTTTGAAATATGGGGAATTTAGACAGAAAATAAATTGATCTTGAGAATTCCTGAATCAAAATACAACTCTTATAACTGCAGGTATATGTAAGAATCAATATTGAAAGTAACTAATTTTATAATATTTCATAAATCTTCTTGATTTAGCAAAAAAAAATATTTTTGCAAAAAAATAGCAACACTGACTTATAGGAGCAGACAAGTCAACCAATCCACTTAGTAAGGATAAATTACATCTCACAAGAGAAAAGGCAAACCAACAAAACTTCCATAATCAGGTCTTGTGACAGTTGTTACTTGAGAAAACATTTGAGATTACTCGTATACTTATTTAGCTTCAGAGACGAACATCGAAGATATTGAATTGAATCAGACATTGTAAGGATAAAATGACTCTAACATGACATGACTCTTCTTCAATAGTTACTTCAGCATTGAAAATGAAGCATAAATTTTAAAGTTATTGTTATAAAACAGCGAGTTAAGCAGGTAAGTATAGTACATTTATCTTCTATCATCAAACAAGGAAAATACTAGAGAAGAGGTCAGCACAAATGGATACAACTCATCAGTGAATGGCCAACTTCATCAGGTAAGAAACTTGAAAATGAAGCAAAGTTTTTTTGCAGGTGAGTATATTTTTTTCAACAGGTTGGAATAGAAACTCTTAAAGCAGCATATGTAGAGAGACAGTCTTTAAATATGTGATACAGCAGTGACACACAGTTAAAATTATTGCAGAGAAACACTGACAATATGAGAACTTATTTTAAAAGCTGTATAAAACCATAAGATTTTTTATAAATAGATGATGTAAAATAATTTCAAGAATATAACTGTAACAGGAATGAAGTAGCCCCATGCCTACTTCTTCTCAAGAGTAAAAAAAATAATGCTGCTTTCATTCTTTTTCTGAGAGCAACATGAGAATCTTGTCTGTTGAAAACTGTCATAGTCTGCACATACGATGAAGTGGAAAGGTCCCAATTTTCAAAATTACAATTTAAAAAAAATGAAGCATCATGAATTTTTCAAATATCTTAATATCAAAATTTCAAATATCAAATATTTTTCGTCAGCTGAGAGTGCTTTTAGAAACAACATGAGAACATTTGTGAAATAATTGTGAAAATATTTTTAAATGCATACATTTTTAATTTGTAAATTGCAGATTATCTTTGCACTAAGCCAAACTGTATGATTATAATAGATTTGAAATTTGTAGAATAGAAGCATAGAAATCTCTAAGAATGTTATATAGGATATTTACAACTAATAACTTCTGTGAAGAATTTCAGCTTCAGAATAATAAGTATGACATAAGAATAAAATTTCTCAGCACCAGTAATCATAATTTCAAAAATAATGCTTCTTATAAATATACATAGAATTTGCAAATTTTGCAATTTAATAGTGCCATAAAATTTAAAAACCCAAAGTCATATCCTCTTAAAATATGAAATATGTTCTGAGAACAATTTTATTATTTCAAATTCATTAGAATTTTTCCAAGAACAATATATAATTCATTTCAAACATATATATATACCAAATAATCATTCTTTAAAAAAAATTATATTCTCTAATAATTCATTACAAATAAAAAAATATGTAGATGAAATTCTTTCAAATAAAACTATTTAAATGGAATAATAATTATGCATCATCAAAAATATGACTATTCTTCAATATGAAATTGATCTTAATTTAAATAGGGTGAACTACCCAGTAATTGACCATTTAGTGAAAGTTTCTTCACATTTTTTTTTCTGTGCTAAATTTAAGGAGATATTTCTTGAAACTTTTTTTTTAAAGCAACAATCACTTATAAGGATCAATAATAAATAAACATTTTTTGTCTACTTTTTTGCAATTTTATTTTATTTAATATAATAGTTGTCAAGTGAGATTTTGCCGGTAATTGACCACTTAATGTTAGAAAATGACCATCACTGTGTCAGTAATTGACCACTCTGAAGTTGAACTGATAAACCTTCTTAAAATTAATCATATGAAAAAGTGGAGAAGTTTGCCAAGTTTTATTCTACAGAAACTGGATGTCTAGCCTCCTGGACAGCCAGAAAAAAATCGGGGAAATTTCAAATTTCTAAAAAAAAAAAAAAAAAAAAAACTCTTACGAATTTGAAATTTCTGAGAAATGTTTTAGAAAAAGAATTTCCATCATAAAGCCAAGGATTTTTAAATTGCAGTAGTAGCAAAATATGTAGCTGTGTTCTTTATAAGGACTGTTCAAACCTCCTTATAGATTTTTTTTTTTTTTTTTTTTGCTAATCCTCTTTTATTCTTTCCTTGGCAATTATTAAGGTTTTTGGTGTGTAACATCACACAATCTCGACACCTGAAAAGTTGTTGCCACCTGGCTAACCGAAAAGTACCAATTGTTTTTATTGGCATGTAAAACCTGGAAAAGTAAAGGAAATTCATCACTGAGCTTGGCTAGTCAGTCACTCTGTATTGAAAATATAGATGTACTAGTCAAGAGATTTTTTGTAAAAAAAATTTAAACTGTTTCTGAACAGAAAACATATTAGTGAATTTCCACAATATTTTGTAAGATTGAAATTAGTGATAAAACATGATATTTATAAGTAAATATAGACAAGAAAAGAATAGTTACTATTTCAAAATTTATTTATAAAAAAAATCCATTAATTATTAAAGTTAACACAAAAATGAAACTTAATCCTCATCTGTTTCACCAAAACAGCTGACACACATGAAGTCAACTTCTTTGTCACTCTGTCATCCAATGCAAATTGTTGCCTGTGTCTCGTAGACGCACATTTTAGTATGATAGGGCTCATACCAGATTTCTTTAATTCCTATCATATCTTCTTCCATCCAGATTTCTTCCCATGCCTTTCACACCCAATCATTTATCAGACTTTGCTTATATGTAGAAGTCTTTACTGCTGCTTTTTCACCTTTTTTTTTTTTTTTTTTTTTGTTTTTGTTTTTGTTTTGTTTTCTTTAATTTTTTAACTTGCCTTACTTCCTGTCTTCTTTCTTCTGTTTCTCTTTACTTTCCCAATAATTTAGTCATGCTTTAAAGCAGCCATGCTCAACCTGCAGACCACATATGGCCCAGTAATCTTTTACTTGTGGCCCGAGATACATAATCATTAATTTCTATTTATAAAATTGATATATGCATAAAATATATTTAAGATTTTCCCTATTGCTTTATATTTTTGTGGGATGACAAAATCTGTCATGTTATTTATAATTAATTTTAAATTATGTTTAAATATTCTAAATGCCCTTTTCGTTTAGTGAAAAGTTTTTTTTTTTTTTTTTTGTAGTTGTAGTCCTATTTGTGCTACAGTTATGCATATATTTTTGAAGCACTTGGCAATCAACACTCTACTTTTGTCCCTCAAAACTTACTGTAATGTTAGTGTAAATTCTGTATTGTTATTGTTTTATTATTATACAACTGCAGTTAATTAGGGTTGAACTTTGTCATGGATAAAATTAGCATAAAAAACATTTTATATAGCAATTTTAACAGCATACTTCCACAACAATTGTAATAGAAATCTACCACAAACTATGTTTGGAGCTGATGGTGGTAAAACTTTTTTTATAAGATTTGTGTGACAAACCCTAATGATATTTAGAGCCTCGCTATACTAATTTTGTTATCTTTACATTTTAATTACACTTTTTTTTTGCATTATTATTATATAAATGTGTTATGAACCTCTTAACATAACAAATGTTTGCTTGCTTGATCAGTAATTGACCAAGCATATTTAGTTATTAACCACCCTGGTCAACTACTGAAAGAACTCATTTTTTAAATAAAAAATTGGTGAATATTGCTTTCATAATAGAAATCTATGTATTTTTTTAAGTATCAAAAGGAATGGATGCAAACAAGCAAAAAGTCAGTAATTGACCATTTTGGTCAATTACTGAATGCTTTCAACATTCACACATCTAGTAGTTGACCACCCCCCCTTAACGTCATTTAATTTATGAATTTAATATTAAATGCATAATGATTAACTTAAAACAAACAAAAATGAACTACACACCCCATTTGATGAACCAATGGAACTAAATTAAACTTGACGCTGCAAGATTAATAAAACAACTCACAAAACAACATTACTATTACAGAATGTATTCACTTTTGATATTGCTAGAAGGTGCATTTTCTTTAATTTTTTACATTCAATCAGAATATAGATAGCAAAAGTATTTTTTTTCCTATGCAATTCATTGAATGTTAGATATTTTTATTCAGCATTCAAAAATACTTTATCAACACATTGATTCTTGTTTTTAACACATAAATGTGTTTTTGGTCAATTACTGGAAGTTCACCCTAATTGTTTTAAAAAAATTTGACAAACTTAGCAAAATATATTATATTCTTCAAGATGGAGCAGAACAAAATTCATTCTAGAATTATAAAATTTAAATCTTCAAAATAGCAAAAATCTATGCAAGAAATTTTTGAGAACAGAAACTTCCAATAGTAAAAAAATATTGTCATATGTAGTTATGCAAAAATTCTTGCATAAAATATTCCATATTTCTTAAAATTCACTAAAAGAACAAATCTTGAATTCTATTAAACACTTCAAAAAATTTTTCAAAAGTTATTCTGAGAACAAAAGTTCTAAAATATTACGATTTTCTTTAAATCAGTTTAAATTTTCTTCAGAACCACTGTTTTTGCGGCACCAAAATGTGGTATTACTAATAATGCGCCGTTAATTTGAAAGGTAAAATTAATTTGAAGTTCTTTTTAGTTAACATGCGTTGTGTAGTATTACAATAAAAACCCTCCGTTCTTTGAGGTCAGTAATTGTAAAAAAATAGAAAAAGGAAACTTCTTACTTGTATATCTGTAAATAAATGATGAAGACACTTTTAAGCATAAATCAATCTTTTATTTCATCTTGAAGAAGAGAAGAAAAGGCTTCCCGTTGGTCACCGTTCATAAATTAATTCTTGCCAATAAAAACATCTACTCCACTTGAAGATAGATATTTCTTTTAAAAATTAAAGTGCAGCATAAATCAAATTTAGTATTGATGAGAAACGTAATTAAAATCTTTTCCACGGTATCAAGAAATAATTTAACAGGAGTTGTTAAAATCGTAGACATCGTTTTCGAAAAACTTTTTACCGGATTCCACATCCATCGGCGTCGGCAGACAGACAGACCGGAGCCGAAGCTCGCGGCCCGCGATCTTTAAAACAAGAACTAAGTCATAACAGAACAGATCACCAACAAAACAGATTCTGATTTAAAATTAACGGAATTTTTAATTTATAGTAAGAATACGGGACTTCAAAAGTTACTGAAAGAAAAGATTTAAATCTATTAGAAAATTTAAAATATTAGGTAATGTCTTAATAAACAAATCCGAAAGAAAACATTTAAAAAGCTTTGTTTTTATTTGTTCCACACTCGGCGAATAGACAGACCTCCGAAAGGTAGACATCCATTCAATGCATATGCCGTGAGAGGCTTGCTCCAATGACGTCATCACAATACTCACAGAATTCAAAGGAGAAGCACCCTATGCCAGGGCAAAGCCGCCTCAAGACTACAAGCCAAACACGAGGTTTCGTGACGTCACGACGCGGGGCTTAGATCAGCCGTGAAGAGCACATACGTTATTTAAAACATATTAATTCTTTCCTCTATATACCAACTTATTATCACAGCATATGGGGAAAAAAATAAAAACTTATAGTTTAAAGACGCTAATTAAGTGCTTTTTAATCAATTTCGATCACTCGAAACAATAATAATAACGATAACACAAAAAAAAAAAAAAAATATGAAATAATATCACTGTGTCAGTCAAAATGTGCACTTAATTAAAGTTACATTAAAGAAAAATGGTTGGTTAATGAAAAAAAAAAAAATCGAAGTATTAAACTTAATTTAGTGAACAGTTTTCATTATTTATTCTACTTACGAAATTTACAAAAATATCAATTATCAATTTTCTATATATTCTAAAACAAAACATTAATAAATATATATAAGCAAAATCTACAAATATGTATATAATATATATATAAACATATATATGTAGTTTTAAACACATAGAGAGAATTACTTTGCTTTCAATTATTTCATTTTCAAAAATAAATAAATAAATACCAATATTCTGTCAATCAAAACACACATTTAAAATTAAATTAAAGTGGATGAAAAATTATTGTTAAATGAAAACAAATTCAAGTTGTATGCTATTTTTATTATTCATTGTGGCTTGAAATTATACAATAAATATCCCATTAAATATTTAGTGATTTGAAACATGCAAAGGAGTATAATAAATTTAATATAAATAAATAGTAAAACTACAGAGTGCATGAAATTAGGTAACAACACAGATAAATTTTTCTTACTGTAAACTTTACTTAGCAGAAATGGGTAATTTTCACATAAAATCGATTAAATGGAAAAACATAAAGCTCTCATAATAAAACAAAACAAGGTCATGAAACAGAAAATTATTATTTTCTTAATTTTTGTATTATTTTAAGATATTATGCAAGGTACAAGCAATACAGTTTTTAAAAAGTGTACTGAAACCTGGCGAGAACAAAAGAAAGAAAGAAAACACTTTCATCAATTGGAATTGAAATATTCCTAACATATATTTATTTTGTTCAGATATTCAAGAATTAAGATTTTGGACTTTGTACTATATATCATTAGAAAACTAATGATTTAAATTTTATTATAACAACTTAGTATTACATTGTTTTCAAAAGAAATTCTTCATACACGTTTTCCTCATAACGAGTCAAGTTGAAATCATTTATTACGGACCAATTGGGGGTATTTTCTTTAGACACCTTATAACATAAATAGAAAAACAAATAAAAGTTTGCAAACAAATACTCCTTTGCAACAAATCCATGATTTTTTCTACTATTATTCTACTAATATTTTTTCATAAAGTTGTGACCATCTTTTTGTGATACTCTGTATTACAAATGTAAATAGTACCTGGTACGAAATTTTTGCATGCATACAATACGTATGAAGTTTAGCACTAACCACTTATGCATTATTCGCGAATAATTTCTACGGATAGATAAAAGGGGGGTCCCAGAATGGTGCTTGCTCCGAGGGCCTAGATAGACAAAGTCGGGTCCTGACTACACAGAAAAGTAAATTTATAATTATGTAACAATAATTTTATTTATTGTTATTTTTAATTAAATGTTAAAAGTTATATAAAAACACACAAAATTTTTGCGAATTCGGAAAGGGGGGGGGGGTGGATAAATTGTTTACAGTCATTGTAAAAATAAAGAGATTCAGACACATCATTCCTATATCTGCAATTGTCATATATAAGCATGCACTGTGTAACAAATGCTATAAAATGAATTTTTAATAAGAGCTTAAGATTAAAAAACACCAATAAATTAGTATGTATATTGATCGGGCTTTAAAAGAAAGAAACAAGATAACAATGTTATGCATCCATAGAAATTATGATGAAAGTTTCCAGTACATTTAAATTTTTAAGTATGAAAATATCTATAAAAATACATAAATTTTGGTATCAAGTTAAAGCCCAATCAATTCTGCCTACAGAATAATCACAGTTACTATTCTCACGACCAGTGTTTTCTAATAAAAGTCGATCATTAAAAGTCACTCTAATGAGAGAAAACAGAACAAATTAAAAAGATAGGAAGGTGTGACAAGTTATAAATTACATAATAATTAAGCTTGTAATTAAGACTTTTGGCTGAAAATGTTTTAGCATGATTAGTATCCAGAAACTCAGCCTGACATAAATTTCAGCTATCTGGTGCCAGTATTTCCGAGAAAATAAAGTCAGAAGTTTTAATCGAAATTACTGAATAGCAAGAAAGGTAAAGTTTAAACTAATAATATTTATGCTGTACTTACTGTATACAAAATTTCATCAGTTTTCAGTGGTAAATTTCTGAGTAATAATAATTTTAAAGTTTTTTTACTAATTTTCTTAAATTAAATGAACTGATTAAAATTTGCACTTGAAAGTTTAACAATTGAGGTAGAAAAATATGTCACATAGGACATTAAAATTTCAAGTGAATCGGACAAATAACTTCCAAATTATAAGGCAAAATGTGCTGGCGCCAATAGAATTGTCTAGCAGATATTGAAATCAGATTATTTTGACAAATTAATAAAGGCTATAATTAACCAATGGAAACTTTATTAATCAATAACTTTTGAGATAATTCACCTATTCATACAATTCGAGCCCCAATTTTTAGCAAATTACGAGAGACAGGGAATGATGTAAGTCTCGACACGATCTTGTCATTTTTTCCATTTTAAATTATTGCTGTATTTAAATGAAACAGAACTAGATTAATATCTTTTTTTTTTTTTTTTTTTGAGACACGGAATATTACGACACGATATTTCATTAGGATTTACTAGTTAACTTAATACATAGTGAACAAAAAGAGATAACTAGTACTAATAGTGTATAAATAGTTAATTTGAAAATAAACTTACCTTAAAAAGAATACGTTCTTTGCTTCCGAAAAAAAAAACACGTTGTACTCTAATGCTAAACAGACAGATACAAATGCTCCTCGTTGGCGCCACCCCCGGACCGTTACGTCACATATGAGGGGGAATGAAATTGTGTCTGGCTTGATAGTCTTTAGGCGGCTTTGGCCAGGGGCAACCGAACGTCAGCGAACTTGCCGATGTGCGGTGAAGCGGCGAATTTGCCGAAGTACGAACTTAAACAAAATCGCTGTGCAAAAATAAATATGGATTTAAGCTTAAAGAACATCGATGTATAAGGCCAAAAGAAATAAAACAGTAACATAATTTAAACACTGTGAGATTTCATCTCACAGGGGAGGGGCAAAAGGGGGGGACTGTCACCGGAAGTGCATAACATCAATAAGTAGTCACAGACCTTTCCAACGATGTCTCACATGAGAGGTCTTGGCTAAATTTTAAAAAGTGTCCCCCGAGGGGGGCAAAGTGGGGGGACTGTCACCGGAGGTGCATAACATCAATAAGTAGTCACAGACCTTTCCTATGATATCTCACATGTGGGGTCTTGGCTAAATTTGGAAAAGTGCCCCCGGGGGGGCAAAGGGGGGGATAACATCAATAAGTAGTCAGACTTTTCCAACGATATCTCACATGAAGGGTCTTGGCTAAATTTGGAAAAATGTCCCCCGGAGGGGCAAAGTGGGGGGAGGACTGTCATCGGAGGTGCATAACATCAATAAGTAGTCACAGACCTTTCTAATGATATCTCACATGAGGGGTTTTGGTTAAGTTTGGAGAAGTGTCCCCAGGTTGGGCAAAGTGGGGGACGGCCACCGGAAGTGCATAACATCAATAAGTAGTCACAAACCTTTCCAACGATATGTCACATGAGGGGTCTTGGCTAAATTTAGAAAAGTGTCCTGAAATTTCATATATTATAAATCTTATACTATAATGCGAGCAAAAATTGTGTGTGTGTGTGTGTATGTAAATTTTATCTTGAAAACGGCTCTAACGATTTTGATTAAATTTTGCACCCTACCGTTTTCGGGCACGAAAAGACCATTGGGATGGGTCTCGTGTTCGAGAAAATTCGATTAGTGGGTCATTTTGGGTCAAGGTCAAGTTAATTATATCTAAAGAACGGCTCAATCGATTTTGACTAAATTTTGTATCTAACCATTTTCGGGCACGGAAAGACCAGTGGGATGGGTCACGAGTTCGAGAAAATTCGATTAGTGGGTCATTTTTGGGTCACTGTGTGTCAAGCTATTTTTCTCTAAAAAACGGCTCTAACGATTTTCACTAAACTCTATATCCTACAGTTTTGGATTACGAGAAGACCATTGGGCTAAGTCACATGTTCGAGAAAATTCGATTAGTTGGTCATTTTTGGGTCACCGTGGGTCAAGCTAAGTTTATCTAGATAACGGCGCTAAAGATTTTGACGAAATTTTGCACCTTACTGTTTTCGGGCACGGAAAGACCAGTGGGATGAGTCTCGTGTTCGAGAAAATTCGATTAGTGGGTCATTTTGGGTCATAATGGGTCGGGGTCAAGCTAATTATATCTAGAGAACGGCTCAATCGATTTTGATTAAATTTAGTATATAACCATTTTCGGGCACGAAAAGACTATTGGGATGGGTCTCGTGTTCGAGAAAATTCGATTAGTGGGTCATAATGGGTCAGGGTCAAGCTAGTTATATCTAGAGAACGGCTCAATCGATTTTGACTAAATTTTGTATCTAACCATTTTCGGACACGAAAAGACCATTGGGATGGGTCTCGTGTTCGAGAAAATTCGATTAGTGGGTCATTTTGGGTCAAGGTCAAGTTAATTATATCTAAAGAACGGCTCAATCGATTTTGACTAAATTTTGTATCTAACCATTTTGGGACACGAAAAGACCATTGGGATGGGTCTCGTGTTCGAGAAAATTCGATTAGTGTGTCATTTTGGGATAAAATGGGTCAGGGTCAAGCTAATTATATCCAAAGAACGGCTCAATCGATTTTGACCTAATTTTGTATCTAACCAATTTCGGGCACGAAAAGAATATTGGGATGGGTAATGTGTTCAAGAAAATTTGATTAGTGGGTCATTTTTGGGTCACTGTAAGTTTATCTAGATAACGGTTCTACGATTTTGACGAAATTCTGTAATCTATCGTTTTCGGCCACGAAATGACCATTGGGATGGGTTACGTGTTCGAGAAAATTCGATTAGTGGGTCATTATGGGTCAGGGTCAAGCTAATTATATCTAAAAAACGGCACAAGACATTTTCACAAAATTTCTTAATATACGGCCATTCCTGGTCATGAGATGACCATTGGGATAAGTCACATGTTCGACAAAATTCTATTAGTGGGTCATTTTGGGTCACAATGGGCCAGGGTCAAACTAATTGAATCTAAAAACATGCTCAAAACAATTTGACCAAATTTTATATTATACTGTTTCTGGGGATGAGAAGAAAATTGGGCTAAGTCACATGTTCAAGAAAATTCAATCAATGGGTCATTTTGTGTCCTAATGGATCAGAATCAAGCTAACTGTATCAGCAAAACGGATCAAAATATTTGATAAATCTTGGTACTACACCATTTCTGGGCAAGATAAAACCATTGGGCTGGCTCGCATGCTCAAGAAAATTCTATTAGTGGGTCATTTTGATGATAATGGGTCGGGGTCAAGCTAACGGCATCTCAAAAAGGTTCAAACAATTTTTACAATATTTTTTGCTATACCGTTTCACAGTACGAAAAGACCATTGAAATAGCTCACATGTTCGATAAATTTCGGTTAGTTGGTTTTTGAATCAACGTGGGTTAAGCTTATTTTATCTAGAAAACGACTAACGATTTTCAGTAAATTTTGTATTCCACCGTTTTCAGGCTCGAGAATAGCATTGTGTTAGGTCGCATGTTCCAAAAAAATTCGATTAGTGGATCATTTTGGGCCACTATGTCTCAGGGTCAAACTAATTGCATCTAAAACAGCAAGAATGATTCAGTGGGAATAATATATATTCAGTATATATATTATTATTGAATAATAATATTTAGTGGGATAAACACAAAGCTAATTTTGAACGAGCTTAGCTCGGTCATTCCTGCTAGTAATATTTATCGGAGAGCTCCATAAAAAAAAAATCCGATCTAAAATGATAAAAACGGAAAAAACTACCCCCGCAGTGGGGGCCAAATTGGAGAGAGGAGGAAGAAAGTCTCATAATATGAAAGAGTCATCCGAGAGCTTTCCGATGACATATCACATGACGGGTTCAAAAAAAGTTTGAAAATTGCTCCCCCCCGTGGGCCCACTCTTTCGCCGCCCCAGAATTCACACAGCCCCCATTTTGAACAGGGTTCCTACGGGTCAGGGAATTCGAAAATTTAGGCAAAAAGTCAGGGAAATTTTGAAATATTTGAAAAGGTCAGGGAATTTTTTATGTACTACTTCCATCGGAATTTCTATTATCGTCGTAAATGAAGAAATTTTGAATTAATTATTCTTCCAATCAAAAATTTTTATATGAAATTTGTGCAAATTATGTAACAATATGAAAAATAATTAAAAAATCGGAAATTCATACAGCACATACTTTTTTTTTAGTATTTATCTAAATTGAAGCCCCTTGTGGAGGGTTTTACAACAATATGTAGGCTGAATTTTTACTGAGAAAAGTCAGGGAAATTTGTAAATAAAGTCAGGGAAAACCTGGAAAAGTCAGGGAATTTTTTTTTATCAGAATTGCGTAGGAACCTTGTTAAAATTTTTATGTTCAAAAAATAATATTTACCGGAAGACTGTATAAAAAAACCCACATCTAAAATGATATTTAAATTTATTATAGAAATCGGCTACGGTTTTAAAAATTTGTTCGCCCCTTCCCCATCCCCCTTCGGGCGAAGAAAGGTTCATAATATGAGAGTGGTCAAAGGGCTTTTCGATTATATGCCACAGAAAGGGTTTGGTAAAATTTTTAAAATTGCACCCCGTATGGGTCCACTCTCACCCCCCCCCCCCCCCCCTCGAATTCACCTGACCCACCTTCCTCTTTGAAATTTTTATATTCATTAAATAATTTTTATCGGAGGGCTCCTGGTATGTGACACCTTGGTAGGGCTAAAATAAGAGAAACTTTGAAAATTAGGTCTTCATTTCACATCTCATTGTCATGGCTCTTTCTCTATCTCGTCCCTTGGTATTTCTCGATAAATCTTCTCACATCTCTTCTCTGCCGAGGATGATAGAAATCCTCGAGAAGTTTCTCATAGGGAAATGTTGAAAAGCGCGAGAGAAATCCTCGAGTTTCCGCTAAAAAATTTTTAGCCTCTCCCCCCCCCCCCCTTTACACACAACAAAGTTCAGTTTGTAAGTAGTACATCTTAAAGATTTTTTTTTTCTTTTTTGTATGCACATATCTTTATGCACAACATTTGAATGGCTATTCTGAATATGTTAAGAAAATTAATATGTTCCTTTTTAAAAATGATTTTCAAACCGCTAGTTTATTTTCTTTTGAAGAAGAAGAAAAAATAAATTATTATTATTATTATTATTTTTTTTTTTTTTTTTTTTTTTTTTTGCCCGTATGATGTTATATAAAGAAAAATAACCTAATGCTTACAAAATTCGAATATGTTGTTCAAATATAACACAATATTTATGCATTTAAAAATGGGCATTTTCAGAAAATCCTTACCCTTTTTTTTTTACTGAAAAACATTGAAGATCCAGTTATTTTATTACCTAAAGCTGTTATATTCGTTCGATACTTAATTACTTTAATGATGGTGAGTTTTTATTCCTTTATTTAGGGACTGTGTTTCCGAAAAAAAATGAATTCGGAAAGGTATTTGAGAACGGCCGTGAAATTTTCTGTCACATATTAGAGAATCGACCAGTGTTTTCCCTTTTCTCATAAGTAAATGACTTATAGAATTGTAAGCAATTGTTGTCACGTGACGACAGGTTTTTCTCCTTTCCCGCGCTGTCGCATCCAAAAATTCGGTTCAAAACGCCAACTTTGACAGTATTTTCTAAAAGATATTCTGCTTTTACCAAAAAATTGAAAACGCTATTCGATTACATAGCTTATTAATAAGAACGAACACCTGTCAATTTCATGTGTTTCCGAACAAAAATGAATTTAGAAAGGCATTTCAGAACAGCCATGAAATTTTCTGTCACGTTTTTAAGAATCGAACAGTGCTTTCCATTTTTCATAAATAAATGACTTATAGAGCTGTAAGCGATTGTTGTCACGTGATGACAGGTTTTTCTCCTTTCCCGCGCTGTCGCATCCAAAAATTCGGTTCAAAACGCCAACTTTGACAGTATTTTCTAAAAGATATTCTGTTTTTACCAAAAAATTGAAAACACCATTCGATTACATAATTTATTAATAAGAACACCTCCAAATTTGGTATACTGGTTTATTATGTTAAGGAGCTTCCCTGATTAAATTTGGAGGTTCATTAGTTAAGTATAAAGGGGAGAAATGGGAGGTAGACCCCCTCCTTAATTTAGATAAATGGGTTTTTCATGCAGAATTATTAGATTTGCTCCAAATTTGGTATACCAGTTTATTATGTTAAGAAGCTGCCTTGATTAGATTTGGAGGTTTATGGGTTAGGTTTAGAGGGGAGGGGCTAGTCTCCCTCTTAATTTAGATAAAAGGGTTTTTCATGCAGAATTATTCGATGTGCTTCAAATATAATATACCGGTTTATTCCGATATGGCGCTTCCTTCATTTGATTTGGAGGTTCATTGGTTAAGTATAAAAGGACGAAAAGGGGGCAAGTCCCCTCCCCTTAATTTAGATAAATGGATTTTCATGCAGAATTATTCATTTTTTTTTTCTATGTTCATTCTGATAAGGAGCTTTCCTGATTAGATTTGGAGGTTTATTAGTTAAGTATAAAGGGGTTAAAGGGGGTTAGACCACCCCTTAATGTAGCAATTTTTTTTTAATGCAGAATTATCTGATTTGCTTCAAATTTGGTATACTGGTTTATTATGTTAAGGAGCTTCTCTGATTAGATTTGGAGGGTATTGGTTAAGTATAAAGAGGGGGAAACGGGGGATATTCCCCCTTCATTTATTTTTTGAGGGGCATTATTCATTGAAATGTATAATATACAATTAGTGTGAATAACCTGTGAGCTCAATGCCATCAGTTTAACTGGCACTTATCTTTTTATTGCTATTAACCGATGTTGGTTATGAGGCATAGTGGTTTATGTATTCAGTTCTGTATTGTCCTAGTTTCAAACTTTACTGTTGAATTTAGTGTCATTTTGCCCCGAATTTTCAATGTTTCTCTTATTTTAGCTCTGCCAAGCTGCTCCATACCTGGAGCTGTCAGATAAATATTATTTATGAAATATAAAATGTTCAAAGAGAAAGGTGAGTGAATTCCGGGGGGCGCGAGAGTGGACCGAGGGGCTGGGGGTTGGTTTTGAAACTTTTACCCAACCTCTCCTGTGACATATCATCGGAAAGTCCTTTGACCACTCTTTCATATTATGAACGTTTCTCCCCCCGGAGTTGAATTCCGGGAGGGGGGCCGGGGAGGGAGCGGTGAGGGGGTGAATTTTTTTAAATTGTAGCGATTTCTACAATAAATATCATTAAATGAGGTTTTTTGATGGAGCCCTCCGATAAATATTATTTCTTAAATATAAAATTTTAAAAGTGGTGCTGCGTGATTTCCGGGTATATTCTGGGAAGAAAGAGTGAGCCCACGTGGGGGGGGGGGGCAGATTTCAAACTTTTTTTGACACGTCATGTGATATATCATTGGAAAGTTTTCGGACCCATCTTAATTATCCACTCTTTCATATTATGAACCTTTCTTCTTCCCTCCCTAGTTTGGTGCCCCGAGAGAGGCACTTTTCGAACTTTTTTGAAATCGTAGTGTTTTTAAACATTTTAGATCGGATTTTTTTACGGAGCGCTCCGATGAATAATTTATAATATATGAAAATTTCAAAGAGAGGGATGGGCAGGATGTATTTCGGGGGCAATATCATTGGAATCCTGAGAGTTGGGACTCTTTTCTATCTTTTGCTGATACCCATCATGTAATATATCATTGGAAAGCTCTGTGACTACTATTTCATTTTATATATCGCCCGCACCCCCTTACTTTGCCCCTGCGCGGGGACACTTTTCTAAATTTAGCCGACACCCCTCATGTTACATACCGTTGGAAATTCCTGTGATCACTTATTTATATTATGCACTTTCCTTGCCCCTCCCCCTACTTTGCTCCCCACGGGGGCTCGTTTAATGTATTCTAGTCGAAGGCTTTCTAAAAACGGGGAAATTAACGATCCAATCTCAAATGACGTAGGAAAATCAATAAAAAATAATGATCCCATTTACCATCCTTTAGTTCATGTTTTTGTCACTAGGGGGTGCTTTTGATTCTTATTTCTTTGGCCATTTTGGTGCTAATTTCCGAAAAATTCTAATTTTTAATACTTAAACTCCCTTTACCGCTTCATAGCAACTCGCGTTTTTTCAACTTTTTTCAACCAGTGGGCGCCCTTATATGACTTTTCCAGTCTTGTGGCTCCACTATAACCTCCCTTTGGTTTGTTGTTTTTTTATTCCATCTGTTTTCAGTTACCCTATATTTAATAAAATCTGCCTTATATATATGTAAAAACAATGATTTCAATAATCGATTGTAGAACATCTCTTTTGTAGATTCTCGAAAGTAATCGATGACTGTATCGATTGTGTATTTTACGATGACGATTTTTTTCGATTTGTAAATTTTCGAGGATCGCCCATCACTAAGCCCTATCACTACTATGAAATTGTCGGCCAGAATAATAGCTAAGTTTTCCAACAACTGTTTTTAGCTTCTCTCGTTATAATCGATTGTAAAACATCTCGATTGTAAATTCTAGGAATTAATCGATGGCTGTATCGATTGTGATTTTTTACGATGACGATTTTTCTCGATTGTCGAATTCTCGAGAATCGCCCATCACTACGCCATATACCTTCTGGATTTTTTAAAGAAACTCCGTATATCTACTGCTTATCAAATAAAGCTCTAGCATATGCTCTAGTGCATTTCCTCCTTTCTGTAGCATATACCTTCTGGTTTTGTTACGACTACACCGCTACAGCAGAAGTTTACAAGTTACTATTTTAAGAGGTAAACTTTACTAATTAGTGATATGATAATGTGTTTATAGTCTAACAGTACTGTAGTGTGTTTTAATAGTGTTTTCTTCTCTATAAAAAAAAAAGGTTTTTGTATTTATTGTGTCTTTTATTGATTTTTCACCACATTCTCTAATTAAATTGGGGATTGTTTATCATGGATTGGCTCTGGTTCTAATTGATCTGATATAAAGAGGTTCTTCTGTAATTCATTTGGCAACAAATAGACAAGATTTCTTATGTAAATAATTTTAGTACAAATAGACAAGATTTCTTATGTAATGAATTTTATTACGACAAGATTTCTTATGTAATTGATTTTCTTACATATACAGTCGGACCTCGTTATCCCGACACCCGATTTTCTCGTCACTCCGCTTATCACGTCAGTTTTTCAAAGTCTCGATTTTCTGTATATGACTTTAATGTAAATAAACTCCGGTTTTTATATCGTTGTATAATTTTCAACTCCGGATATCCCGACGGTTTAGGAAAATTGTCCATTTTTCATAATCCATCATATATGCACGGAAATTAAGCGGTAATAAATGTCTTAGCCAAAGTTTTCACAAAAGTGTCTAAAATACCCATTGAGATAAATCAGAAATTTTACTTCAATCCTTTATCTGAATAAATGAACCAAAACTCTATGAATGACCCACTTAAGCTCCATATAGTCTCATCCATATAGTATCAGTCTACTCGCGGTCTTTTGTTCTGGTCAGGTGGCGCTTTCTTTTGGTTACACGGCATTTTTCATCCGACTAAAACCGAAGCATTGCATTGCATTGAAACGATCAGAAATTATCTAACATCTTCTGAAACAACGAATATTGATTGCAATCCATTGTATAATATTGAAAAAAGAATTGTAGGAAGCACATCTAGGGATAAGACAACCTCAATTCATCAATATTTCAAGTAACAATAAAAAAATAGTCACCATAAATCTGATTTTTATTCTTTTCAATTTTGTTTTTGTGTTTATTTTGTTTAATAATAATGTTTTATTGCTTAAAACGGCAAGAACAGTTATGAATTTGAAATTGTCTTAAATTACTTAAAAATACTGCTTTTTATAAACATTTTTCTCCAACTTCGGTTACCGCGACACCCCCTCTTATGACGACACTTTGTTCTGGTCCTTAGAGTGTCGGGATAACGAGGTTCGACTGTATATAGAATATAAATTTTATTAAAGTAGCTTAATAAAATATCTAAGGAAAAACATGACCACTGTAACATTGTACAAATACATACAATGATATTTCTATTTAAAATTAAATAAATAAATAAAAATAAGTACTAAATAAAAATTAAGGTATATATAAATTTTAGAAAGATTCTTTCCTCAAAGTAAAATATATATATACGTATATATATATAAATACAAATTGGTTGAAAGTTTCTTGAATGTACAAACTGCTTTATATTACAATTGTAGGAGACTAATGAGAATGCAGCTTCAAACCCATTGAAAATGAGGAAGAAGATGAATGAACACAAAAAAGAGTTTGGTATGAGGTGGAGAATAAAATTTAAAAAATAACATTCAAATTTGTGAAATCTGAAAGTATTTGTTAAATTGTTCACTAAATTTGTTTCAGACGTGAAAAGATCAAGGTTACAAATAGAGGAACATTCTTAATTATGGTACCTTTTAAAAAAAATGTGGTTGTTAGATCAACAATCATTAGCAGCTGCAGAACATTTAATGTCCTCATTTTTAACACAATTTTTGTGTTCCATTGCACAAATCTATATAAGGCAGATAGTTTAGCCTATATGCATTAAACCGCATTCTCAAGAAACTTTATAGATTCTCCACTTGAATATTTGTCTGTTGGATGTTTGAGTTTGTTCTGTAGACTAGGCAGCATGTTTTGTAGAATTGCTTTTACAGTGCCAAAACAAAGTTCTTACCAAATTTTCGTGAATGGTCATCAGTTGCTGCTGTAAAAGCCATTTTACCTGCATTAAAGTATCATTTTCGACTTTGTATTCATAAAACCTGCTATAACTCTGTAACGAATGATCATATCGACATGCAGATGGTACAGTGGAAGATCTTTATAACGCAACTCTATATAATGCAATTTTCCATATAATGCACAGCTGCATTATAAGCACCTGCATTCCGGCAATAGACATTTTTTCTACCTGAGGCGAGCATTATTTTGCCACCCTTTATGACGTAATTGTTTTTTCACTACTACTGAAACTTTTTTTAAAATAAGTAAATTAATATGATAACTATAATTTATTTAAAAGAAAACAAACATATATAAAATTTGCTTACATTTATGGAATTTAAAATAATTAAACTAGTAAGATATTTTGCATCTTTTAAAAAATAATTATAGCTAACTTGAAATTAAATGAATAAAAATGTTATCGTATTCTACTAATATTTAGAAGAAAGCCTCATATAAGGAATAAACTTACACTTCAAAATCTCCTTCGCCTTGTTTTTCCTTTCGGAAAATCACATTTATTGTATCGGCGTTATGAATATTAGAAAAAAAAAATCCTGTTACAACAGGTGGAGAAACCAGGTTTTCTTTTGGATTCCTTTTACTAATGCAATGCAGAAGAATCGCGGCGGAAAAAACAAGTTGGAAATTGCTCATCAAATGTGGCAAATGAGGTGCGTTCGTACTATAACTAGTTTTATAAATATTTTTTGCACCACATATTGTACTGAATGTATATTTTAGTGCACTTCAATAAGTGCATATCAATTTTATTCCGTTCGAAAGGCTCTAACAGCATTAAAATGCACTTGAAATAATTTTTTTCTCCATTGGCCGTCATGTAGCGGAAAACTTTTGACTGTCCCTGTCATTAAACTATACATCCAAATTTAATAAAATTTGAAATGACTCGACAATATGTTGCAACAATTACATATTTAAAATTTCAGACCATTCGGAAGGCTGTAACATCATTAAAATGCACTTGCAATAATTTATTCCCATCAGGGGCCTCGCTAAGGGGGGGGACCCTCCCCCCCCCCAATCATTCGTGGATGTTATTACACTTGGCGAATTTACAAACTTATTTGGTAAATTTGTTTAAAATTTTAATAAAAACTATAATATATTTTCTATTTCTGATAGAAATTGGCAAAAATTACAAAACTAATAGGGAATATTATTAAACTTTTAACAAATAAGAACTATATTACATTTTCTAACTGTGGTAAGTTGGCAAAATTATAAAACGAGTTGGTAAATACTGATATTTGACTTGGCAATTTAAGGTTCTCTACCCCACCAATAAAAAGTCTTAGCGATGGCACTGATTCCCATTGGCCGTAATGTAACTGAAAACTTTTGACTGTCCCTGTAATTAAACTATACATCCGATTTTCATAAAATTGGAAACGACTCGACAAAATTTTGCAAAAATTATATATTTAAAATTTCAGACCATTCGATTGGGTAGTTTCTGCTCTGTTATATGCGGATAGACAGACAGACGGACTGATCGGCGACAATAGGTGCTACGTAATTACGAACGCACCTAAAAAGCGCTTATAGTCGTATGTAAAGGCCCACTAAAATTTAAAAAATTGCAAACGACAAAATTTACTTAAGATTAAAACGAGATTTCTTTTACGAAAGTCGAAAAATCGCAGCAGAGTGCAAAAAAATTAAAAACAGCAAAATAATTCACAAAAATTCCAGAATTTCAGAACGAATTACAAATAAATTTTATTGAAAAGGGAACAAAATTTAGAATATTAGGTTAAAATATTAAAACCAGAAGTAGTTATAAAAAGGGGGTTCTACATAAGCTGCACGACCTTGAATGACCTCTGTGCGTCTGTGAAGGTTATGCGGCGTAGGTGAAGGTCATGCGGCGTACTCTTGGAGGTGGGGTCAAGGTTATGCGTCATCTTATAGTATGAGGGGTAATTTTGAGTTTGATTATTTTACTAATGATAATTAATTTTAATTGGGGGACTTTAACTTTTTTCGGGGTAATTTTTGAAGATTGAAATTTTTAGAGATTAATTTTTTTTTTTTTAGTCGCACTACAGTACGAGGGGTTATTTTGAGTTTGATTTTTTTACTAATGATAATTAATTAAGAAATTTTAATTGGGGGACTTTAACTTTTTTCGGGGTAATTTTTGAATTTTTAGGGGCCATTGGTTTCTCTTTTCGTCGTACTACAGTACGAGGGGTTATTTTGAGTTTGATTTTTTTTTTTTTTTTTTTTTTTTTTTTTTACTAATGATAATTAATTAAGAAATTTTAATTGGGGGACTTTAACTTTTTGGGGGTAATTTTGAAGATAGAATTTTTGGGGGACAATGATTTTTCTTTTCGTCGCACTACAGTACGAAGGGGTTATTTTGAATTGGATTTTTTCATTAATGATAATTAAGAAATTTTAATTGGGGGAACTTTAACTTTTTTCGGGATAATTTTGAAGGTTGAAATTTTCGGGGACATTGATTATTCTTTTCGTCGTACTACAGTACGAGGGGTTATTTGTACTTTTAAAAAATTAATTAAGAAATTTTAATTGGGAGACTTTAATTTTAGGGAATAATTTTTGAGACAGATTTTTTTTTTTTTCGGACATTTATTTTTTAGCGCACTTGAGTTTTCGGTGTTATTTTTAGGGGCGCAATTTTTATGTTACAGTTATTGCTGGCAATGATTTTTAATATTAATTTGAGAACTTAAAAATATTTTTTCTTTTACGCGATTTTCCCTTAGCAATCGAATTTTAAACATTCATTAAAAATTTTAATTGGGAGACTTTTAAATATTTTTTAACGCAACTTTTTAGATAAAAATGGAATTTTAAACATAAATTGGATGAGAGGACTTTACGCGATTGAATTTAGTGGCGTATGCGCTCGAATATTTAGTATTAATTAAAATTTTGAATGAGGTCACATGTGAATTTTTGTCATTTAGTGTTAGAATTTATGTCTGCGAATTTTTTAATAGTACTGCTCCACCAGTGGCTGAGAGGTTCTGCTCTCGAAGCTGGTAGACGTGAAGTGCTAGGTTCGATCCCAATCGCGCCCGTCGGCCTAATCGTTCGGAGTTTTCTTTGAGCCATGGATTTCCATGCGTAAATTCGGTTTAGGTTCCCTTAGAAAGACCCTCCACGAAGGACACTACCCCCCATATCCCTAGTGTAGATAATGGGCCGTCAAAACCAACCCATCTTTAAAATAGTACTAGTAAACTTTAGAATTTTTTTTTTTACTGAATCCGTGTTACACCAGTGTATTTTTTTTCGCGGTTTTAGACAAAAATAGAAATTGGTAAGATATTTCTATGGATATCGGTTTTCGATTTGTTATGCAATGTTTAGGTATGTATTGCTTAATTCATACGAAAATATATTTTGAGAAAAATACAGAGAGTCCTTTTGTTAAGGTATTAGGAAATTTACACCCCCCCCCCTTTTCCCCCTTTCTGAATATATATATATTTGTAAAATATGGGGTTACCTATTCAATGGTCCGTTTGAATCACCAATGTCCCTTAAAAAAAATTTTTTTTCGCATGTTTTTGAAAATGTATCTATTTTTTTAACAGTGCCATTTTAAATAATCTAGATCTATTTTTTAAACTAGAAAATCGATTTTCTAAACGAAGCACTTTTTAAACATATACAATTTTTGAACGTTTCTATTAAAATACTTTGAATTTTTAATAAGATATTGAAAAAAAACGCACTTTTTGCAAATTTACGCTAATAACTGCGCTTTTTGGAATAAAACTACTCAATGCCTTAGTTTTAAACACTATTTGATGTTACATAAAATTACCAAAAAGAAAACACACATACTTTAATATTTTTCGACAGAGATTTTAAAAAAGCTTGTTTCTACAAGACAAGTTCCGCCATACTGAATCGCGTTATTTTGGGAAACACTTGGAAGTGATTCACTTTATCTAGATAAGGAGATAAGGGTTTTTCCTGAATGCACTGAGTAATAGGATATTAGATTTTATTTACGATTGACTAATGGAGGTTACAAATTAAGATTAACTAATGAGAGTTAGAAATTAATGTATAGCGTAATTGGATCTTTTTTTTTTTTCAAAGATATATTTCAAATAGAAACACTATTAAAGATTGACTCGTGATTTCAACACTAATTATTGCCTCACTCATAACGAATGCATAATTAAGATTTTCAAATAATTAATTTAATATTATGTCACGCAAAACAAATTAAATGAATAAATGCATAATTAAGATTTTCAAATAATTAATTTAATATTACGTCACACAAAACAAATTAAATGAATAAATGCATAATTAAGATTGCGTCACAATTTTTGAATGATTTTATTAATATAGAATTTATATCAAATTGGGGGTCATTTTTTCTTATGGATTTATTTTAAATAAAATTGGAATATTTTTGAATACTATATTAGCAATTTAATGCATGTGTCACATTTATTTTGGATAAAATTTAAACTTTTATATAATTAGACCTTTTAAAACGGATACTTTTTAAATTGATTCATTAACTGTGGGAATACTCGTCACGTCATGAATGAGTCATCATACGCATAACTGAGTTTCACTCGTAAACATGAAGGTTTTAATAAATAGTAATGTTAGTAACACTCTTTGAAAAAATAATTTTGTGTAGTGAACATTAGACATACATTTTGAAATTTAGATCTAGTTCAAATTAAGATAAGTTAACACTTTACGTAATAGAGATCATGTTTTATCCTAACCAATATGGTTTAATGCATATAAATTGTAACTAACATTTTTTAGTAGATTTAACTATATTCGCTAACTTACATATGTATATATTTAACATTATTAAGATTTCGCACAAACTTTTTAAAGATTTTGGGGAAAAAACGTTATTTCAGCGTTCACTTTATTTTTTGTAAACATTAATAGTTTAGATTTTTCAAAAAATTAAATAACAAGGAATTTTTGACTACCCGAAGGAAAATAATTTCTAATTCCCATTTAACTTTTAATCTAGTAAATATTAAAACATGAAAGAAATGATTGCGCATTTAGAGCATATAACTTTAACCATAAAAATTTAAATACTTATCACTTTCAAATGAAAATGATAAACCTTTATTTAATATTTTTCAGTTAATAATTAGAGACATACAATTAACCAGAAACTTAAGAATAAAAACATAAATGAATATCTAGCAATAAGGTCATCATTTTTAATAAAAAAATTAATATTTTAGGTTAATTATAGACGTACTAGTATTTTTAGACTAGCGAAATACCCCCTTTTTTAGAATATATATTTCTGGTTTAATTTTCAATTATTTTTAAAATATTCTCCACTGAGAAAACAAGGGATATGCTTTTTGACTATTTTATTTGAATTTTAGAATTGTTTCACATTTAGAAGTATATATTATGTATATATTATCAAAAGAAATTCGAAATATTTATTATTAATAATTAGAAAAATAAAACATTTAGAAGAAAATTGACTTATTTTTATTTATATTCCATAAAAATCCAATGACTTTAAAATCGCATAAACTTTTTGCAAGCAGTTAGTCAGCAACAGTATGCTAAATGAACCCCAATATCTTATCTATTTGGGTATTTCCATGAATACGTGATTCATGAGATAAGTAGAATGTCATGTTCAAATATGAATCTGAGAACAGTGTTAATGAATTTACTTTATTCATATCATATATACTTAATTTTAGATTTAATTAATATAATGTGTAATTAATAAGGGATTTAATTAATATAATGTGTTATTAATTAAATCTAATTATAATAGAAGAGGAATGCTTTTCAAATTTATTAAGAAACATGTAAGTTATTATTAGCTTGGAAATTGCAGCTGAATTAAAAATTGACTTCTCACATAGAATTAGACTTCTGCTAAATTTTCAACGAAAATATTTCTCACTTAAAAGTTTACTTCTCACATTGAAAAAGTCATATACTTGGAAATTTTACCTGTAAAATTTTCTCACATGGAAAAAGACTTTAGTGATTGTATTAGGATAAAAACTTATCACATGAAAATTTAACTTGTGTAAATTGTATTAAAAAAACTTATCATATGAAAATTTTAAATAAGTTAATTATTATTATTATTTAACATATGTCTCCCAACCACTCACTTTATTTACAAATAAATATTTATCACTTTTTAATGGAAACAAGAATGGTATGTAAACCTTTCGTTTTATATTTTAAAATTAATATGAGTCTTTTTTTTTTCAGTGCGACTCCTTCAAATTTTAAACCCTTTGACAGCTTTTTTAGGGAGAACATAAAAAATCGAAGTCTCCCATTTCACCAATAAAGGATTTATACTAAATACACTACAGGCATTCTTGTTTTAACAGGATTTGAAAATTTTTAATTCAAATTCTTTTAAAAACTTTACTCATTTTGTAGGGAGAAAAAAAAAACATGCACTTATAAATTTTTAGTTTCACATATTATATCATCATCATCATCATCAACAACAACAACCGTTTTCAATCCACTGCTGGATGTAGGTCTCCCCCAGATTTTTCCAATGTTTCCTGTCTAGTGCTTTAGTCATCCAATTTACACCGGCTACTTTTCTGATTTCAATATATATATTACACACTAAATAAAATATATAATAAGGTAAAATATTTGCAAACTTATTTATAAAGAGGAAAGACATAACCTTTTTTCACTTTTTCGTAAAGCATATTTACATGCCACAAGCAGGCTATAGACATATTTGATAGTGAGCACACAAGTTACCTCAACGAAAAATCCCTCTTCCTTATCTAAATGATTCATAGGGAGCTGACGCATACCTCCCTCATGAATACGTTATACAAACGATATATTAATTTTATTAGTTTAATGAATATAAATTTTAATTAATTCCCATAATAAATTTAATTTTTTTAGATAACGTTCGATAATTTTTATATTTCAAAACGAAGAAAAATTAACTATTGAATATCACCTAACAAGTATATACTTTTTCACTCGCATGTTACAAAAACACTTCTCAATATTCAAATTTAATGGTATTTCGACATCTCGCGCCAAGCTTTTTAAGAATGAAAGACTTTTTCATTAGAATATTTAGCTTTTTGTATACAATTTTAGCATAAATATATAATGCACTCCACTTAACTTTGTCATTTAACATTAAATTAATCCATCGCATAGCAATTAAAACTTAGGATTTTTTATATTTAGGGTAGATAGGTATATGTGTATATGTATACATGTGCTTGTATATGTATGTGTGTGTGCATTTGTAAATGGGGAAAAAATTTAAAAGGTACACAAATTTAAAGTTAATAATAAGTTATTTAAAAATATTACAAGACAGTATTAAAGATTTGAACAACTGATAAAAATGCTTTGAAAAACATTAAAAATGTTTCATTCATATTTTAAAGTCCACAAATTTTAATACATAGCTTTGTACATACATGCATTTGAGCTATGTACATATATGCATTTGAGCTATGTTTTGAAGGGGGGAAAATCGAATGTTTAAAAATGATTTCTTATTTAATTACAAATTAAATAAATATTTGTTTTTTATACATATGTTAACATGACAAATGTTTTAAATATTTCGATGCTATTTTCAAGTTAGTCAATTTATGCTTTTTTGAATATGCATATACATATATTTGTAAATTTAAATGTTTTATGTTTTTAGTGACTAGTGAACATCTTTCAATTATTTATCCTAGCTATCATTTATTTACACAATAAACCAACTGCTTTTCAAACGACTCTATGATTATCAAAACAATCCAAAACCTTTTATCTACACAGGCGCAAACATTTTAAAAAACTAGAGTCCACATTTTCAATCCAATTAACAATGACTAATCAAATAGGTTATGTCCTAACTTGAATTATACCTTTTATGTGACATTGCTAAACTAGCTACCATTATGTCATTACTTGTAAAAATAACATGATAACTTGTTTTCACTATACTAACTTAATAATTTTCGTTGCTGTTGTTTGATAATCAACAAAGTTTTTATGAAATATATCCAAAAAAGTTTGCTGCGATTAAAAAACATGCTTATAATTTATATAGTTTTCACTCTTTATATTTCAAAACATGCATATTATTACAAAACACAAAATATTTGAATTAAATAATCACTATTTTTCACAAGTTTGCAATATTTTTTTGCTAACTAGGGTTAGTAGTATTCAGACTTAAAAATATCTTTTTAGATTAAACATGAAAATTAATGTGTATAACAAACCTTTTACTATTTTTAGTTAAACTTAGTGTCATGAAATATATCCAGTTAACTTTTAATTGTACTATTACAAATTAATGTTTTAAAATTCATTAAAATTATTAAATACTATTTCAATATAATTTTAAAATTCATTTTTATATACGAAGACACAAAATAATAATACTTATCTAATACGGCAGCTAGCAGTCTTAAGCACAACCTTCTCTTACAAAAACTAAAAGTGAAATGAATAATTCTAAGTTTTTATCAGCTAATCTTATCAGTGATTAGATTATCACCATTATTTATGACGTCACTGATTAGGAGTAGATAATTTCTTTTAACTACTATGTTAGATTTTGTTAAAAGCTACAGTTCCTAATTACAATTAAAATGTATTCTTAGTTCATACATGCTACGCCTTGTTACAATGCATAGTATTTATACTAAGAAATATTTAATTATAAAAATAATTAATTCTAAAAATTAATTGTAATAATTAATTTAATAAATGCATTTTTAGAAAAACCAATTAGAGGAAATGTGCTAATTGAAATTAGAAAAGAGACCTTTTAATTATGAAATTTAGAATAGGCATAACTAATCATGTGATATGGGACGGGGTTGCCATCTCCCGGTCCCAGGCCCTCAAGAGGCCCATCTGTCAACGCAAGGAACCACCCGTGAAACGAGCCCCGCGGCGCGTCCCGAAGGTCGCCGCCAGACAAGCCCCAACAGAGCGGAACCCCACGCAAACTCCGGTCAGGCCGGCGCACTGCCCAGCGCACGTCACGCCGGCTATTCCCAAGTTGGTGAACAATCGCTACGATAGTCCTCACCACCCAGCTAGAAAAACCAAGTGGTCCCTAAACTTGGTTACTCGAGCCGGTAGACCCCACAAGCCATCGCAGGAACCAGACGCCTATAAAGACGCTGGGCCCACGGACTGAACCGAGGCTTCCCGAACCGAATTTAATTTACGGAAGGCCCCCAAGATCAGATACCATTTTCCGGCAGAGACATTTTTGTGGGCCAGCCGATAGGAAAGTTATTGAAGAGCCCCTAACTTGAAGACCAGGGAGGACGGGGAAAGTCCCTCCGGCCGTAAAGCGACCCAGCTCCTGGCTTTTCGCCCAAGCCACCCGGCTCAACCAACGGAACCCCTCGTGGATCATGCCGGGAACCAGTTGGCCCAGACTAGGTGCCGTTAGCGACCCCAGGCGGGCACTGAAAGCTCCACCTAGACGGAATAGACTCCGCCTCGCTAGGGGTCGGACGGAACGGAGTCCCGCCAGCCCCCACCGACTCGACCCCATCCTAAGACAGAGAAGCCAGTGGAGGCCGACAGAAGCCCGCCCGCCACTACCTTACCTCACGGCCGTCGAGGGTACCCAGGCCCGAAGGCCCCTGCCCCCGTGCAGTGACCGACCGCTACCTTTGTTAGTGCGTTCGAAAGTTAGGTGGAGACACCTCTAGGTCCTCATCACCAGGCGAGGAAAACTCCGGTACCGCATAGACACGGAGGACCTGGATCGGACCAAGAGTTCACCTGAGGCACGATGAGCCGCCGCGTTACCGGCGAGCCTCCGGCCCGTTTCCCTGCGGGAATAGTGTTCGATGGTGGACCTGCCGGCCGACCCCCTCCCAAGGGTCACGACACGACATGGAGCAACCAGAACCATACTGGCCTCCCCACGCGACCGCTCCTTGGTCAACGGGGGCACCGCCAAACCCTACCACCCTAAGGGTCGGCTCCCAACTGCTCCAGCTGAGGTCCTCGGAGGGATGAGCCACCCAAGTCATAAAGTAACCTGGGCGCTGTCCGAAACCCTCGCCCTTTGGTTGCTCCGGGAGTCCCTGCATGGCGTTCCCGCGAGCCCCGTCGTCACTAGCGAGCACCGAGGACTTTCCCCTACAAAGCCCTCATTCATACTTCAGGCTCCCTCTTAGTCAATTGGTGGATGGGGTCCTATCGCCTTAGCTATCCTTTGCCCAGAGTCACCACCCGGTCACAACCGGCTCTGGGATCAGACTATGGAGCGTCGCTATCCGGCTTGGCCAGAGAACCCGGCTGCCGGGGGTGCGCTTTCCCGTGGACGACCGAAGGGCTTTGCACCCATGCACAACGTCCGTTAACCGTGGCCAACGGACTCTTGGCCTGTAGACCGCAAGTCTCTCGAGGAGGTGGCGATTCGTCCCCATCCGGCCCCCTCGCATTCGTACACAACGAACTCTGCCGAGCTTCCGGTCACCTCCCCCACTCAAGGGGTCGGGTCGGAACCACCCGGAGGGGCGGCCACCTAATCATGTGATATACGTCACGTGACCTCTGACGTGACCAGTGACGTCATAAATAATGGTGATAATCTAATCACTGATAAGATTAGCTGATAAGGACTTAGAATTATTCATTTCACTTCTAGTTTTTGTAAGAAAAGTTAGTGCTTAAGACTGCTAGCTGCCGTATTAGATAAGTATTATTTTGTGTCTTCGTATATAAAAATGAATTTTAAAATTATAATGAAATAGTATTTAATAATTTTAATGAATTTTAAAACATTAATTTGTAATAGTAGAATTAAAAGTTAACTGGATATATTTCATGACACTAAGTTTAACTAAAAATAGTAAAAGGTTTGTTATACACATTAATTTTCATGTTTAATCTAAAAAGATATTTTTAAGTCTCAATACTACTAACCCTAGTTAGCAAAAAAATATTGCAAACTTGTGAAAAATAGTGATTATTTAATTCAAATATTTTGTGTTTTGTAATAATATGCATGTTTTGAAATATAAAGAGTGAAAACTATCTAAATTATAAGCATGTTTTTTAATCGCAGCAAACTTTTTTGGATATATTTCATAAAAACTTTGTTGATTATCAAACAACAGCAACGAAAATTATTAAGTTAGTATAGTGAAAACAAGTTATCATGTTATTTTTACAAGTAATGACATAATGGTAGCTAGTTTAGCAATGTCACATAAAAGGTATAATTCAAGTTAGGACATAACCTATTTGATTAGTCATTGTTAATTGGATTGAAAATGTGGACTCTAGTTTTTTAAAATGTTTGCGCCTGTGTAGATAAAAGGTTTTGGATTGTTTTGATAATCATAGAGTCGTTTGAAAAGCAGTTGGTTTATTGTGTAAATAAATGATAGCTAGGATAAATAATTGAAAGGTGTTCACTAGTCACTAAAAACATAAAACATTTAAATTTACAAATATATGTATATGCATATTCAAAAAAGTATAAATTGACTAACTTGGAAATAGCATCGAAATATTTAAAACATTTGTCATGTTAACATATGTATAAAAAACAAATATTTATTTAATTTGTAATTAAATAAGAAATCATTTTTAAACATTCGATTTTTTTCCCTTCAAAACATAGCTCAAATGCATATATGTACATAGCTCAAATGCATGTATGTACAAAGCTATGTATTAAAATTTGTCGACTTTAAAATATGAATGAAACATTTTTAATGTTTTTCAAAGCATTTTTATCAGTTGTCCAAATCTTTAATACTGTCTTGTAATATTTTTAAATAACTTATTATTAACTTTAAATTTGTGTACTTTTTAAATTTTTTCCCCATTTACAAATGCACACACACACATACAAGCACATGTATAGATATACACATATACTTATCTACCCTAAATATAAAAAATCCTAAGTTTTAATTGCTATGCGATGGATTAATTTAATGTTAAATGACAAAGTTAAGAGGAGTGCATTATATATTTATGCTAAAATTGTATACAAAAAGCTAAATATTCTAATGAAAAAGTCTTTCATTCTTAAAAAGCTTGACGCGAGATGTCGAAATACCATTAAATTTGAATATTGAGAAGTGTTTTTGTAACATGCGAGTGAAAAAGTATATACTTGTTAGGTGATATTTAATAGTTAATTTTTCTTCGTTTTGAAATATAAAAATTATCGAACGTTATCTAATAAAGTTAAATTTATATGGGATTTAATTAAAATTTATATTCATTGAACTAATAAAATTAATGTATCGTTTGTATAACGTATTCATGAGGGAGGTATGCGTCAGCTCCCTTATGAATCATTTAGATAAGGAAGAGGGATTTTTCGTTGAAGTAACTTGTGTGCTCACTATCAAATATGTCTATAGCGTGCTTGTGGCATGTAAATATGTTTTACGAAAAAGTGAATAAAGGTTATGTCTTTCCTTTTTATAAATAAGTTTGCAAATATTTTATCTTATTATATATTTTATTTAGTGTGTAATATATATATATATATAATATGTGAAACTAAAAATTTATAAGTGCATGTTTTCTTTTCTCCCTACAAAATGAGTAAAGTTTTCAAAAGAATTTGAATTAAAATTTTTCAAATCCTGTTAAAACAAGAATGTCTGTAGTGTATTTAGTATAAATCCTTTATTGGTGAAATGGGAGACTTCGATTTTTTTATGTTCTCCCTAAAAAAGCTGTCAAAGGGTTTTAAATTTGAAGGAGTCGCACTGAAAAAAAAAGACTCATATTAATTTTAAAATATAAAACGAAAGGTTTACATACCATTCTTGTTTCCATTAAAAAGTGATAAATATTTATTTGTAAATAAAGTGAGTGGTTGGGAGACATATGTTAAATAATAATAATAATTAACTTATTTAAAATTTTCATATGATAAGTTTTTTTAATACAATTTACACAAGTTAAATTTTCATGTGATAAGTTTTTATCCTAATACAATCACTAAAGTCTTTTTCCATGTGAGAAAATTTTACAGGTAAAATTTCCAAGTATATGACTTTTTCAATGTGAGAAGTAAACTTTTAAGTGAGAAATATTTTCGTTGAAAATTTAGCAGAAGTCTAATTCTATGTGAGAAGTCAATTTTTAATTCAGCTGCAATTTCCAAGTTAATAATAACTTACATGTTTCTTAATAAATTTGAAAAGCATTCCTCTTCTATTATAATTAGATTTTAATTAATAACACATTATATTAATTAAATCCCTTATTAATTACACATTATATTAATTAAATCTAAAATTAAGTATATATGATATGAATAAAGTAAATTCATTAACACTGTTCTTAGATTCATATTTGAACATGACATTCTACTTATCTCATGAATCACGTATTCATGGAAATACCCAAATAGATAAGATATTGGGGTTCATTTAGCATACTGTTGCTGACTAACTGCTTGCAAAAAGTTTATGCGATTTTAAAGTCATTGGATTTTTATGGAATATAAATAAAAATAAGTCAATTTTCTTCTAAATGTTTTATTTTTCAAATTATTAATAATAAATATTTCGAAATTCTTTTGATAATATATACATAATATATACTTCTAAATGTGAAACAATTCTAAAATTCAAATAAAATAGTCAAAAAGCATATCCCTTGTTTTCTCAGTGGAGAATATTTAAAAAATAATTGAAAATTAAACCAGAAATATATTTTCTAAAAAAGGGGATATTTCGCTAGTCTAAAAATACTAGTACGTCTATAATTAACCTAAAATATTAATTTTTTATTAAAACTGATGACCTTATTGCTAGATATTCATTTATGTTTTTATACTTAAGTTTCTAGTTAATTGTATGTCTCTAATTATTAACTGAAAAATATTAAATAAAGATTTATCATTTTCATTTGAAAGTGATAAGTATTTAAATTTTTATGATTAAAGTTATATGCTCTAAAAGCGCAATCATTTCTTTCATGTTTTAATATTTACTAGATTAAAAGTTAAATGGGAATTAGAAATTCTTTTCCTTCGGGTAGTCAAAAATTCCTAGTTATTTAATTTTTTGAAAAATCTAAACTATTAATGTTTACAAAAAATAAAGTGAACGCTGAATTAACGTTTTTTCCCCAAAATCTTTAAAAGGTTTGTGCGAAATCTTAATAATGTTAAATATATACATATGTAAGTTAGCGAATATAGTTAAATCTACTAAAAAATGTTAGTTACAATTTCTATGCATTAAACCATATTGGTTAGGATAACACATGATCTCTATTACGTAACGTGCTAACTTAGCTTAATTTGAACTAGATCTAAATTTCAAAATGTATGTCTAATGTTCACTACACAGAATTATTTTTTCAAAGAGTGTTACTAACATTACTATTTATTAAAACCTTCATGTTTACGAGTGAAACTCAGTTATGCGTATGATGACTCATTCATGACGTGACGAGTATTCCCACAGTTAATGAATCAATTTAAAAAGTATCCGTTTTAAAAGGTCTAATTATATAAAAGTTTAAATTTTATCCAAAATAAATGTGACACATTCATTAAATTGCTAATATAGTATTCAAAAATATTCCAATTTTATTTAAAATAAATCCAAAAGAAAAAATGACCCCCAATTTGATATAAATTCTATATTAATAAAATCATTCAAAAATTTTGACGAAATCTTAATTATGCATTTATTCATTTAATTTGTTTTGTGTGACGTAATATTAAATTAATTATTTGACAATCTTAATTATGCATTTATTCATTTAATTTGTTTTGTGTGACGTAATATTAAATTAATTATTTGAAAATCTTAATTATGCATTCGTTATGAGTGAGGCAATATTAAATTAATGTTCAAATCACGAGTCAATCTTTAATAGTGTTTCTATTTGAAATATATCTTTGAAAAAAAAAAGATCCAATTACGCTACACATTAATTTCTAACTCTCATTAGCTAATCTTAATTTGTAAAACCTATTAGTCAATCGTAATTAAAATCTAATATCCTATTACTCAGTGTGTTCAGGAAAAACCCTTATCTCCTTATCCAGATAAAGTGAATCACTTCCAAGTGTTTCCCAAAATAACGCGATTCAGTATGGCGGAACTTGTCTTGTAGAAACAAGCTTTTTAAAAATCTCTGTCGAAAAATATTAAAGTATGTGTGTTTTCTTTTTGGTAATTTTATGTAACATCAAATAGTGTTTAAAACTAAGGCATTGAATAGTTTTATTCTAAAAAGCGCAGTTATTAGCGTAAATTTGCAAAAAGTGCGTTTTTTTTCCAATATCTTATTAAAAATTCAAAGTATTTTAATAGAAACGTTCAAAAATTATATATGTTTAAAAAGCGCTTCGTTTAGAAAATCGATTTTCTAGTTTAAAAAATAGATCTAGATTATTTCAAATGGCACTGTTAAAAAATAGATACATTTTCAAAAACATGCGAAAAAAAATTTTTTTTAAGGGACATTGGTGATTGAAACGGACCATTGAATAGGTAACCCCATATTTTACGAATATATATATATATATATTCAGAAAGGGGAAAAAAAGGGGGGGGGTGTAAATTTCCTAATACCTTAATAAAAGGACTCTGTATTTTTCTCAAAATATATTTTCATATTAATTAAGCAATACATACCTAAACATTGCATAACAAATCGAAACCCGGTATCTTTAGAAATATCTTACCAATTTGTATTTTTGTCTAAAACCGCGAAAAAATATACACTGGTGTAACACGGATTCAGTAAAAAAAAAAAATTCTAAAGTTTACTAGTACTATTTTAAAGGTGGGTTGGTTTTGACGGCCGATTATCTACACTAGGGATATAGGGGGAGTGTCCTTCGTGGGGGGTCTTTCTAAGGGAACCTAACCCGAATTTACGCATGGAAATCCATGGCTCAAAGAAAACTCCGAACGATTAGGCCGACGGGCGCGATTGGGATCGAACCTAGCACTTCACGTCTACCAGCTTCGAGAGCAGAACCTCTCAGCCACTGTTGGGGCAGTACTATTAAAAAATTCGCAGACATAAATTCTAACACTAAATGACAAAAATTCACATGTGACCTCATTCAAAATTTTAATTAATACTAAATATTCGAGCGCATACGCCACTAAATTCAATCGCGTAAAGTCCTCTCATCCAGTTTATGTTTAAAATTCCATTTTTATCTTAAAATTTGCGTTAAAAAATATTTAAAAGTCTCCCAATTAAAATTTTTAATGAATGTTTAAAATTCGATTGCTAAGGGAAAATCGCGTAAAAGAAAAAAATATTTTTAAGTTCTCAAATTAATATTAAAAATCGTTGCCAGTAATAACTGTAAGATAAAAATTGCGCCCCTAAGAATAACACCGAAAACTCAAGTGCGCTAAAAAATAAATGTCCGAAAAAAAAAAATCTGTCTCAAAAATTATTCCCTAAAATTAAAGTCTCCCAATTAAAATTTCTTAATTAATTTTTTAAAAGTACAAATAACCCCTCGTACTGTAGTACGACGAAAAGAATAATCAATGTCCCCGAAAATTTCAACCTTCAAAATTATCCCGAAAAAAGTTAAAGTTCCCCCAATTAAAATTTCTTAATTATCAATAATGAAATAATCCAATTCAAAATAACCCCTTCGTACTGTAGTGCGACGAAAGAAAAATCATTGTCCCCCAAAAATTCTATCTTCAAAAATTACCCCCAAAAAGTTAAAGTCCCCCAATTAAAATTTCTTAATTAATTATCATTAGTAAAAAAAAAAAACTCAAAATAACCCCTCGTACTGTAGTACGACGAAAAGAGAAATCAATGGCCCCTAAAAATTCAAAAATTACCCCGAAAAAAGTTAAAGCCCCCCAATTAAAATTTCTTAATTAATTATCATTAGTAAAAAAAATCAAACTCAAAATAACCCCTCGTACTGTAGTACGACTAAAAAAAAAAAAAAAAAAATTAATCTCTAAAAATTTCAATCTTCAAAAATTACCCCGAAAAAAGTTAAAGTCCCCAATTAAAATTAATTATCATTAGTAAAATAATCAAACTCAAAATTACCCCTCATACTATAAGATGAGGTATAACCTTGACCCCACCTCCAAGAGTACGCCACATGACCTTCACATACGCCGCATAACCTTCACAGATGCACAGAGGTCATTCAAGCTCGTGCAGCTTATGTAGAACCCCCTTTTCATAACTACTACCAGATTCTTTTTACTAATGTGGAAAAATCGCCGCGAAACAAACAAACAAACAAAAAAACAAACAAACAAAGGTCGCTAAAGATTCAAAAATCGCAAAGGGACAAAATTTATTACAGTGGGGTTAAAAAATTCAAAGAGTAATTCTTTCCCAAATGATGTCGCGGTTATTGAAGTTTGTAACAGAATTCCTTTTACGAATGTCAAAATATCGTGTTGAAAATCGAATTAATCATTGCGAAAAATTCAAAAGTTCCGAAGAACAAAATTTATTGTATTACGCTAAAAATTTGAATAACGGTTGACAAAATTTACAACAGTGGGCTAAGACATACTAACAGAAATTCGTTCATGAATGTGAAAAAATCGTCGCGAAAAGAAAAAAAAATCTCTTTTTGTAAATCGTAGGACGCAAAATGTAATATATTTAGGCTAAATGTTTGAATTTGAAACCGAATTCTTTTTATGAATGTCAAGAAAATCGGCGCGGAACGCAAAAAAAGATAAACATTGCATTAAAAATCGCAAAACTTAAGTCACATAGGATAAAATATATTATATTAGGCTAAAATTTTGTAATTGAATTATTTTTTACAAAATGTCAAAAAACCACAGTAGTACATGTACAAATCCTAAGAATCGCGCTGAAAATTGCATTAAAAATTCGTAAAAATTCAAAAAACGCGGTGAACAAAATCTACTAGGCTAAAAGTTTGAAACCGAATCCCACTTAGGAATGTCAAAGAAACGCCGCGAAATGCGGAAAAAGATCAATATACTGTTAAAAATCGGAAAAAATTCAAAACCTGCAGACGACAAAATTTACTATAGTGAGCTAAAACATTGTAACCCAAATTACAAAAAAAATAAAAAATGGAGGAGGACAAAATTTACTATATTATGCTAAATGTTTGAAACCAAATTACTTACAAATGTAAAAAAAAAAAAAAAAAAAAAAAAAAAAAAAAAAAAAAGCCGCAAAACGAGTCAAAAAAAAAAAAAAAAAAAAAAAAAAAAAAAAAGAGAGAAAAATTTGAAAATCGCTTGTGATTTCTGAATAAACTTTATTGTAAAGAAGACAAAATTTTCTACATTGGGCTAAAAGAATAAGACCTGATTTCTTTTATTATTGTGGAAAAATCGCTGCGAAATGCAAACATCGTAGAGGATCAAACTTACTACAGTAAAAATATTCTATCAGGAATTCTTTATCGAATGTTAAAAAACAGGCGCGAAACGCGAAAATACACAAAAAATTTCATTACAAATCGCGGAAGATAAATTGTAATATGTTAGGCTAAATGTTTGAAAACGAACCTCTTTTGTAAATTAAATGTCAAAAGATCACGGAACGCAAAAGAAAGAAAAAAAAATAAACGGTCAAGTGCGAGTATTACTGGCGCTCAGAGGGTTCCGTACAATAAATATATGAATCATTAACTGTATAAAAATCGTTTCTAAAAGAATAATAAGTCTTTGTAAATATCTTGGGTATATCATAAAAGTTCAAAGACATTTGAAGTCTAAATAATATCAAATATTGCTATTCTGTATAACTCTTTTTTTTTAATCATATCCTAACCTGTTTATGATGAACTCAATTCAGTATTGACAATAAAAGTAGTTCATATTTAAACCTTTGCAGCGCATGTATGTCACTAGCCACCAGTGTTGCCGCATCTGACAGATTTTTTTTTTTTTTTTTCTTTTTTTCTTAGAAATTTTGGATTCCCACCACAAAAATTTAATTGGTAATTCTTTTACTTAATTTATGTAAAATGAATCATCTTGTAAAGCATAAATAGGAGTTTAATCTTTCTGGTGAGAATTCGGAATGCCTAATTAAAAAATCTGCAATATATCATGACGTATGCTTCGTACGTCACTATCGGAAGTGACCAAAATAGCATAACGTACGCTACGTACGTCATGGAGCGAAAGAGATTAAACTTTATTTGAAATTTCATAAAACTAAATTCAGCGTAGTAATAATCTTTCCTATTTACAGTGTAGCTAAACAAAACCCTTGTTCAAAGTTTAAAATTGGCATTGTGCTAAGCGCGCTTTGAAAGGAGGTCACAAAGTTGCAACGCCAGCTTGGTCCGTGCCGCATTTTCCCAGATAGGTTTTTAATTAACTTTTAAAGGCACGGGAGGCGTATTTGGAAATCCACTCAATGCAAACTAGTCTCGAATCCCATAGTATTTATGTGATTAATTCTAATTAAATTACCCTGTTTTTAACAATTTGACGTTTACTGCTTTATACAGCTACCAAGCATCGCATTACACAAATATATCATTAACAGTTGTTATCTGGGCTTTAAAAGCCGATTGTACATAGAGTACGCCGCCCCTGTCGTTATGTATGTTCAAACCGTCCGTGTCTTTAAAGGTTACTATCTCGGCTAAATACTGACGTTTTTGTTTTGTTTTGTTTTGTTTCGAAAATCATTATCAACAATGCTTTTATACTTCTGCTACGATAGGTACCTAAAGCGCTCCCAACAACTTTGCTGAATGCCTGCAAATAGAAATTTGTGTGTAACGGTAAAATGCGCTTTCCTCAAAAACTATGTCACCTAGAGTAATCGCTATAATTTTCCTGCAAGGTTTAAATTAGCGTCTACTGCCTCTAATTTTTTCATAATTTTAGTTTTAGTAGATTTGGAAATAGATGGGGGGGGGGGGACATAATTCAGCACTACATTTTCGACGATATCTCTGAAAATATAATACCTAAAATTAAAAGAAATGTATTTTTGCGTTCAGCGTTACGAAAGCTTTCACACGATACCCCACACGTAATACAAAGAGAAGATTTTTTTTTTCAAGTATCATATCATAATTAGCCCCTCTACATTTTTCCTAAATATATTTGTGAGTGTTTAATAATCTGTAAATATGTGGGTCAATAGACTTTATTACTTCCCCCAAATTGAACTTTCCATGTTCCATAGTTTACGAGTAAAATGGCTGTGACAGACGGACAAACAGACTCTGAAGTGATTTTATAATGGTTCCGTTTTTACTTTTTAAGTACGGAACCCTAAAAATGCTAGAAATTGCATTGAAAATCGCTAAAACCTCAAAAATCGAGGAGGGCAAAATTTACTATATTAAGCTAAAAGTTTGAAAAATAATTTTGTTTACGAATGTCAAAAAATCACACCAGAACATTAATAATCGCATTGAAAATAGCATTTAACAAGTTGGAATTTGCTCGACAAACGTGGCAAATGAGGTGCGTTCATACTATAACTAGTTTTATAAATATTTTTTGCACCGCATATTGTTCTGAATGTATATTGTAGTGCACTTCACAAGTGCATATCAATTTCATTCTGTTCGAAAGGCTGTAACATCATTAAAATGCACTTGCAATAATTTTTTACCATTGGCCGTAATGTAATGGAAAAATTTTGACTGTCCCTGTAATTAAACTATACATCCGATTTTCATAAAACTTGAAATGACTCGACAAAATTTTGCAACAATTATATATTCAAAATTTCAGACCATTCGGAATTCTCTAACATCATTAAAATGCACTTGCAATAATTTTTTCCCATTTTTCACATGGTGACTTTTCACCACTTTTCACAGTTGGTAACTTCACAGTAGGGTCTCTGTCACCATTTGACAAAGTCATGTGACAGAAAGTCACCATGTAACTTTAATGTGACATTATTTGGTGATTTATCTTAATGCGACGTTCACAATGACTTTGAAATTGAGTCTCCAGATGAGAGTTACACGAGAGTCTCAATGAAACGACATTGTAAAGTCACCTGGTGACTCGCCACAAAGCAGCAGTCACAGTGACCTGTCAGTGGAGTCACATATAGTAGTCATTTGAGACTCATAAAAGAGACATATGGAATTTCCTATTTTTTGTTTCGCCGTAGTGACTGTGACTCTTGTGACCTTGTGTGACCTGAATGTGATGTTATATGAACTAGCTGTTTTACAGGGATAGTAATTATTCGAATTATATTACTTCCTTTTGAGTATTCGCGTGAATGAAAATTGGCATTTTGTGACTCGTCCTAAGTTTTGTCCACCAGTGCTTATAATAATTTGATTATAGCACATGTAAAATAGGTTTTTTTTTTTTTTTTTTTTTTTTTTTTTTTTGTTTGTTTAACAACTGGTGGCTATTTACCAAAATTTGAGAAGTTGTTTTGGCACTAGAAATGAAGATACGATGACCTCCCCAAAATAAAGTTGTTTTACCATGTTTTAGAGGCCAAAGGAGGAGGAGGTGTCAAAAATTGTTAAGTAGGTAAAGTGAATATCGTTTCTTATGCATTTTTTAATCCTGAATCGAATGACACCATCCCCAAGTTGATACAATCATTTTTTTACAAAGTCACGGCACGTTTTATGAATACAATGTCTAAAATTATACTTTATGCAGATAAAATAGGTTTTTGCAGTAAGAAATAATGGTCATTAACTAAAAATTGGGAAGAACATCGGTTTGACACTAGAAATGAAGATCCGATGAGCCACAAAAAAATAAAGTTGTTTTACCGTGTTTTGCAGGGGCAAAAAGGGGGGGGGGGCATTGTAACTAAGGGTGGGGGAGAATTCAACATTTTTTAATTAGGTCAAGTGGTGCATTTTTTGCTATGTATTTTTTAATTCTGAATTGAATGACATCATCCGCAAGTCTTATACGATCATTCATTACAAAATTATGGTAGGTTTTATAAATACTAAGTCGAAAATTATATTTTATACTGCTTTGTCCCCTTTATTTTACGTTCTAAACATGTTATTATATAATATTAAATAATATCAAACTTATTAAATGTCCTCAAAATAGTAATAATCAAAATCAGGATCATCTGAGTCTTCTTCAAGGTCATTAAAGTTGGCTGTATTCGTGTATTCATAATTTTGTTTTCATAAAACCATTCATGATTTTGTATTCATAAAACGATTGACAGTATCTATTTGTGGATAGTATCATTCGATTCAGAATTTAAAAATACATAACAAACGATACCCCACTTGACCTAATTAAAAAAGTTCATTTTCCCCGATTTAAAATTCTCATTCCCCCCACCCCCCCAAAAATCAAACAAGCAAAACACGGTAAAACTTTTTTTTTTTTTGGGGGGGGGGACTCATTGGATCTTCATTTCTAGTGACAAAACGAAGTTTTTCCAAAATTTTCGTCATTGGCCACCAGTTGTTGTTGTTTACTTAATTTTTTGATCTTTTTTACCTGTACTAATATGCGAGAAAAATGCCGCCCTTTTACGGTGCGCCCTGAGGCGGCTGCCTCACCCCTGGCGCCGGCCCTGCACTACCCCCCTAATGTAATAAAGCATTAAAAACGCTTCTGGTAAGAAATAAAAAAATCGATTTTGTAAGCCATAGGTCTTTTTGCCCAAACTTTCAGGCAAGCCAGACTTGACAATGTGGGTGGGTAATGCTTTTGGCAAATAGCACAACAATAAAGATAACTTCTGGCTCAAATGGCATATTTAAAAAAAATAATAAATAAATAACCTTTGAAAATTTCTGACTTAATCAACTATAATAATATGTATAGATAAATAAATAAATAAAACATTTTCAGAAACGTTAATTTTTATATCGAAAATAACAAATAAATAATAACACTCGTATTTTTTTTTACTTTAGCTTGGTTCAAACTATCGCCCACAGATTCTTTCATCTTTACCTCAGTTGCTGTATCTTTAAACACCATTTGACAAGAAGCTATAAAAACGTACTGGAATAAATTATGGGAAATGATATATTTGCTTATAAGTTGAAACAGGGCTCACGAGCACTTACTCTACAAATAAATATTTTTTCGAGATTTTTCATTTAAAAATATAAATTCAGGCAAAATCGCGTTATAAAATCGCAAAAATGTGAGGTTTACTTAACTTGACCCCAAAACACCCTTTAAATAAATAATAATAAAAAAAAACCCGATAAAATAGCAAAAAATAGGAAGAAAATGATAAAAAAAAAAAAGGAAAAAACAGGATATATTTGTTAAAAAAAAAAAAATAGGAATACAAATGTTGAAAAAAAAAAATAATAATAATAGTAAAATAAATAAGTCACATTTAAGATAACAATTTATTGAAACATGTTGTGTATACATGTTTACTTTTAACATTATTTTTGTTTTAAATCAACTAATATATAACAGTAAGAAATGATAATGGCAGGAAAAGCTAAAATAAGATTTCGAATAAAATACTGTATATCCGAAGTATTGTCTATTAGGGATGATTTCTGAAAGTGCGTTTTTAAGTTTAACTAAATTTTTGCATGCTATTTGGTGTGTATAAATTCTGTAAACCACATACAGGGCTGCACAGAAGAATTCGTTAGCATTACTGAGAAAGAGCGTGAATTGCTTAAAGGTGTTTTTATATTTGAATTAAACATTTTCAATCTCAACTACATTTAGTGTACTAAGACATGTTTGTAGAATATAAATAAAATCATATACGTGGCTATGCAAAGAACTGGACACATGGCCGCCTATGCATGATAATTTCTGGAAGTGGGATTTTAGAAATATTAAGCGTGTTTTTGCTTGATTTCAGCTTAACATATGTCGTGCATAAAAATATGTATGTAATATACAAGGCTGTACAAAAATAATAATAATAAATAAAATAAAATAAAATAAATAAAAATAAATAAAATTTTCAAGCACGTTTTCGTCTATTGGTAGAAATTGCTGAAAATTAATTTTCAACTGTGTTATGCGTTTTCTTACTATACTAAATTTTAGCGTACTAGCAATGGCGCCCACCCAATAATTTGAACTCTCCGCCCACCCAATTTCAATTGATTTAATTCGTAACTTATTTTTCTATTTGTGTTATCGCTGAAAGGAAATTTGGTTTTATTCACGTTCTCAAAATAATTTTGTTTGAAAAATAATAAGGACATCAATTAGACTTACAGGAGCACTGAGAACCCCTTCAGCGGATGTATAATTAAATTTCTCATTAAAACAAATTCCCTGCCTATTTTGCCATCTGTTTTGATGTCTTGAATTGATAAAACACTTAGGTGAGTAAAGTGTATGCTTTTCTTGACATTTAGTTATTTGCACTTTCAATAGTTAGAAATTCCAATGTTATTTAAAATAAATGTTAATGCACTTATAAGGAAGAAGTTATAAGAGTATAATGAGGTAAAATTATTAATAAAATTATAATAATTTAAAAATTTGCTTAGAGAAAACATAATTTAATTTCGAATTTTCATCTTTTGTCCAAAACGTGTTGAGTCCACACAATATTTTTCAAAAGTTGGCGCTACTGTATAGAATATATGCAAATCTATACATCATATATACAGAGCTGCACAAAAGAATTGAAGTATATTTCCGGATATGGGCGGTAATTATTGAAATCTGGCTTTGAAATATGCTATGCGCTTTCTGAAATTTTAAATATCTTCTTTACCTTATCAAACGGCGAAGTTTTGTTAAAGTATTTTGTAAGTACATAAAATCCTAAGACGAAACGCAATATTACACCTTGGTTCCAACATGAACTTTAAAAGTTTACTGTTTTACTTAAAAGGCGGCTAAAATAACAAGTTGGAAATTGCTCGTCAAACGTGGCAAATGAGGTGCATTCGTACTATAACTAGTTTTATAAATATTTTTTGCACCGCATAGTGTACTGAATGTATATTTTAGTGCACTTCATACGTGCAAATCAATTTCATTCTGCTCAAAAGGCTATAACATCATTAAAAGGCACTTGAAATAATTTTTTCCCATTGGCCGTAATCTAATGGAAAACTTTTGGCTGTCCCTGAAATTAAACTATACATCCGATTTTCATAAAATTTGAAATGACTCGACAAAAGTTTGCAACAATTATATATTTTAAATTTCAGACCATTCGGAAGGCTGTAACATCATTAAAATGCATTTGCAATAATTTTTTTCCATTGGCCGTAATGTAAGGGGAAACTTTTGACTGTCCCTGTAATTAAATTATACATCCGATTTTCTTAAAATTTGAAATGACTCGACAAAATTATGCAACAATTATATATTTTAAATTTCAAACGATTCGGTTGGGTAGTTTTTGCGCTGTTATATGCGAACGGACAGACAGACGGACTGAACGACGACCATGTGTGGTACGTATTTATATAATTACGAACGCACCGAATAAAAGAGGTGTTACAAGTTAAAAATATACATTTTATTTAAAAACTTCTCAGTAGTTTCGGGCTTTTCCAAGCCCTTCATCAGAGAATATTATAATAATTAATTTGCTGTTTATTTATACAAATACGTCACTTCGTTTTGAAAATGAGAGAGCCAATAATTATAAGAGTTGAAAGTAGAAGTAGCAGTTTCCTAGATTGAACTTAATTAGAGAAAACACATATTATTATTAACTGCAACACTGCTACTTCGCCTGCCCAGCTACACATTTAAAATGAAAGTGACGTACGAGAACAGAGTGATGTAATAAAATAAATTGAACTGCAGTTAATAATAATATATATTTTCTCTAATTAAGTTCAATCCAAGAAACTGCTACTGCTACTTCTACTTTCAACTCTTATAATTATTGGCTCTCTCATTTTCAAAACGAAGTGACGTATTTGTATAAATAAACAGCAATTAGTTATTATAATATTCTCTGATGAAGGGCTTGGAAAAGCCCGTTAGTACTAAGAAGTATTTAAATAAAATGTATATATATTTTTTTTTTAACTTGTAACATCTCTTTTATTATTTTAGTCGCCTTCTAAGTAAAATAGTGAACTTTTTAAAGTTTATATTATATATTTTATATTCTGGAAGTGTTGGAAAGTGTTTCATGGTCTAATGCTTGATGCATGATTTTTCTCTCTTTCTTTTCTTTTTTTTAGGTTGTTGTTGTTTCTTTTTTTGCCTTTTTTTATGGCCACTTTTCTCACAGTTTTGAAATTCTGCGTGAGTCATGTACATAAATAACATGGAACCCAATCACATTTAATTTAATTTATCACTTGAGTACACATGATAAATTATTCTTTCATAGTATTGCATAATTGACAAGTTACTCATCGTAATCTTTTCTGCTTTGGCATCTGGTGAGAATTAAGTCTGTAACTGGAGTGTTATACAGAGAAAGATTTAATGACTGACGCTAGCAGGCAAGCTGATTTTATTTTTTTTATTATTTTATTTTTTGATTTTATTTAGTCTGAATTGTAATTGAGTCTTAGAGAAACATTTATGACTAACGCTAGCTGATTTTATTTTATTATTTTTTTTTATTTAGTTTGAATTTCTTTGATTTTGTTCGAGGTAATGCAGAAGAATGAAAATTTGTACTTAACTCGTAAGCACGCGCTGCGATAAATCTCACCTCAATCACATTTTTTCTTCGAAAAAAAGGAAAAAAAAATTGCGGACGCTTCTGACCTGCCTTTTACCTTTCAAGGTCGAGAAGAGATGTGTGAAGTAGAGATGTGTCATTTGTTGAGAAACGACTCCAAAGGAACGATTCCGGCAGTGAAACTGAAGGAACGATTCCATTCTGTAAAAAGGAACGACTCCTCGGAATCGGTCCTTTTCGGAACGGTTCCTCGGACTGGGTCCTTTTCGGAACGGTTCCTCGGATTCGGTCCTTTTTGGAACGGTTCCTCGGAATCGGTCCTTTTTGGAACGGTTCCTCGGATTCGGTCGTTTTCGGAACGATTCCTCGGAATCGGTCCTTTTCGGAACGGTTCCTCGGATTCGGTCCTTTTCGGAACGATTCCTCGGAATTGGTCCAAAATGTACCGACTCCGAAAAGGACCGAATCCTCGGAGTCGTTCCGAAATGTACCGACTCCGAAAAGGACCGATTCCTAAAAGGAACGATTCATTGGGAATCGGTTCTTTTCTTGTAGACTGGCCAGTTTTAATAAATTAAAATACGCTATTTTATTTCAAAATAACAGATTTTGATTCTATTAAAGCTGACTTTATTTCCAAAATATCATTCTAATGTGTGTGCCCCCCCCCCCCCCCCCTCAAAAAAAAAAAGAAAGAAAAGTAAAGAAAGAAAGAAAAAAGAAATTGAAGTGCGGGGCGGAGTAGGGCGTTTAATAAACATTACTATTTGATCTTCTTGTGCTAAATTAATCTGAAAGAAATACTTTAAAAAAATATTTTATACGAATTGGATTTTTTCCACCTGAGTGAAAGAGTGCCCGAGATGGGATTCGAACCCAGAAACTTTACGTGCTTTACCGATTGAGTACCTGGACTCCGAAGGTAATGGAACACCATGTGTACTTTAATACACTAATACTTTTTCTAATTGGTAAATGTATCATACGAAATGAATTTTTTCTAAATGAATTCTTAAAGCTGTTCTCAAATCCAAAAGGATAACTTTGTGACAAAAGTTTTAATTTATTTTTATTCGGAAATGCATGAAACGAGCAGGTGTTGTTCAGAAACTATGTAATCGAGCTGTTTTTTCCGGGTTTTTTTTGCAAACGCAATAGATCTTTCAGAAAATAGTGTCAAAGTGGACGTTTTGAACGAATTTCCGCGCGAAAGAGCCATAATCGCTCAAAAATGGGTGAAAAACATGTTTGTCACGTGATCAAAATCGATTATAACTCAATAGGTAATTTACTGATCAAAAGATGGAAAACACAGTTCGATTCCATGGTCAAACTTTCCAATTTTATATCTTTCCGTTAAAAAATGAATTTGTAAATGTGTCAAAACGTTTTACGCTTGTTGAGCAGATCACTTAAGAACAGCCTTAAGAAAAACAAAGAAAATGCTTGTTTAATTAATAGTGAAAAATATTTTTTTTAAATCTGATTAGAAACAGTTTTGAATAATATAAGAAATATATGTCACTAGGCCATAAAAATTGCATTTTAATAGGATAATAATAACTGATTTTCAATTATTTTAATAATGGTAGAGTTACGCACTTTCATGCATATTTCACTATTTCATGTTTTTTCCTCAAACATGATTTCAATTTGAGAATCCTCTTTGTCAAAAGAAATATATGACCAGCTACGAGCGCTCGAGTACCGCTTTATTTCCACAGTTTGGCGTCTTGTTTTTCTCTCCTGAAGAAGATGATTAAAAAAATTTCGAAACTCTCGAAGATTGTTGTTTTAATCAACTTACATTGAGGTTTATTACATAGAGTAAAATCTGTTAGAACAAGGAATTTTTGTAAAACGTTTCTTTCTTTTTTAACATAATGAATATTTCAAAAAGCATAATGTCTAATAATAATAATAAGATAACAGTAACAGTGGTTGCTGGGATTGAAATAATTTAACCGCGGTTCGCTCTCTTAATGGCCGTTTTGAGAATAAAAACGGGAAAGAAAAATCACGTGCTACATATAGATTATCGGACTATCTCCAACACTGCGACATATATGCAAAGCTGCATATTTTATGTTTGTTCCGGTTTAATAGATTTATGTTAACCCTCCGCCTACCAGAGGGGTTCAATGGCCCCGACAGGTACATTTATAATGATATTTCTAACTTATTTTAAAAACTGAAATTTCTGTAAATATGGGTTTTTTTCTGGGATGTTCTATCCTTTTGAGTAGAACATTCCAGAAAAAGTCACATATTTACGAAATTTTCATTTTTTTAAATGTGAAAAATCAATTTGAATGTACCTATCGGGTCTGTTGCACCGGTCTGGTATGCGGAAGGTTAATATTGCATTTAAAAAGTTTTACAATATACGAATTTAATTATTGGTTTCCAAAGAATGCACGTTCTGATTTTGTACAGTTTTTTCATTTGTTATTTTATTTCTACTTTTTGCTAAATAATTAGAATTTAAATAACTGTGACTTTGTTTTAATTCAACGTAAAATAAAAGCAAAAAAAAAAAAAATCGTTTATCGTAATAATTTCTTATAATAATTCAGATTTCTTGATCGTTATTGATACTCACAAATCCCGAAATCAATGCCACGATTAATGCCTGTTACTGTGGTGACGGATAATACATATCTGAGTTTAATTTCGATCAAAGCAAGGCTCCCTTCATGCCAAACTAAATTTAATGTTTCAAGCCTAATACCAAACTTCCGTTTTTATTGAGGTAAAACTTACTGCAAATACGACACTAAATTTTATGTATTTTCCTTTCTTATTGTTATTCTTTTCACTTAGAAGATTTATTTATTTATTTTCATTTTTTTAAAATTACATAAAGTTTTCTGAAAAGTTCGAATTTAACAAAATGTTTTATCTATTTTAAATAGTTTTGACAATAAAAAGTTTAACTCCGAATAAAAAATAGTCAAATTCTCAAAAAAATAAAGTTGGTATTATCTATAACATGTTTACAACAGATGTCTTTCATTCAACGGCCGAAACATCGTCAAAAGGATAGTTCTTTATATAGTACTACACTCTGTAATAATAATGGACATACTTTTAATTTGTTTAATTTAATTAAACCAATAAACCGTTTTTCAGTTAAAATGTTAGCAAATTTCAAATTTAAAGAAATAGAACTTTGAAGTTTAGTGAAACACTATATCTTTTGGCGGAGGTAATATGTACTATATATGTATAAAATCATATATATTACTATATATATACATATTATAGTATTAATATATATATAATATTATCTTATAAATATCACTAGCCATAGCCATGCTGCTAATGAATCTGTTTACAAATCATCTGAAGGAACTTTTACCCTTTCGTGTAACACAAGTGTTCCATGACTTCATGAGTTATGAAGCTCCAAAGATCCCTATCCAAACAAACATATTAGCATCGCAATTCATTTACACCGAACTGAAGTTCAGTATAAGTAGAGAGAGTGACGCGGATGAGGGTGTGAAATTAGAGAAATTCCTGTAGGTTCTCGTGAAACTGGAGATTCAAAAAGAGTTGTAAGTTTATTGAAATTCTACGTAGTTAACAGCAGTTCACAAATAGCGATGTTAGGGTAAAAGACAAGACATACATCAGTCACTCAGGAAAGACAGTGTGCAAAAACGTGCTTTACTTTTTAACTCTTTCCAATAAAGTTAGGGGAGGCTCAGCAGTTGGCAAACACAGTTATGTTGTGATTCATTGCCACATCTGATAGCATCTTCACAAGGTCGGAAAAGCAACAAATTCCTAGTTGTTAAGAGCATGTTTCCTTCTGCTGCTCTTGTCATTTCTCCATATCTTCTCCATCTATACAGGGCTATTACAAATGATGAACCTGCTTTAAAAAAATCATATTTTTCGAAACTACTGCACATATTACAATAAGTGATACATGAATTTAAAGAGAAATATACTAAGTTTTTTTCAGTTACAAATGTTCGATGTGTGACCAGGGCCTGATTAATGCACGGCCCTGGTCCCACCAATTTCAGGGGCCCACAAATTTGTATGTATTTTCTCACAATTTAAGTTTTTCCACTGTTTGCATTTTATATTTTGGTCCCTGACGTAAAAACAAAGTTTTACTGTAATAAAAAACCTCCATATTTAATTTTTCTGTAAAAGTCCTTTTTAATTTGAGAGTACCTATAATTTTCAAAACTTGCCGTTCCAGAAAATCAAATTTGGGGAAAATGCCAAAAACTGCATACCGTGTCTATTGGTTTCAATATAAACGAGGATTTTACAATGTCAGAATTATAGTTTAAAATGATTACTAGACTGTTAAGGAAAACGCAATTTTTATGATTTCGGATAAGGCGAGTTTTGAAAAAGACGTCCTCATTTATTCTGTAACATAAACTGCGGATCATAGATGTTTGTGAATTACACAAATGCTTATTTGAGAAAGTGGACGGTAATTCATTTTCTTGATTATTCTTTTAAGTTAATTTTTTTTTGTAAACTTGAAACTTTCACCCAAACAACTTTGTCAACGCATCAAGTAAACCTACTTTTTTTCTGAAAGTGTCGCCGAGAAGGGGGAGGTAGGGGGTCCAACTTTTTTAACTTCAGCTTGATCGGGCTCTGTGTGTGACTCTTTTGTTACACGGCATACGTCCAATCTGTAATCGAGTTCGTTCGAAACATTTTGTAGCACCACTCTGTCAATGGTTTTGAAAGCTTGACAAATGCGTTCTTTAAGTTTTGAACACTTTGTTTTCGGCATTGGTGGTACATAAACAATGTCTTTGACACTGTCTGAACTTAAAGAACGCATTTGTGCAGAATTCAGAACCATTGACAGAGTGATGCTACAAAATGTTTGGGACGAACTGGATTACAGATTGGGTGTATGCCGTGTAAGAAAAGGGTCACACATCAAACATTTGTAACCGGAGAAAACTTGGTATATTTCTCTTTAAATTCATGTATCACTTATTGTAATATGTGCAATCGTTTCGAAAATATGATTTTTTTTAAAAATCGGGTTCATCATTTGTAATAGCCCTGTATTATAAAGGCCAAACATGTCCGCCCGCGTATAACTGACTTCATTTTGATGTTGGAAACAGCAGATGATTAAATTTCGCTTTTACTGCAATTTTTAGGTTTCCATACTTGAAAAGTGAAAACGGAACCATTATAAGATCACTCGTGTGTCTCTCTGTCTGTCCGTCTGTCACAGGTCACAGCCGTTTTTTCTCATAAACTATGAAACGTGGAAAGTTCCAATTTGGTAGAAGTTATAAAGAGTATTGACCCACATACTTATAGATTATTAACCATTCACAAATAAATTTAGGGAAAATGCAGGGGGCTAATTAAGTTACTTAAAAATAAAAATCTTTTTTTATACTATCGTGTGAAAGCTCTCGTAACGAAGAACTGAAAAATATATTTGTTTTAATTTTAGGTAATATATTTTCAGAGATATCATCGAAAATACAATGCAAAATATGTTCCCCCATCCATTTCCGAATCTACTGAAACTAAAATTATGAAAAAATTACGGGTAGTAGAAGTGTATTTAAACCTTACAGGAAAACTATAGCGACTACCTTAGGTCACATAGTTTTGAGAAAATCGCAGTTTTCCCTTACACACAAATTTCATTTTGCTGGCGCTCAGGAAGGGTGTTAAGAAGCGCTCGAGATGCCTATCGTCACGGAAGTATAAAAGGATTGTTGATAATGATTTTCGGAAAAAATTGTCAGTAATTAGCCGAGATATAAACCTCTAAAGACACGGACGGTTTGGACATACATAAAGACACGGGCGGCATACTCTTTGCGCCACCGGCTTTTAAAGCCTAGGTAACAACTTTTCATGATATATCTGTGTAATGCAATGCCCATTAACTAATTAATATATTTACTGTAGCCCAATGTAGTAAATTTTGTTCTGGGCGAGTATTGCATTTTTCGCGAATTTTAATGCGAATCAGGGTTTTTTCACATTGTACGGTTATTTTTTGACATTCTTAAAAAGAATCCGGTTTCAAACTTCTATCCCATTTTGTAAACTTTGTCCTCTGCGATTTTTGCATTTTTCACGAATTTTTTATGCGACATAGCTGTTACTTTTTTTTGCACAGACAGTTTCTAAAAAAGGTTGCAGGAACAAACAATGTTCTATAATTGCAGTTTCGTTCCGCCGGACTTATCTCGGCACCCCTAAAATTCGGGACGTCCTGCGTAAATCGGGATAGCTTGCAACTCTAATTGTGACCTGTCTTCGTCTATGCTTATTCAGATTTGCAGATCTCTACGTGCAATAGATTTCCCTAGCCATCGCCAGCAGGCAGACTGACATAGACATAGATAAACAGCAGTTTTAAAAAAAATAATATATAGAGGAGAAAGTCCAAATACCGGCTACTAGGAGTTCTGAGAACTGAGTGCAGCCTGGTGGAAATAGTCAGAGTTTGAAACTTTAAATTGAGAGAAGAAAGTTACGAAAAGTACGTCGCTGAAGTCTGTCTCATTTAGAAACAGCAAATGCAAAAGTGTCGAAACGACGTCATCTGGGACATAAAAAGTTTTTCTGATCTTTGTTTTTCATTTTTAAAAAATAGTCTGACCGTATATTGGCTTGAATTGATTATGAAATTATTTTCAAGACATATTTAACTTTCAATCGCCACACGCAAGTTATTGGTATTTTACCATATGAATGAGTAATACCGGTTTTAGCTTAGACATAGCAGTGGTCCGAATACCGGTTATCTAGAGAGATCCGAATACCGCTAGCCGGTATTTAGACCTCGTCGGGTTTGCTCTGCTTGAAGAGAAGGAAAATAAATTAATTAAAATAGTTCCATAATTAATAAATTAATTTAAATGGTTCAGAAATAGTTCCAGTTCCATTTCGCAATATGAAAAAAAAGCAACCGTGGCCGCAAGTCTTCAGGAGCGATATTGGTTACCGGATCACTTCAGAAAAAAGCACTGTTGGACACTACAAAATTGCCTGCGATAAATATGAAGATAAAGAAGAAAAAACAATCGAAAGGGCCAGTAATTGGATTTTTAGGGTTCCGTACTTAAAAGTAAAAACGTAACCATTATAAGATCACTCCCGTGCCTATCTGTCTGTCTGTCTGTCACAGCCCTTTTACTCGTAAACTATGCAACGTGGAAAGTTCAAATTCGGGGAAGTAATAAAGACTATTGACCCACATATTTACAGATTAATAAATATTCATAAATGTATTTAGGGAAAATGTAGAGGGCTAATTAAATTACTTGAAAAAATCTTTTCTTTGTATATCGTGTGGGGTATCGTATGAAAGTTTTCGTAACGCTGAAATCAAAAATATATTTCGTTTAATTTTAGGTATTATATTTTCAATGTTATGGTGGAAAATGTAGTAAAAAAATATGTCCCCCCCCCCCCATCTAACTCCGAATCTATTGAAACTAAAATTATAAAAAAATTAGAGGTAGTAGACATTAATTTAAACCTTGCAGGAAAATTATAGCGATTACCCTAGGTCACATAGTTTTTGAGAAAATCGCATTTTTCCGTTACACCCAAATTTCGATTTACGGGCTTCAGCAAAAACGCTGAGCAGAACTGAAGGCACCTATCGTAGCAGAAGTATAAAAGCATTGTTGATCATGAATTTCGGAAAAAATCGTCGGTAATCAGCCGAGATACTAACCCTTAAAGACACGGATGGTTTGGACATACATAATGACAGGGACGGCATACTCTATGCTCCATCGGCTTTTAAAGCCTAGATAACAAATTTTAAGGATATATTTATGTAATGCAATACACAGTAGCAGTATAAAAGAAATAAACGTCAAATTGTTAAAAACAGACTAATTTAACGAGAATTAATCACATGAATACTGTGGGATTCGCGACTAGTTTCCATTGAGTGGCTCTCTCAATACACCTACTATGTCTTTAAAGGTTAAATAAAAGCCTATATGGAATAAAAAATATACAGAATAGCTATATTTGCTATTATTTGGGTTCCATATATCTTTGAACTTTCATGGTACATACATTTATACTTTTCTAGTATACAGGGTGCAAAGGAAACTCCCTTTAACCTGAAAATACTTGTGGACGGAGAGAGCTACAGCTATGCAAGTGAGGTAACGGTATAGTAAAGCGACTAAGCCCGATTTAATGAAAACGACAGCAGTGCCTCCTAGTGGCGAAATTTGGAAGATAGCCACTGCAAATCGAAAACGAAAAGAGATAGAACAAAATTTCCAGTTAGAATGTTTTAGAGCATCAATTAATTAATAGAATACGACATTTGCTTTACATGGATAGGATAAATTTTCGCCTGTTTACCCAAAAATGTCCGAAATCGATGCATTCCATTTTGTGTAAACGTTTGAATGGAATAGTCAGAAGTATGAAGAAATACGCACAATTTATGCTATAAATACGTA
>OZ010799.1:124070467-124115467 GCA_963932465.1 Maratus speciosus | reverse complement strand
TGCAGCCCGGCCCTTCTTCGGCTTCTTCGTATTTCGAACAGCAACCCGTGACTTCTCCTTACTTTCCACCGCAACCTTGCACTCCGTCTTACTTTCAGCGGCAAAAGCGGGCCAGGACCGAAGCGGAAAGCGATTTCGACGAGTTTTTCGTGCCCGAAGAACCGCAGCAAATGCCAGAAGCGCCGCAGCAAATGCCAGAAGCGCCGCAGCAACAGATCACGTACTGGCTGATTCCCAATCCGCCGATTCTGGAAAGGCGCGTGGTCACGGCTTCTCCCGATTTCGTGAAGAATTACCAGATCTTGAACTCGAAGGTCTTGGACGATCCGAAAGCGGTGGTTTTTCGCAGCGAAGAACCGGATCCGGAACCCTTGGACTTGACGATCCGCCGGAACGCGGAATGCGTGGATCTGACGGGAGAAATGCACGAAAACTCCGACGGTTCGAATCCAGAAACGCCCGATTCGGAAAACTCTGACGTTTCGAATCCCGAGAATTTCGCAGACTGCCCCCAGGTCGACCGATCCTATTCTCCAGAAAAAGAATTGGATCTGGATGCCATGTTGGACATGCCCTTCGATCCGAAAGAAGACGTCGCCCTGGACAGCATCATTTCCGACCTGTACAATTCTTCTCCCGCCATGAATTATGATCTGTGTCCTTCTGTGTTGTAAAAAAAACTCTTGTAAAAACTCTTGTAAAAAAATATTTGTGATACTTGTAAACCTGAACAAAAAAAAAAAAAAAAAAAAAAAAAAAAAAAAAAAAAAAAAAAAAAAAAAAAAAAAAAAACGGGTTGAACGAGGCCTGTGAGGTATCTTTCCTCACAGGCCTCGTTCGACCCGTTTTTTTGCGTTAAATATACAACCAATATTGAAAAATTCTTCAGAATAAAACTTGTACGTTTCGAAACAAAGTGTTATGGTGACGTATTTGATGATACTGTGCCGCGTGACACTTGGCTTTTTCTCTAGTCTAACAAATAACTTTACTTTTTCCATTATCCGACTGTTTTCGTATACACCAGTTTCTCCGTTATTTTTTCACAAGTTTTCCTGCTTACATAAAACTCTATAATGTAAAAAAAAAAATTTTTTTTTTGTATGGTTTCTATGACTAGGAAATTTGTTCGAAAATTTTTACAAGTTCAGAACGCGAAACAAGATTGAAATATTTTAGAAGTCCAGAACACGCTACGATAAATTTAACTAAGATTCAAAAGCGTAAAAGATACAAACCTCCATCCTTGAAAAAAAAAAAAAAAAAAAAAAAAAAAAAAAACGCGAAACAAGATTGAAATATTTTACAAGTCCAGAATGCTACGATAAATTTAACTAAGATTCAAAAGCGTAAAAGATACAAACCTCCATCCTAAAAAAAACGAACGGAAAGAAAATATCCAAGAAAATCGATTTCCGAGAATGTTATTGACTGTCGCGTGCAAAAAACAACACGGTTTATCAAAAAGCTGAAAAAAGTTATAACTGTCGAACTGTATCTTATATAATAAAGTGCAAGAATCCAGCTCGGAAAGAAATATTTACCCTTTCGAACGGAAAGAAAATATCCAAGAAAATCGATTTCCGAGAATATTAATGACTGTCGCGTGCAAAAACAACACGGTTTATCAAAAAGCTGAAAAAACTAAAATATTTTACAAGTTCAGAACGCTAGCATAAATCTGATCAAGATTCGAAAATCTAAATTATATAAAAATCTCAATACTAAAAAAAAAAAAAAAAAAAAAAAAAAAAAAAAAAAAAAAAAAAAAAAAAAAAAATTTTTTTTTTTTTTTTTTTTTTTTTTTTTTTTTTTTTTTTTTTTTTTTTTTTTAGTTGAGAAAATATCAATACTACGACTCGTGAAAAAAATTAAATATATTTTTCGATGCGATAGTTTTCGAATCTCGGCCGAATTCGTTCTACGACTTCCTGTCGCCGTTTCGGCCGAATCGATTACGCAACTTCCCGTGACCTCGGTCGGTCGCGTTTCGTATGACCGCGGATGAAAAAACACGCCTTGGCCTCGGTTTCTGATACGTCTGGTTGCGCAACTTCTCGCGATAACGAGCCGTTTCCTGTCGTTCCGCGTATCGAGTTGCGCAACATCCCGCGTCCGAAAGGAAATCGTGGGAAGATAAACACGTGCCGACCCTTTTTTTTCTCGGAACGGGTGCGGCGACCCGCGAACTCGACGCGCTATCGAGTTCAGGCCGGAAAGATTTGTTTTTTTCTGCGAACCGGATTGCGCAGCGTCCTTCCCCGGGGGCTTTTTTTATCTGCCTGAAGGAAACTTTCGGATAATTTTAGATCAGTTTCCTGTCGTTCTCAGAACCGGTCGGGGCCGCGGGAAACGCGCGACCTCGATGTTCCGTATAAAAGGCGAAGATATTCTGATAGAAATCATACCCTCCTGAGTTTTCGTCGCGCACTGTCGCTGTTGCTCCGCTGATTTTCTTTACTCGTTGCCAGAGTCTTTTTGAATTGGATAGATTTACTCGTTGCCGGAGTTTTCCGATACGTTTGCTCGGACGAGATGGCTCTCAGTTTCGAAGACCTGGAAGGACTGATGGAATTGTATACCGAACAGTGTTCCGGCCAGCCCCGAGTCTACGATCCGTACAGCACGATGCTGCACACGCCGCTGGTCAGTTACGAAGACGATCGTCCTTGCCCGCCCGCTCCGATGCCCGTTTCGTCCGGAGGGGAAAAGTTTTCCGAAATTTTCGCCCTGGAAGAACCCGAGACCGCTCCAGTTTTCTTGCCGCCCGAGCCAGAAAAAATAGCCGTCGTTCCGAAGGTCCCTGCTGTTTTCTTGCCGCCGAAGCCAGTGCCGGAAAAACTCTCTCCCGTGCCGCCGAGAGAAAAAAAACCCGTTCCTGAGAAAAAGGAGCCGGCGAACCAGAAACTGAAAAAAACAGCTCCAGTCGTCGAGATTCCTGTGAAATCCGAGCCGCCCCGAGAAAAAAAAACTGTTCCTGCCGAGATTCCTGTGAAACCCGAGCCCGTGAAACAGAAACTGAAAAAAACGGCTCCCGTAGTCGAAATTCCTGTGAAACCTGAGCCCGTGAACAAGAAACTGAAAAAAACAGCTCCGGTCGTCGAAATTCCTGTGAAACCTGAGCCGCCCCGAGAGAAAAAACCTGTTCCTGCCGAAATTCCTGTGAAACCTGAGCCGCCCCGAGAGAAAAAACCTGTTCCTGCCGAAATTCCAGAGAAACCAGAGCCGCCCCGAGAGAAAATCCCTGTTCCTGCCGAAGATTTTCGGAAAAGGAAATTTTTCGAAGCCGTGGAGGCCTCCAGAGCTAAAATTCGAGAGGGGTTGAAACACTTCAAGATCCCGAAGAGAACGCCGGTTCCCGAAGAGAAATCGAAACCGATTTCTCGCGAAAAGATGGTTTCGGAAGCTGAGGAGCCGAAGCGGAAAAATCTTCGAATTCCTCGGACGAAGAAAGAGGAAAGGAAAGATAAATCCGATCCCAGAAAAAAGAAAGTGTTTCGAGCCATGGAAATTGCCGCCACCCAGTTGAAAACGGACAAGGAGGTTTTCAAAATACCATTTCCTAAAACTAGAGATCTTCGGAAACACGTGACGAAGTTCGAGCCTTCGAATTTCACTTTCGACTCGGATTCTATCCTGATTCTCTCGCCGGATGCAGAAGATTATAAGTACATTTTTAATCTGAAAGGTAAAAGCTTCCTGAAATTCAAAGAGCAGTACGAGAAAAGCTTTGTGTGAAGGACTTTTTTTCAACTGATATTTCGAAGATCTATTCGAAAAAAACTTTCTGTGAGAGACATTTTTTCCACTTGACGTTTCGAAGAACTGTTCGAAACAAAAAACTTTGTGTGAGAGACTTTGTTTCACCTGATGTTTTCCCCCTTTCTTTTTCGAACGGGTGAGAAAAATTGTTAGAGGTGAAAGTGAAAAAATGGGTCAGAGGCGGGTTTATACCCGCCTCTGGCCCATTTTTTTGCGACGCTTCGTTTGCCAATATTGACGAAACGTAAAAGTTTCACTTGTGTATTTTTCTTCTCGAAACGAGTAATAAACGGAATTACACCCTGTGATGTTTTGTCGTCTGTGTTTGTTTCCTGAGGGTCGGTAGAAGTTTGATCTTTGCGATTCTATGAAATCAATGGAGGAAATTTAGAATTTAAAATTGTTTATTGGCTTTGGAATGCGCGATGTGTGAATGATTCGGTGGAACTGCTTTCGATTGTCTCGGTTTTTCTTCTCGAAACGGAACTGGAAGAGATTGTCGATGAAGGCGATGGGTCGACGGAAGTTTGATCTTTGCGATTTGATTCTGGATGGGATTCGATGAAATTAATGGAGGAAATTTAAAATTGTTTGTTGGCTTTGGATCTGTGGATGATTCGGTGGAACTGCTTTCGATTGTCTCGGTTTTTCTTCTCGAAACTGAACTGGAGAGTTTGTCGATGAGGGTTGGTAGAATTTATTATGTGATTCGATAAAATTAACGGAGGAAATTTAGAAATTTAAAATTGTTTATTGGCTTTGGATGATTCGGTGGAACTGCTTTCGATTGTCTGGGTTTTTCTTCTCGAAACGGAACTGGGAGAGTTTGTTGATGATGGATCGACGGAAGTTTGATCTTTGCGATTTGATTAAATCGATGGAGGAAATTTAGAATTTAAAATTGTTCGTCGGCCTTGGAATGCGCGATCTGTGGATGATTCAGTGGAATTGCTTTCGATTGTCTCGGTTTTTCTTCTCGAAACTGAACTGGAGAGTTTGTCGATGAGGGTCGGTGGAAGTTTGATCTTTGCGATTCTATGAAATCAATGGAGGAAATTTAGAATTTAAAATTGTTTATTGGCTTTGGAATGCGCGATGTGTGAATGATTCGGTGGAACTGCTTTCGATTGTCTCGGTTTTTCTTCTCGAAACGGAACTGGAGAGTTTGTTGATGAGGGTTGGTAGAATTTATTATGTGATTCGATGAAATCGATGGAGGAAATTTAGAAATTTAAAGTTGTTTTTTGGCCTTGGAATGCGCGATGTAGTCGTGTTGGGAGAAATGTTTTTCTTTCCATTTTTCTGTTTCGAATGGGGAAGGGAAAGACGAATTGCTCGAAGGCGAAAGTGAAAATGGCCGCCTCTGGCCCGTTTCCTCGAGACGCGTCGTGTACCGATATGGATGAATCGAAAAACTTTTACTTGTCGTTTCTGACGCGAAAGAAACTAGATTATTACCCGATAGTGTTTATTTCTCGAACCGTTCGTTGTTGATTTTTTGTTTCCCCCTCTCGCCCCCCTCCCACGCGAATTAATTTTTCCCGACCCGTGATTCGACTGTCGAGTTCCGTGTCGAGAGTTTAATTTTTACGCGTTCCCCGTACGAATAATCTCGAACCCTTCGTCGTTACTTTTTCCCGTTCCGTTTTTGCTTTTTTCCGGATTCGGAAAAAACCCGCGGGGGTCAGAGTGCTCGAAGATTAAATCGTCCGACTGTCAGAGAACGGTTTACGTACCGCGATCGAACGCACGGTCCTTCGTTCGCGGTACCTGCCGTAAGAGTAATGTCGGACGCGCTTCGAACGGCTTGCTTCTCGATGCGCGTTTTTTCTCCGAGTTTGGCGAAATCCCGAGTCGCGTAGTCTGTTTTCATCGACGAAGCGAAACGGACCGTGGAAAACGAATTCCTTCTTTCTGCAATTCGTTCCGCGGCCGATCGCGGAGAAAGAATCGCGGGGGGTCGATTCGGGTCGGCGGGCGGGAAGGATGGATCGAGAATTAAAAAAATGAACCGTCGATGAAAGAACGACCGGTAGTCGAGAAATGTGATCCTTTGAAAACGGAAAGTCGAGTCGCGTGTCGGGTCGCACGAAAAGCCACGATTGCGAGTCGTGCAAAAAGTCGATCGACTTAAATGGTCGGACACACACACACACAAAAAAAAAAAAAAAAAAAAAAAAAAAAAAAAAAAAAAAAAAAAAAATTTTTTTTTTTTTTTTTTTTTTTTTTTTTTTTTTTTTTTTTTTTTTTTTTTTTTTTTTTTTTTTTTTTTTTACACTAGAGGGTAATGATGAAATTTTTTTCGAAAGTATTTCTTTGAAAATTTTTACAAGTCCAGACTGCGAGATCAACACTGAAAATTTTTACAAGTCCAGACTGCGAGATCAAAACTGAAAATTTTTACAAGTCCAGACTGTGAGGCAAAACTGAAAAAAATTACAAGTCCAGACTGCGAGGCAAAACTGAAAAAAATTACAAGTCCAGACTGCGAGATCAAAACTGAAAAAAATTACAAGTCCAGACTGCGAGATCAAAACTGAAAATTTTTACAAGTCCAGACTGCGAGGCAAAACTGAAAAAAATTACAAGTCCAGACTGCGAGATCAAAACTGAAAATTTTTACAAGTCCAGACTGTGAGGCAAAACTGAAAAAAATTACAAGTCCAGACTGCGAGGCAAAACTGAAAAAAATTACAAGTCCAGAGCGCGAGGCAAAAACTTCAAAGTACGATTAAAGGAATAATCAGAAATCGACTTACCCACGAGTCCATCTTCCGTCCAGCAGAACTTCTGGTAGCAACTCCTTTGGCACCGACGATCAAATGAATGAATGTGGCTCGCACACCTGTATTTATACTCCGGGATTGCGTAACCTTCCAGGGATATTGCGTCAGAAAACTTGAACTCGATTCTTGAAACGCGTGAAAAAAAAAAAAAAAAAAAAAAAAAAAAAAAAAAAAAAATTTTTTTTTTTTTTTTTTTTTTTTTTTTTTTTTTTTTAGTTTGGAGATTTATATCTTTTAGACATTCGAATCTTAGTCGGATTCATTCTAGCGTTCTGCACTTGTACAATTTCTCAGATTTGATCTTCTGGATTGTAAATATTTTTGAAATTTATTTCCGAGTCATTCCGAAATTGTCTTCTGAATCTTCCCCCATCCACTTCGATCCACTTTTCCCCCCGATCCGATTTCTCGCGATACCAGTTTGACGCGTGGTCGTTTTTCTCGTTCGGGCTTTTCCGCGTTTACCGGTCTCGGGGTAAAATAAACGTGTACGCGAAAGGCGAAACTGGGTTCGAGGCCGAAAACACCTTTTCCGTCCGGAAACGCGACGGTTGCAGTGCTCGAAGGTTTTCGCGACCGACTGTACGGAGACGGTCCGAGTATCGCCAAACTGGACCCACTTTAGATTTCGCGGTACCTGGCGATGCGAGCCAATGTTAAAAAAATTACTTCTCAGAGTACACTCTCGGGGAAGCACGTGCTCGGAAGATTTTTCCACGGATCGTAGAGATCGTACGAGTACCGCCAAATTCCATCCCCACCCCCGAAACGCGGTACCTCCAGGTACCGGTGAAAAAACGACCGAATGTGAAGAACGGAGATATTCACCCGGTCGACGAACAAAACGAGCATCTCGAAAAGAAATCTTTTGAAACGAGAGGGGAAGGGAGGTGTTTGGGCAACTCGTTATCACAACGAAAAGTTCCGATGCGTGATGGATGTCGGAAAAACCGGACGCGAAATCTCTAACTCCAAATTTCCTAGTCGTAAAAATTGCACATAAAAAAAAAAAAAAAAAAAAAAAAAAAAAAAAAAAAAAAAAAAAAAAAAAAAATTTTTTTTTTTTTTTTTTTTTTTTTTTTTTTTTTTTTTTTTTTTTTTTTTTTTACTAGAGGGTAATGATGAAATTTTTTTCGAAAATATTTCTTTGAAAATTTTTACAAGTCCAGACTGCGAGATCAAAACTGAAAATTTTTACAAGTCCAGACTGTGAGGCAAAACTGAAAAAAATTACAAGTCCAGACTGCGAGGCAAAACTGAAAAAAATTACAAGTCCAGACTGCGAGATCAAAACTGAAAATTTTTACAAGTCCAGACTGCGAGATCAACACTGAAAATTTTTACAAGTCCAGACTGCGAGATCAAAACTGATTCAAAAGTGTAAAGTATACAAATCTCCAACGTTGAAAAAAAAAAAAAAAAAAAAAAAAAAAAAAAAAAAATTTTTTTTTTTTTTTTTTTTTTTTTTTTTTTTTTTTTTTTTTTTTTTTTTTTTATGTTGGGTATTGCTTGGGAAATAACCCTCGGAAAAACTTAAAGATTTCCTCATATACATTTTACCATGGCGTTTTGGACTTGTAAAATTTTCACTCTCGTCCACAGTTTTGGACTTGTAAAATTTTCAATCTCGCCCACAGTTTTGGACTTGTAAAATTTTCAATCTCGTCCACAGTTTTGGACTTGTAAAATTTTCAATCTCGCCCACAGTTTTGGACTTGTAAAATATTCAATCTCCTTCACAGCTCTAGACTTGTAAAATATTTTCGGAAAAATTTCCCAGTCGTAAAAATCATAAAAAAAAAAAAAAAAAAAAAAAAAAAAATTTTTTTTTTTTTTTTTTTTTTTTTTTTTTTTTTTTTTTTTTTTTTTTTTTTTTTCAGGTTTAGATTTTTATATGATTCGGATTTTTGATTCTAGGTTAAATTTATCCAAGCGTTCTGGACTCGTAAAGATTACATCATCTTTTACCCAACGTTCTGTACTCGAAATTTTTTCACTTTTTTCTCCATCGTTCTGGACTTAAAAATTTTCGAAATCATTTTCCGAACCATATGGATCCTTCCTAGCTTCTTTTTTAAGGTTTTTTTATAATTCGGATTTTTGATTCTCGGTTAAATTTATCCTAGCTTTCATTCACGAATGCAGTCATTTTTTACGAGACCGGGCATCTTACCCGGCTTCTTCCGCTCCGTTTTCGCCGGAATACCTATATCTCTCGCGCAATTTACGACCCGGGCGGTACTTTGATCGGGGAGATTGGAACCGTTTTCGTCTATCTGCGGCTGGACGAATCCACGTTGCATCTCACAAAGTTTCGTTTCCGACCGGCCCGACTCTCGCGTTCGGTTCTTTCGCGAATCCGTCCGTGGCGCGAAAAGAGACGCAGAGTATTTCCCTTTCGCGCGTTACGTGGAAAACGAAAACTCGCCGACGAACGCGACCGATTTCAAAAGACACGCCGCCCGCGTGGCTGCGAAAAACGGGTCAGGGAACTCGACCCGGTGGACTTCGAAACGGCGGGAGACGACAAATGTCTGACGGAGGCGATCCGATTCCCGCGATTTTCCGTTTGGATCACGGGCGCGTATTGGCGAATGATCCGAGCTAACGAGAACGAAGATTGCGATGCGTGATGGATGTCGGAAAATCCGGTCGCAAAATTTTCGAAAACCCTTTTCAAAAAAAAAAAAAAAAAAAAAAAAAAAAAAAAAAAAAAAAAAAAAAAATTTTAACTAGAGGGTAATGATGAAATTTTTTTCGAAAAGATTTCTTTGAAAATTTTTACGAGTCCAGACTGCGAGATCAAAACTGAAAATTTTTACAAGTCCAGACTGCGAGATCAAAACTGAAAATTTTTACAAGTCCAGACTGCGAGATCAAAACTGAAAATTTTTACAAGTCCAGACTGCGAGATCAAAACTGAAAATTTTTACAAGTCCAGAATGCGAAATCAAAACTGAAAATTTTTACAAGTCCAGAATGCGAGATCAAAACTGAAAATTTTTACAAGTCCAGACTGCGAGATCAAAACTGAAAATTTTTACAAGTCCAGACTGCGAGGCAAAACTGAAAAAAATTACAAGTCCAGACTGCGAGATCCCGCGATTTTCCGTTTGGATCACGGGCTCGTATTGGCGAATGATCCGAGCTAACGAGAACGAAGATTGCGATGCGTGATGGATGTCGGAAAATCCGGTCGCAAAATTTTCGAAAACCCTTTTCAAAAAAAAAAAAAAAAAAAAAAAAAAAAAAAAAAAAAAAAAAAAAAAAAATTTTTTTTTTTTTTTTTTTTTTTTTTTTTTTTTTTTTTTCTTTTTTTTCACAGTATAGGATAGAGATTATTTTTATAATAATAAAAAGAATATTTTCAGATTCGAACTTTTTTATTCAATCATTTCTTCACATATATCAGACAAATCGGGAAATAGATTGGAATCGCATCGAGCGTAAAGGGGTAAATGATAACTAAATACACTTTCATAAACACCGCAACTTAGCAACGGTCTCGAGGAAAACACGGCATCTACGGTCGTTCGACTTTTCGTCGTAAACTGTTTGGGATCGTTTCGAATGTGCAAGTCGAATACATCGGCTAAAATGTCTCTGAGTTCCAAGCCGCTTTCGGAATTCATTTCAAGGTTAAAGTTTCCAAATAATATAGTGAACGTTTCTTCTATATTCGGTAGGCTTTCGCTGACTGCTTCCAAAATATCGTCTACGGACGACCGAGGTTTCGCATACAGCGCGGCGATTCGGCATCGTCTCAATTTCACTACGCTAACGTGTACCCCGGTATCGTAATTCGGATAATTTTCATATGCACGTGAGTCGAAAAGTCTTCTCTTGAGATAAATGGACACGCCGGACGGTTTTCTCTTAGAAAGATGACTCACAATTTCATAGGGTCTACTGAAACCCGCGAAACGAAAATTATCTTTAGGGACGGTCCAAGTTTCGGTCAAGAGCAATACGTCGCTGTTCATGAAACACGGATCGCTTTTAATATCCTCGTAATGTTTGTTGAGGGACTGTACGTTGTGATACATCATCTGAAGGCCGTAAGGCTCGCAGCACTCGCGTAGAAATTTGAATTTCGGGATCACGGGATTTTGTCCCGATCTCGCAAACGCCTTCAAGATGGGATTATCTTCTTTGGGCGATTTCGGAACATGAAAATCTGGGAAAAAGTTCAAAGTGTTTAGTTTTTCACAACGAAAAGCAGCAAAGTAAAATAATTGAGGCGACATGTTTGGCCTCAAACCCATCGCACATTCATCGAACGTCGCACCTCGAGATTTGTGAACCGTCATGGCTTCGGCCATCACGAGAGGGATTTGATTTCGGAAACGGACAGGGCTCCGTTATTAGTCTTTTTAAAAAAAAAAAAAAAAAAAAAAAAAAAAAAAAAAAAAAATTTTTTTTTTTTTTTTTTTTTTTTTTTTTTTTTTTTTTTTTTAAATAAAGTTAATATAAATATTTTCAGTCGTACCCTCTCTTTATCCTTTTGTTGGCTATTATCAAATCTTTCGGATCAGCATGCCTCCACGTCAAAAGAAACCTTCTACACATTTGGAACTTTATCAAAAATGTATCAAAAGGAATCTTATTGTTTTTCCTTGTCCCCTTTGCCAAACATCCGTTTCACCGAAATCATTCGAAAAGCACTGCACCGAATTCCACGATTTAAACTCCAAACGTTGTTGCGTCTGGTGCCTCGGAGAAGAATCTTGGCCCGGCAAAGAAAAGTTCAAGCACGTCGACCATCTCTTTTCCTGTTACCGAAAATTCACGAATCGTCTCAGAGTTCAACAACCTCAGCCACAAATATCCGAAAACTTTACTCAGAAACCAGATCCGGTTCCTTTCGACGCGAAACCCATGGCTCCGAAACACGATCTCTTCGACCACGCGTTCGATCCCCCGGAGCGCGCTTTCGATCCGATCTGGCCCATGCCTCTAGATCCCAATCTCTTGACTTTCGAAGACGAATCGCTCGATAAGGCCCTCTCCTGCGTCCGAAAATACCTGGAACTGAGAAAATCCACCGAATGGTTCCACGTGATGGTTCGAACGATCGCGTTTCCAGGTTTTCTCCGAGCCATGGACGAAGACGAAGGAAGGACTCGAACGTTACCGTTTTCGTGCTGGTGCAACAGCGGCCACTCGGAAGAAGACAGAGTCAGGCAACACCGCCACTTGATAGTGGTTTCTCCCTCGAAGGGCCATTTCTCGCGAAACGTGTGGCGGAAAATAGCGGTTCCAGACAGGCCGCGGAAAAATTTCAAATGCCTGCATTGCGAACCCATCGTTTCTCCCATGCATCTCGTCAACGCGATCGGTTACGTGTGCAAACGCGAGTCTCGATGCGGATTTTCTTCGAGACTCGACAAACGTTCACCGGAAAAACTGAATCACTTTTATCTCTTCGAGTGTCTGCCCGAAAACTACCGGTTGCCGCTCGTCTCGCAGTGGGAAGGCGGTCTGCTGGATCTGCTGGACCAAAACTTTAAAAACTTGAATCGAACCGAACTGGTCCGATCCGACGTAGATTTCCACGAAAGAAAGTGGCGATTCCGAATCAAAAACATCCCGGGAATCACAATGGGTACCGTTCTGCCCGTCTCGAAAGAATTCAGGCCTTGCGCGCGAGAAACGGACTCGTTTCTTCATCTCGCGGGAGGCAAAAAGCTGTTTTTCGAACGCGACCCGAGTTTGGTAAATCTGACTCGGGAAGAATGGTTGAAAGAACAGGCCGAGGCGGGCAATCTCTTCTATCACGTCGTGGGAGAAGAACACTGGACTCCGCGCCCCTATCACCAAAGTTTGATCAACGAGTTCAAGCCCTTGGTCGATCGAAACCGAGAGCTCGAATCCGAAGTGGCCCGCTGGAAAAGAAAATACGAAACTTTGGAACATGAGCTCTAGCAGGAAGTGGTTGGCTGGAAAAGAAAATACGAAACTTTGGAACGAGAAACACTGTCTTTCAAGAACAAAAAATCAGAAACAGTTAAAGAATAGTAAAAACTATTTTTAGAACGCGAGATCAAAATTTACAAGTCCAAAACGCAAGGATAAATTTAACCAAGGATCAAAAATCTAAAAAAAAAAAAAAAAAAAAAAAAAAAAAAAAAAAAAAAAAAAAAAAAAAAAAAAAAAAAAATTTTTTTTTTTTTTTTTTTTTTTTTTTTTTTTTTTTTTTTTTTTTAAAGCTAGGAATGATTTATATGGTTCGGAAGATGTTTTCAAAAATTTTTAAGTCCAGAACGATGGAGAGAAAAGTGAAAAAATTACAAGTACAGAACGTTGGGTAAAAGCTGATGTGATTTTTAACGACGATGTACGCTGATGTAAATTTTTACAAGTCCGGAATGCTAGGATAAATTTAACCAAGAATCAAAATTCTAAATCATGTAAAAAAAAAAAAAAAAAAAAAAAAAAAAAAAAAAAAAAAAAAAAAAAAAAAAAATTTTTTTTTTTTTTTTTTTTTTTTTTTTTTTTTTTTTTTTTTTTTTTTTTTTAAAGCTAGGAATGATTTATATGGTTCGGAAGATGTTTTCAAAAATTTTTAAGTCCAGAACGATGGAGAGAAAAGTGAAAAAATTACAAGTACAGAACGTTGGGTAAAAGCTGATGTGATTTTTAACGACGATGTACGCTGATGTAAATTTTTACAAGTCCGGAATGCTAGGATAAATTTAACCAAGAATCAAAATTCTAAATCATGTAAAAAAAAAAAAAAAAAAAAAAAAAAAAAAAAAAAAAAAAAAAAAAAAAAAAAAATTTTTTTTTTTTTTTTTTTTTTTTTTTTTTTTTTTTTTTTTTTTGTGTGTTAAATGTATTTAAACAGTTATTCCTCAATTTTTTTGATCCTTTGGATCCCACTCGTCATGCCTCGTTCGTGTGAAAACAAATCTACAAACAATTCCAGAAATTTAAGACGTTACTGGGATTTTCTCAATCGAAACAATACTCCTTTTCGTTGTCCCATCTGCGAAATTTCTATGGTATCCGTGCAATTCGAAAAACACTGTTCCGAGTCACACAATTTAAATTCCAAGCTCTGTTGCGTTTGGTGTCTGGGAGAAATCTCTTGGCCCAGCAAGCGAAAACGCGAGCACGTCGATCACTTGCTGCAATGCTGGAGGAAATTTTTAAAACTAGATACTTTTCCGCCTACAAATGAAAATCCACCACCTCCAACTTTTTCTTCTTCTCCGAAACCCGAGCCCGTCCCTTTCGACACGAAACCCATGGCTCAAAAAAAGTGCCTGTTCGGTCACGCGTTCGACCCTCCAGAGCGAGCTTACGATCCCATCTGGCCCATGCCACTGGACCCCAATCTCTTGACTTTCGAAAACGATTCGCTCGATAAGGCCGTATCGTGCATCCGGAAATACGTGGAGTTGGGCGACGAAGCCGAATGGTTCCACGTGATGGTTCGAAACTTGGCCTTTCCGGCCTTTCTCCGAGCCATGGACGCCGATGGCGGACAAAGTCGAACGTTACCTTTTTCGTGTTGGTGCGACGGGGGCCAGCCGAAAGAAGCCCGACTGAGACAACACAGGCACATGATCGTGGTTTCGTCGCCTCCCGGGCATTTCGCGCGAAACGTCTGGGAGAAAATCGACGTGGAAGACAGGCCCCGCGTGAATTTCAAATGCGTGTATTCCGAAAAACTCGCATCGGCCATGCATCTCGTCAACGCGATCGGTTACCTGTGCAAACGCGAGTCTCGGTGCAATTTCTCCTTAGAAAACAAACGCTTTCCGGAAAAAGACAACCATTTCTATCTCTTCGAGTGTCTGCCCGAAGATTACCGGTTGCCGCTCGTTCTGCAATGGGACGGCGGGCTCCTCGAGCTCTTGAAACAAAACTTCAAAAACCTGAAACGAGGCGAAATGGTGCGGTCGGACATAGACTTTCTCGACAGCAAGTGGCGATTCCGGATCAAAAACATTCCCGGCATCACGCTCGGAACCGTCCTGCCCGTCTCGAAAGAATTCAGGCCTTGCCGGGGTCCCACGGATTATTTTCTGCATCTAGCGGAAAACCGCAAGCTGTATTTCGAAAGAGAACCCACGTTACGCCGTCTGACTCGCGAAGCCTGGTTGAAAGAACAAGCCGACGCGGGCAATCTCTTTTATCACGCGGTGGGAGAAATGCATTGGACTCCGCGTCCGTATCACCAAACTCTGATCAACGAGTTCAGACCCCTGGTCGATCGAAACAGGGAGCTCGAATCGAATAATTCGAAACTCTCGGGCGAAAAGCGTAAGCTGGAAGAAGACGTCGCTGACTGGAAAAGAAAATACGAAACACTGGAACAGAAAAATAGAAAGCTGGAAGAAGACGTCGCTCACTGGAGAGAAAAACACGATGCCGCGGAACGGGAAATAAAATCTCTGCTGAAAAAAATCAACGAAATCAACGAAAAGGAAATTGACAGACTCAGACACGAAAACGAACAACTCAAACACGAAAACGAACAACTCAAACGCGAAAACGAACAACTCAAACGCGAAACGAACAACTCAAACGCGAAAACGAACAACTCAAACGGGAACTCGCAGAGGTAAAAACCGAACTCGCAGAGGTAAAAACCGAACTCGCAGAGGTAAAAACCGAACTCGCAGAGATGAGGAGGGAGCTAAACCGCGTGAAAAGACCGCGAATTTCCCATCAAGACGATCTAAACTCGCCCGATTGAAAACAAAATGACAACTTTCTCCTTCACATTACTTTAAAACGTCTTATGAAAATAACACACGTGAAAAAAAAAAAAAAAAAAAAAAAAAAAAAATTTTTTTTTTTTTTTTTTTTTTTTTTTTTTTTTTTTTTTTTTTTTTAAATATTTATATCTTCTACGCTTTCGAATCTTGGTTAAATTTATATTAGAGTTCTGGACTTGCCATAAAAATAATCTCAAACCTATAATGTAATAAGTTTTAATTATATAATAATGTATAAGATTTTTATACAATTTAGATTCTCGAATCTTGGTTGAATTTATTGTAGCGTAAAAAAAAAAAAAAAAAAAAAAAAAAAAAAAAAAAAAAAAAAAAAAAAAATTTTTTTTTTTTTTTTTTTTTTTTTTTTTTTTTTTTTTTTTTTTTTTTTTTTTTTTTTAATGAAAAATATTAATAAAATTAAATGATGAGCGTTACAAACATTTAAAAGTCCGTGCCTTTCTGATGAGGGGGTACAAAATAGTACAAAATATTTCTTCGTTCTACCAAGAATAAATAAAAATCTGTTTAAAATATCAACTAATATACTAAAATAAAAGTATAATAATCGTACTCATTAAAGTTCGCTGCGAAAGTCGCTATCGTTGTGGAGGGAGTTTTATGATTAAAGGTCAGTCAGTTTCTATTTTTAGAATTTTGATTTTTATGCCCACAGAAAAAGTTTGTAAAACTCTCTCTCAAACAAAATGAAAAAAAACCAACGTGTGCAAGATGACGTCAGAGGTCAACGACCTCAGTTTTTTTTTTTTTTTTTTTTTTTTTTTTTTTTTTTTTTTTTTTCAGAGTCGCTCATCGCTCTTCCAAACAGCCAGTGTTTGCAATATGCAAATGAGATGACGTCAGAGGTCAATGACCTCAGTTTCTATTTTTAGAATTTTGATTTTTATGCCCACAGAAAAAGTTTGTAAAACTCTCTCCCAAACAAAATGAAAAAAACCAACGTGTGCAAGATGACGTCAGAGGTCAATGACCTCAGTTTTTTTTTTTTTTTTTTTTTTTTTTTTTTTTTTTTTTATATATTTTGACCATTCAACTCGGATTATTTAAGTCGATCGATTTTTCACGCGTCTCGCAATCGCGGCTTTTCGCGTGACCCTCCTCGCGCTTTCGATGAATCGCGTTTCATCGACGACCGGTCGTTTTTTCGTCGACGGTTTGTTTTTTAAACCCGATACTTCCCGCCCTTCCCGAATCGTCCGACCAGGTCCACGATTCTTCCTCCGCGATTCATTATTTTTCACGTTCGCCTCGCCGAAAGGGAGAGACGGGCGAATCGGCAACCGGATACGCGGCGGACGCTCGGTCTCCATCGCCACTTCGGGGAGGAACGGAGTTCGCGACTCGGGATTTCGCCAAACTCGGAGAAGAAAACCGGACATCGCGAAGCGGCTCATTCGACTCGATCCATCTCGAACACCGCCGCCCATCCTTCGCGAACGACAGAAGCTAGCGAGAAGGAAGACGATTACTCCGAAGGTTTCAGGGCAAACGTCGGAGACGGAAGAAAAATATCCGAGATTGGATACAGCGTCTTTTTACCGTGCCCGTGCAAACGGCCGAAAAAGGACGTCTGTGGAAATATTTAACGTCGAAAATTGTCCGAGATTTGATAAAGCCGAGGTGGACTCGCGAAAACTTAATAATTTTACCCAGCATCGCGGCCTAGCTTTTCGAGCATGTAAAATTTTTCTAGCTCAAAAAAAAAAAAAAAAAAAAAAAAAAAAAAAAAAAAAAAAAAAAAAAAAAAAAAACTGAGGTCATTCACTTTTGTCCTAAGAACTATTTTTAGAACGCGAGATCAAATTTTACAAGTCCAGAACGCTAGGATAGATTTAACCAAGGATTTAAAAAAAAAAAAAAAAAAAAAAAAAAAAAAAAAAAAAAAAAAAAAAATTTTTTTTTTTTTTTTTTTTTTTTTTTTTTTTTTTTTTTTTTTTTTTTTTTTTTACTATATGATTGAGATAATTTTTATGGTTCGGAAAATTTTTCCGAAACATTTTTGCAAGTCCAGAACGCTAGATCAAATCTGACCAAGATTCGAAAGTCTAAATGATATAAATCTCCAAAATAACGCTCGGCAAACACAGTTATAGTTTATGGTTTCAGTTTTTAGTTTCGGTTTAATTTTCCATTTCCGGTTTCCGGTTTCATTTTTTGCCATCGGTTCGAGTTTCTGAGAAATGTTACGTAATCACAGGGTATAAAAGGCGCGTTCGCGATCGACCCGTTCATTCGGTCTTCGGTCTTCGGTGCGGACAGGAGTTGCCTTCAGAGATGCGGCCGGAGGAATGAGATAATTTTTATATACATATATTAGATTTTCGATTACGAGTCAATTTTATCCTAGCGTTCTGGACTCGTAAAATTTTTCCGACGCCAGTCTTTTTACTCCACGCGCCTAGTTCGGCCCGTTTTTTCTTTTCCTTCAAAGTTTATTTTATTCTCGTTCCAGTCGGTCTTTCACCCACTCGGCGAAGAAGAAACGTTCGACTTTCGCCCACTCGCTGTTCCTCCGTGGCGTTTTCCGCGTACGCGATTCGCAGAAGGGTTTTCGGACGGTCCGACCGGAATCTCGCGGGCAGGCTCCGGAGCGACAGTCCGTGGCGGTTTGTTTTTCGAGAAAATTCGAACAGAAAATTTTCCTCCGGCGAGAACGGAAATCCAGAATGATTTTCTCTTCGACGAGAGACCCGCATTCACACTCCGCGTTCGGCAGGAAAAGAAATCGGGCCGCGTGATTTCTTGGCCTCCGGGAAATGAAATCGGACCACGTGATTTCCCGGCCTCCGGGAAAAGAAAAAGGGCTATGTGATTTAAAGGCCTCCGAGAAAAGATTGCGCGACGACCTCGAACAACGAACGCGGGAAAAGAAATTTCGTTCCGTTTACCAAGCTAGGATTCATATGGCTCGGAATTTTACAACTCCAGAATGCTAGAATAAATTATATAAAATTCCATCACTATCATTTAGAAAAAAAAAAAAAAAAAAAAAAAAAAAAAAAAAAAAAAAAAAAAAATTTTTTTTTTTTTTTTTTTTTTTTTTTTTTTTTTTTTTTTTTTTAACGTTGGAGATTTATATACTTTACACTTTTGAATCTTAGTTAAATTTATTGTACCATTCTGGACTTGTAATTTTTTTCAGTTTTGCCTCGCAGTCTGGACTGGTAAAAATTTTCAGTTTTGATCTCGCAGTCTGGACTTGTAATTTTTTTCAGTTTTGCCTCGCAGTCTGGACTTGTAAAAATTTTCAGTTTTGATCTCGCAGTCTGGACTTGTAAAAATTTTCAGTTTTGATCTCGCAGTCTGGACTTGTAAAAATTTTCAGTGTTGATCTCGCAGTCTGGACTTGTAAAAATTTTCAAAGAAATCTTTTCGAAAAAAATTTCATCATTACCCTCTAGTAAAAAAAAAAAAAAAAAAAAAAAAAAAAAAAAAAAAAAAAAAAAATTTTTTTTTTTTTTTTTTTTTTTTTTTTTTTTTTTTTTTTTTTTTGAAATCGTAGTTTGGATTGTATATCTTAGAAACAATTAGTTAATTATCATGATGGCTACAAACCTCAAGAGTTGAATCGAATGAATCTATCGTGGGATATCTTTACTATCGACTTCCTGTTCATGGATATTATACCGAGTACCATGAAAACCTACTTTCTGTGTTTAAAAAAGTGCAAGAATCCAGCTCGGAAAGAAATATTTACCCTTTCGAACGGAAAGAAAATATCCAAGAAAATCGGTTTCCGAGAATTTTATTGACTGTCGTGTGCAAAAAACAACACGGTTTATGAAAACGCTGAAAAAAGTTATAATTGTCGACCTGTATCTTATATAATGTCAGTTTTGATAATACAATCTTACCACTATGGTCCGCCCGCATATAAACATTGAAGATCCAATCTGAAAATAATTTTTTTAATATTTATTTTATTAATTATTTTATTATATTAAATATTTTATTATATTAATTACTGAAATATTTTACAAGTTCAGAACGCTAGCATAAATCTGATCAAGATTCGAAAATCTAAATTATATAAAAATCTCATTACTTATCTCATTTAAATTATACGAATGGATTTTTATATAATTTATTCTAGCGTTCTGGAGTCGTAAAATTTTTTTCCTTCGGTCGGTACGTCTCGCTCTCGCCCGCATTCGACTTTCCTTGCCGCGTCGGGTCAGTCGTGGAAAAAAATACTCGCACCGCCCTCCCGAGTTCCAGAATCGCCCGGGTCTGGTCGTTCCGAGTTACGCGCCGCCGCTCGTTCGGAAACGAGAATTTCCCACGAACCGGGCCGTTATTTATGTCCCAAAGACCTCGAAGTCGTCCTTTTCCGAGGGACAATCGAACTCGACGGCGTGCGCGTGTTTTCAGACGGTCGTTTCGTGGAAAAAGATGCTCGCACCGCCCTCCCGAGTTCCAGAATCGTCCGGGTCTGGTCGTTCCCGGATAATGTGATAATTTAATTCGTTCTAGGCCGAGTCGTAGATTTCGACCGTCGGACTCTGCGAATCTTCGGCCGAGACGAAGAAGAACGCTACCGTTTCGTCGCGGCGTGTCCGGAGGGTCGTTTCGAGGAAAACGCGCGGGGAAAAGTCGACGCGATCGACGAGCGTGCCTGTCCGATCCACGAACACGTCGAAGATGCAAAGCGTTCTCTTCCAAATATCATACGGAACCTGAATGTACTCCGTGGGTGACGGAGAAGAACGAAAACGAAAAGCGTAAAAAGAATCAAATCGCGTCGCGTTGACCGGATCGAATCCGTTCTCGGCGAATCTCCGTTTATCGAGAAAACGATAATTTGAGCACGAAAACTAACTTTTAAAACGTAAAATCACGGGTTTGAAACCTTCTTTATTAAAACAGACTACTTTTCGATAAACTAATTTTTTTTTTAAGTTTTTGAAAAGCTTACGGCGAGTGAACGGTCGACATCCTGTATTTCGGACCGTTTATCTCGATGTCTCAAAAGTGCATTTTTTCTAATGAAAAGGGTTAAAAATTCATTTTTTCTAATCTCGGGGTGCATTTCCGAATTGTACCCTGAAATTAGAAAAAGTGAATGTTTTGACCCTTTTCGTTAGAAAAAATATTCGAGTGTTAAAGTGAAGATTCGATTAAATTAATCTGTCGTTCCGGACGAGACTTATTTCTGTTACGGTAAAAAAACAGGTTGTCGAATTCGTGAAAAATATTTCGAGCATTCGAGGTGCCGAATTCGTGCAAAACGCTTCGAGCAATTCGACACAGACTTGCCAAATCACGTGAAGCGATCGTGCAAAATTGTGAAGCGGATGCAAAACGCTTCGAGCAGTTTGACACAAGCTTGCAGAATCACGTGAAGCGATCGTGCAAAATTGTGAAGCGGATGCAAAATCACGTGAAGCGATCGTGCAAAATTGTGAATCGGATGCAATTCGTTTAGAGCAGTTCGACACAGGCCTGCCGAATCACGTGAAGCGATCGTGCAGAACTGTGAAGCGGATGCAATTCGTTTAGAGCGATTTGACACAGGTATAAAAAATTCGTGAAGCGATCGTGCAAATCTGTGAAGCGGATGCAATTCGTTTAGAGCGATTCGACACAGGCCTGCCGAATCAAGTGAAGCGATCGTGCAGATCTGTGAAGCGGATGCAAAATGCTTAAAGTGATTCGACTCAGGCTTGCCGAATCACGCGAAGCGATCGTGCAAATCTGTGAAGCGGATGCAAAATGCTTAAAGTAATTTGACGGAAGCATGCACGATATATAAAGTAGAGTAAAATTGTAAAAAAATATCAAAAATATTAGAAATATTTGTAAAAAAATAAAACATGCGTAAATTTGTAAGCATGACTTGAAAAACTTTTAAACTTGACTTTAAATTCCGGAATGTAAAGGTTTTTTTTAAACCACGAAAAAAGCAATATGTATTTTTACTACAACTTCCTTTCATTTTCTATTTTATTATTCTTATTATTTCTACTAGTTTTTTTTTTTTTTTTTTTTTTTTTTTTTTTTTTTTTTTTTTTTTTAACGCTGGAGATTTATATACTTTACATTTTTTAATCTTAGTTAAATTTATCGTAGCGTTCTGGACTTGTAAAATATTCCAGATTTGATATCGCGTTTTAGACTTGTAAAATATTTCAGATATGATCTCGCGTTTTGGACTTGGTGTATAAAAGAAAGTAAATAAACCTCCTGGAGATTTATATACTTTACACTTTTGAATCTTAGTTAAATTTATTGTAACATTCTGGACTTGTAAAATATTTCAATCTTGTTTCGAGTTCTGGAGTTGTAAATATTTAAATCTCCTTTCGCGTTCTGAACTTGTAAAAATTTTCGAACAAATTTCCTAGTCATAAAAAAAAAAAAAAAAAAAAAAAAAAAAAAAAAAAAAAAAAAAAAAAAAAAAAAAAAAAATTTTTTTTTTTTTTTTTTTTTTTTTTTTTTTTTTTTTTTTTTTTTTTTCTTTTTGAGTTTTCCTTCCACGCGTTTCGAGAATCGAGTTCAAGTTTTCTGACGCAATCCCGGGGTATAAATACAGGTGTGCGAGCCACATTCGTTCATTTGATCGTCGGCGCCAAAGGAGTTGCTACCAGAAGTTCTGCTGGACGGAAGATGGACTCGTGGGTAAGTCGATTTCTGATTATTTCTTTAATCGTACTTTGAAGTTTTTTTCGAACGCTTTGCATCTTCGACGTGTTCGTGGATCGGACAGGCACGCTCGTCGATCGCGTCGACTTTTCCCCGCGCGTTTTCCTCGAAACGACCCTCCGGACACGCCGCGACGAAACGGTAGCATTCTTCTTCGTCTCGGCCGAAGATTCGCAGAGTCCGACGGTCGAAATCTACGACTCGGCCTAGAACGAATTAAATTATCACATTATCCGGGAACGACCAGACCCGGACGATTCTGGAACTCGGGAGGGCGGTGCGAGCATCTTTTTCCACGAAACGACCGTCTGAAAACACGCGCACGCCGTCGAGTTCGATTGTCCCTCGGAAAAGGACGACTTCGAGGTCTTTGGGACATAAATAACGGCCCGGTTCGTGGGAAATTCTCGTTTCCGAACGAGCGGCGGCGCGTAACTCGGAACGACCAGACCCGGGCGATTCTGGAACTCGGGAGGGCGGTGCGAGTATTTTTTTCCACGACTGACCCGACGCGGCAAGGAAAGTCGAATGCGGGCGAGAGCGAGACGTACCGACCGAAGGAAAAAAATTTTACGACTCCAGAACGCTAGAATAAATTATATAAAAATCCATTCGTATAATTTAGAAAAAAAAAAAAAAAAAAAAAAAAAAAAAAAAAAAAAAAAAATTTTTTTTTTTTTTTTTTTTTTTTTTTTTTTTTTTTTTTTTTTTTTTCTAAATTATAGGGATGGAATTTTATATAATTTATTCTAGCGTTCTCGAGTTGTAAAATTCCGAGCCATATGAATCCTAGCCTGGTAAAAAAAAAAAAAAAAAAAAAAAAAAAAAAAAAAAAAAAAAAAAAAAAAAATTTTTTTTTTTTTTTTTTTTTTTTTTTTTTTTTTTTTTTTTTTGAAAGTACAACTCCAGAACTCGAAACAAGATTGAAATATTTTACAAGTCCAGAATGCTACAATAAATTTAACTAAGATTCAAAAGTGTAAAGTATACAAATCTTCAACGTTACAAAAAAAAAAAAAAAAAAAAAAAAAAAAAAAAAAATTTTTTTTTTTTTTTTTTTTTTTTTTTTTTTTTTTTTTTTTTTTTTTTTTTTTTTTTTACTAGAGGGTAATGATGAAATTTTTTTCGAAAAGATTTCTTTGAAAATTTTTACAAGTCCAGACTGCGAGATCAACACTGAAAATTTTTACAAGTCCAGACTGCGAGATCAAAACTGAAAATTTTTACAAGTCCAGACTGCGAGGCAAAACTGAAAATTTTTACAAGTCCAGACTGCGAGATCAAAACTGAAAATTTTTACAAGTCCAGACTGCGAGGCAAAACTGAAAATTTTTACAAGTCCAGACTGCGAGGCAAAACTGAAAAAAATTACAAGTCCAGACTGCGAGGCAAAACTGAAAATTTTTACAAGTCCAGACTGCGAGGCAAAACTGAAAAAAATTACAAGTCCAGACTGCGAGATCAAAACTGAAAATTTTTACAAGTCCAGAACTCGAAACAAGATTGAAATATTTTACAAGTCCAGAATGGTACAATAAATTTAACTAAGATTCAAAAGTGTAAAGTATATAAATCTCCAACGTTAAAAAAAAAAAAAAAAAAAAAAAAAAAAAAAAAAAAAAAAAAAAAAAATTTTTTTTTTTTTTTTTTTTTTTTTTTTTTTTTTTTTTTTAAATGATAGTGATGGAATTTTATATAATTTATTCTAGCATTCTGGAGTTGTAAAATTCCGAGCCATATGAATCCTAGCTTGGTAAACGGAACGAAATTTCTTTTCCCGCGTTCGTTGTTCGAGGTCGTCGCGCAATCTTTTCTCGGAGGCCTTTAAATCACATAGCCCTTTTTCTTTTCCCGGAGGCCGGGAAATCACGTGGTCCGATTTCATTTCCCGGAGGCCAAGAAATCACGCGGCCCGATTTCTTTTCCTGCCGAACGCGGAGTGTGAATGCGGGTCTCTCGGCGAAGAGAAAATCATTCTGGATTTCCGTTCTCGCCGGAGGAAAATTTTCTGTTCGAATTTTCTCGAAAAACAAACCGCCACGGACTGTCGCTCCGGAGCCTGCCCGCGAGATTCCGGTCGGACCGTCCGAAAACCCTTCTGCGAATCGCGTACGCGGAAAACGCCACGGAGGAACAGCGAGTGGGCGAAAGTCGAACGTTTCTTCTTCGCCGAGTGGGTGAAAGACCGACTGGAACGAGAATAAAATAAACTTTGAAGGAAAAGAAAAAACGGGCCGAACTAGGCGCGTGGAGTAAAAAGACTGGCGTCGGAAAAATTTTACGAGTCCAGAACGCTAGGATAAAATTGACTCGTAATCGAAAATCTAATATATGTATATAAAAATTATCTCATTCCTCCGGCCGCATCTCTGAAGGCAACTCCTGTCCGCACCGAAGACCGAAGACCGAATGAACGGGTCGATCGCGAACGCGCCTTTTATACCCTGTGATTACGTAACATTTCTCAGAAACTCGAACCGATGGCAAAAAATGAAACCGGAAACCGGAAATGGAAAATTAAACCGAAACTAAAAACTGAAACCATAAACTATAACTGTGTTTGCCGAGCGTTATTTTGGAGATTTATATCATTTAGACTTTCGAATCTTGGTCAGATTTGATCTAGCGTTCTGGACTTGCAAAAATGTTTCGGAAAAATTTTCCGAACCATAAAAATTATCTCAATCATATAGTAAAAAAAAAAAAAAAAAAAAAAAAAAAAAAAAAAAAAAAAAAAAAAAAAAAAAAAAAAATTTTTTTTTTTTTTTTTTTTTTTTTTTTTTTTTTTTTTTTTTTTTTTTTTTTTTAAATCCTTGGTTAAATCTATCGTAGCGTTCTGGACTTGTAAAATTTGATCTCGCGTTCTAAAAATAGTTCTTAGGACAAAAGTGAATGACCTCATTTTTTTTTTTTTTTTTTTTTTTTTTTTTTGAGCTAGAAAAATTTTACATGCTCGAAAAGCTAGGCCGCGATGCTGGGTAAAATTATTAAGTTTTCGCGAGTCCACCTCGGCTTTATCAAATCTCGGACAATTTTCGACGTTAAATATTTCCACAGACGTCCTTTTTCGGCCGTTTGCACGGGCACGGTAAAAAGACGCTGTATCCAATCTCGGATATTTTTCTTCCGTCTCCGACGTTTGCCCTGAAACCTTCGGAGTAATCGTCTTCCTTCTCGCTAGCTTCTGTCGTTCGCGAAGGATGGGCGGCGGTGTTCGAGATGGATCGAGTCGAATGAGCCGCTTCGCGATGTCCGGTTTTCTTCTCCGAGTTTGGCGAAATCCCGAGTCGCGAACTCCGTTCCTCCCCGAAGTGGCGATGGAGACCGAGCGTCCGCCGCGTATCCGGTTGCCGATTCGCCCGTCTCTCCCTTTCGGCGAGGCGAACGTGAAAAATAATGAATCGCGGAGGAAGAATCGTGGACCTGGTCGGACGATTCGGGAAGGGCGGGAAGTATCGGGTTTAAAAAACAAACCGTCGACGAAAAAACGACCGGTCGTCGATGAAACGCGATTCATCGAAAGCGCGAGGAGGGTCACGCGAAAAGCCGCGATTGCGAGACGCGTGAAAAATCGATCGACTTAAATAATCCGAGTTGAATGGTCAAAATATATAAAAAAAAAAAAAAAAAAAAAAAAAAAAAAAAAAAAAAAAAAACTGAGGTCATTGACCTCTGACGTCATCTTGCACACGTTGGTTTTTTTCATTTTGTTTGGGAGAGAGTTTTACAAACTTTTTCTGTGGGCATAAAAATCAAAATTCTAAAAATAGAAACTGAGGTCATTGACCTCTGACGTCATCTCATTTGCATATTGCAAACACTGGCTGTTTGGAAGAGCGATGAGCGACTCTGAAAAAAAAAAAAAAAAAAAAAAAAAAAAAAAAAAAAAAAAACTGAGGTCGTTGACCTCTGACGTCATCTTGCACACGTTGGTTTTTTTTCATTTTGTTTGAGAGAGAGTTTTACAAACTTTTTCTGTGGGCATAAAAATCAAAATTCTAAAAATAGAAACTGACTGACCTTTAATCATAAAACTCCCTCCACAACGATAGCGACTTTCGCAGCGAACTTTAATGAGTACGATTATTATACTTTTATTTTAGTATATTAGTTGATATTTTAAACAGATTTTTATTTATTCTTGGTAGAACGAAGAAATATTTTGTACTATTTTGTACCCCCTCATCAGAAAGGCACGGACTTTTAAATGTTTGTAACGCTCATCATTTAATTTTATTAATATTTTTCATTAAAAAAAAAAAAAAAAAAAAAAAAAAAAAAAAAAAAAAAAAATTTTTTTTTTTTTTTTTTTTTTTTTTTTTTTTTTTTTTACGCTACAATAAATTCAACCAAGATTCGAGAATCTAAATTGTATAAAAATCTTATACATTATTATATAATTAAAACTTATTACATTATAGGTTTGAGATTATTTTTATGGCAAGTCCAGAACTCTAATATAAATTTAACCAAGATTCGAAAGCGTAGAAGATATAAATATTTAAAAAAAAAAAAAAAAAAAAAAAAAAAAAAAAAAAAAAATTTTTTTTTTTTTTTTTTTTTTTTTTTTTTTTTTTTTTTTTTTTTTTTTCACGTGTGTTATTTTCATAAGACGTTTTAAAGTAATGTGAAGGAGAAAGTTGTCATTTTGTTTTCAATCGGGCGAGTTTAGATCGTCTTGATGGGAAATTCGCGGTCTTTTCACGCGGTTTAGCTCCCTCCTCATCTCTGCGAGTTCGGTTTTTACCTCTGCGAGTTCGGTTTTTACCTCTGCGAGTTCGGTTTTTACCTCTGCGAGTTCCCGTTTGAGTTGTTCGTTTTCGCGTTTGAGTTGTTCGTTTCGCGTTTGAGTTGTTCGTTTTCGCGTTTGAGTTGTTCGTTTTCGTGTTTGAGTTGTTCGTTTTCGTGTCTGAGTCTGTCAATTTCCTTTTCGTTGATTTCGTTGATTTTTTTCAGCAGAGATTTTATTTCCCGTTCCGCGGCATCGTGTTTTTCTCTCCAGTGAGCGACGTCTTCTTCCAGCTTTCTTTTTTCTGTTCCAGTGTTTCGTATTTTCTTTTCCAGTCAGCGACGTCTTCTTCCAGCTTACGCTTTTCGCCCGAGAGTTTCGAATTATTCGATTCGAGCTCCCTGTTTCGATCGACCAGGGGTCTGAACTCGTTGATCAGAGTTTGGTGATACGGACGCGGAGTCCAATGCATTTCTCCCACCGCGTGATAAAAGAGATTGCCCGCGTCGGCTTGTTCTTTCAACCAGGCTTCGCGAGTCAGACGGCGTAACGTGGGTTCTCTTTCGAAATACAGCTTGCGGTTTTCCGCTAGATGCAGAAAATAATCCGTGGGACCCCGGCAAGGCCTGAATTCTTTCGAGACGGGCAGGACGGTTCCGAGCGTGATGCCGGGAATGTTTTTGATCCGGAATCGCCACTTGCTGTCGAGAAAGTCTATGTCCGACCGCACCATTTCGCCTCGTTTCAGGTTTTTGAAGTTTTGTTTCAAGAGCTCGAGGAGCCCGCCGTCCCATTGCAGAACGAGCGGCAACCGGTAATCTTCGGGCAGACACTCGAAGAGATAGAAATGGTTGTCTTTTTCCGGAAAGCGTTTGTTTTCTAAGGAGAAATTGCACCGAGACTCGCGTTTGCACAGGTAACCGATCGCGTTGACGAGATGCATGGCCGATGCGAGTTTTTCGGAATACACGCATTTGAAATTCACGCGGGGCCTGTCTTCCACGTCGATTTTCTCCCAGACGTTTCGCGCGAAATGCCCGGGAGGCGACGAAACCACGATCATGTGCCTGTGTTGTCTCAGTCGGGCTTCTTTCGGCTGGCCCCCGTCGCACCAACACGAAAAAGGTAACGTTCGACTTTGTCCGCCATCGGCGTCCATGGCTCGGAGAAAGGCCGGAAAGGCCAAGTTTCGAACCATCACGTGGAACCATTCGGCTTCGTCGCCCAACTCCACGTATTTCCGGATGCACGATACGGCCTTATCGAGCGAATCGTTTTCGAAAGTCAAGAGATTGGGGTCCAGTGGCATGGGCCAGATGGGATCGTAAGCTCGCTCTGGAGGGTCGAACGCGTGACCGAACAGGCACTTTTTTTGAGCCATGGGTTTCGTGTCGAAAGGGACGGGCTCGGGTTTCGGAGAAGAAGAAAAAGTTGGAGGTGGTGGATTTTCATTTGTAGGCGGAAAAGTATCTAGTTTTAAAAATTTCCTCCAGCATTGCAGCAAGTGATCGACGTGCTCGCGTTTTCGCTTGCTGGGCCAAGAGATTTCTCCCAGACACCAAACGCAACAGAGCTTGGAATTTAAATTGTGTGACTCGGAACAGTGTTTTTCGAATTGCACGGATACCATAGAAATTTCGCAGATGGGACAACGAAAAGGAGTATTGTTTCGATTGAGAAAATCCCAGTAACGTCTTAAATTTCTGGAATTGTTTGTAGATTTGTTTTCACACGAACGAGGCATGACGAGTGGGATCCAAAGGATCAAAAAAATTGAGGAATAACTGTTTAAATACATTTAACACACAAAAAAAAAAAAAAAAAAAAAAAAAAAAAAAAAAAAAAAAAAAAAATTTTTTTTTTTTTTTTTTTTTTTTTTTTTTTTTTTTTTTTTTTTTTTTTTTTTTTTTACATGATTTAGAATTTTGATTCTTGGTTAAATTTATCCTAGCATTCCGGACTTGTAAAAATTTACATCAGCGTACATCGTCGTTAAAAATCACATCAGCTTTTACCCAACGTTCTGTACTTGTAATTTTTTCACTTTTCTCTCCATCGTTCTGGACTTAAAAATTTTTGAAAACATCTTCCGAACCATATAAATCATTCCTAGCTTTAAAAAAAAAAAAAAAAAAAAAAAAAAAAAAAAAAAAAAAAAAAAAAAAAAAATTTTTTTTTTTTTTTTTTTTTTTTTTTTTTTTTTTTACATGATTTAGAATTTTGATTCTTGGTTAAATTTATCCTAGCATTCCGGACTTGTAAAAATTTACATCAGCGTACATCGTCGTTAAAAATCACATCAGCTTTTACCCAACGTTCTGTACTTGTAATTTTTTCACTTTTCTCTCCATCGTTCTGGACTTAAAAATTTTTGAAAACATCTTCCGAACCATATAAATCATTCCTAGCTTTAAAAAAAAAAAAAAAAAAAAAAAAAAAAAAAAAAATTTTTTTTTTTTTTTTTTTTTTTTTTTTTTTTTTTTTTTTTTTTTTTTAGATTTTTGATCCTTGGTTAAATTTATCCTTGCGTTTTGGACTTGTAAATTTTGATCTCGCGTTCTAAAAATAGTTTTTACTATTCTTTAACTGTTTCTGATTTTTTGTTCTTGAAAGACAGTGTTTCTCGTTCCAAAGTTTCGTATTTTCTTTTCCAGCCAACCACTTCCTGCTAGAGCTCATGTTCCAAAGTTTCGTATTTTCTTTTCCAGCGGGCCACTTCGGATTCGAGCTCTCGGTTTCGATCGACCAAGGGCTTGAACTCGTTGATCAAACTTTGGTGATAGGGGCGCGGAGTCCAGTGTTCTTCTCCCACGACGTGATAGAAGAGATTGCCCGCCTCGGCCTGTTCTTTCAACCATTCTTCCCGAGTCAGATTTACCAAACTCGGGTCGCGTTCGAAAAACAGCTTTTTGCCTCCCGCGAGATGAAGAAACGAGTCCGTTTCTCGCGCGCAAGGCCTGAATTCTTTCGAGACGGGCAGAACGGTACCCATTGTGATTCCCGGGATGTTTTTGATTCGGAATCGCCACTTTCTTTCGTGGAAATCTACGTCGGATCGGACCAGTTCGGTTCGATTCAAGTTTTTAAAGTTTTGGTCCAGCAGATCCAGCAGACCGCCTTCCCACTGCGAGACGAGCGGCAACCGGTAGTTTTCGGGCAGACACTCGAAGAGATAAAAGTGATTCAGTTTTTCCGGTGAACGTTTGTCGAGTCTCGAAGAAAATCCGCATCGAGACTCGCGTTTGCACACGTAACCGATCGCGTTGACGAGATGCATGGGAGAAACGATGGGTTCGCAATGCAGGCATTTGAAATTTTTCCGCGGCCTGTCTGGAACCGCTATTTTCCGCCACACGTTTCGCGAGAAATGGCCCTTCGAGGGAGAAACCACTATCAAGTGGCGGTGTTGCCTGACTCTGTCTTCTTCCGAGTGGCCGCTGTTGCACCAGCACGAAAACGGTAACGTTCGAGTCCTTCCTTCGTCTTCGTCCATGGCTCGGAGAAAACCTGGAAACGCGATCGTTCGAACCATCACGTGGAACCATTCGGTGGATTTTCTCAGTTCCAGGTATTTTCGGACGCAGGAGAGGGCCTTATCGAGCGATTCGTCTTCGAAAGTCAAGAGATTGGGATCTAGAGGCATGGGCCAGATCGGATCGAAAGCGCGCTCCGGGGGATCGAACGCGTGGTCGAAGAGATCGTGTTTCGGAGCCATGGGTTTCGCGTCGAAAGGAACCGGATCTGGTTTCTGAGTAAAGTTTTCGGATATTTGTGGCTGAGGTTGTTGAACTCTGAGACGATTCGTGAATTTTCGGTAACAGGAAAAGAGATGGTCGACGTGCTTGAACTTTTCTTTGCCGGGCCAAGATTCTTCTCCGAGGCACCAGACGCAACAACGTTTGGAGTTTAAATCGTGGAATTCGGTGCAGTGCTTTTCGAATGATTTCGGTGAAACGGATGTTTGGCAAAGGGGACAAGGAAAAACAATAAGATTCCTTTTGATACATTTTTGATAAAGTTCCAAATGTGTAGAAGGTTTCTTTTGACGTGGAGGCATGCTGATCCGAAAGATTTGATAATAGCCAACAAAAGGATAAAGAGAGGGTACGACTGAAAATATTTATATTAACTTTATTTAAAAAAAAAAAAAAAAAAAAAAAAAAAAAAAAAAAAAAAAAAAAAAAATTTTTTTTTTTTTTTTTTTTTTTTTTTTTTTTTTTTTTTTTTTTTAAAAGACTAATAACGGAGCCCTGTCCGTTTCCGAAATCAAATCCCTCTCGTGATGGCCGAAGCCATGACGGTTCACAAATCTCGAGGTGCGACGTTCGATGAATGTGCGATGGGTTTGAGGCCAAACATGTCGCCTCAATTATTTTACTTTGCTGCTTTTCGTTGTGAAAAACTAAACACTTTGAACTTTTTCCCAGATTTTCATGTTCCGAAATCGCCCAAAGAAGATAATCCCATCTTGAAGGCGTTTGCGAGATCGGGACAAAATCCCGTGATCCCGAAATTCAAATTTCTACGCGAGTGCTGCGAGCCTTACGGCCTTCAGATGATGTATCACAACGTACAGTCCCTCAACAAACATTACGAGGATATTAAAAGCGATCCGTGTTTCATGAACAGCGACGTATTGCTCTTGACCGAAACTTGGACCGTCCCTAAAGATAATTTTCGTTTCGCGGGTTTCAGTAGACCCTATGAAATTGTGAGTCATCTTTCTAAGAGAAAACCGTCCGGCGTGTCCATTTATCTCAAGAGAAGACTCTTCGACTCACGTGCATATGAAAATTATCCGAATTACGATACCGGGGTACACGTTAGCGTAGTGAAATTGAGACGATGCCGAATCGCCGCGCTGTATGCGAAACCTCGGTCGTCCGTAGACGATATTTTGGAAGCAGTCAGCGAAAGCCTACCGAATATAGAAGAAACGTTCACTATATTATTTGGAAACTTTAACCTTGAAATGAATTCCGAAAGCGGCTTGGAACTCAGAGACATTTTAGCCGATGTATTCGACTTGCACATTCGAAACGATCCCAAACAGTTTACGACGAAAAGTCGAACGACCGTAGATGCCGTGTTTTCCTCGAGACCGTTGCTAAGTTGCGGTGTTTATGAAAGTGTATTTAGTTATCATTTACCCCTTTACGCTCGATGCGATTCCAATCTATTTCCCGATTTGTCTGATATATGTGAAGAAATGATTGAATAAAAAAGTTCGAATCTGAAAATATTCTTTTTATTATTATAAAAATAATCTCTATCCTATACTGTGAAAAAAAAAAAAAAAAAAAAAAAAAAAAAAAAAAAATTTTTTTTTTTTTTTTTTTTTTTTTTTTTTTTTTTTTTTTTTTTTTTTTTGAAAAGGGTTTTCGAAAATTTTGCGACCGGATTTTCCGACATCCATCACGCATCGCAATCTTCGTTCTCGTTAGCTCGGATCATTCGCCAATACGAGCCCGTGATCCAAACGGAAAATCGCGGGATCTCGCAGTCTGGACTTGTAATTTTTTTCAGTTTTGCCTCGCAGTCTGGACTTGTAAAAATTTTCAGTTTTGATCTCGCAGTCTGGACTTGTAAAAATTTTCAGTTTTGATCTCGCATTCTGGACTTGTAAAAATTTTCAGTTTTGATTTCGCATTCTGGACTTGTAAAAATTTTCAGTTTTGATCTCGCAGTCTGGACTTGTAAAAATTTTCAGTTTTGATCTCGCAGTCTGGACTTGTAAAAATTTTCAGTTTTGATCTCGCAGTCTGGACTTGTAAAAATTTTCAGTTTTGATCTCGCAGTCTGGACTCGTAAAAATTTTCAAAGAAATCTTTTCGAAAAAAATTTCATCATTACCCTCTAGTTAAAAAAAAAAAAAAAAAAAAAAAAAAAAAAAAAAAAAAAAAAAAAAATTTTTTTTTTTTTTTTTTTTTTTTTTTTTTTTTTTTTTTTTTTTTTTTTTTTTGAAAAGGGTTTTCGAAAATTTTGCGACCGGATTTTCCGACATCCATCACGCATCGCAATCTTCGTTCTCGTTAGCTCGGATCATTCGCCAATACGCGCCCGTGATCCAAACGGAAAATCGCGGGAATCGGATCGCCTCCGTCAGACATTTGTCGTCTCCCGCCGTTTCGAAGTCCACCGGGTCGAGTTCCCTGACCCGTTTTTCGCAGCCACGCGGGCGGCGTGTCTTTTGAAATCGGTCGCGTTCGTCGGCGAGTTTTCGTTTTCCACGTAACGCGCGAAAGGGAAATACTCTGCGTCTCTTTTCGCGCCACGGACGGATTCGCGAAAGAACCGAACGCGAGAGTCGGGCCGGTCGGAAACGAAACTTTGTGAGATGCAACGTGGATTCGTCCAGCCGCAGATAGACGAAAACGGTTCCAATCTCCCCGATCAAAGTACCGCCCGGGTCGTAAATTGCGCGAGAGATATAGGTATTCCGGCGAAAACGGAGCGGAAGAAGCCGGGTAAGATGCCCGGTCTCGTAAAAAATGACTGCATTCGTGAATGAAAGCTAGGATAAATTTAACCGAGAATCAAAAATCCGAATTATAAAAAAACCTTAAAAAAGAAGCTAGGAAGGATCCATATGGTTCGGAAAATGATTTCGAAAATTTTTAAGTCCAGAACGATGGAGAAAAAAGTGAAAAAATTTCGAGTACAGAACGTTGGGTAAAAGATGATGTAATCTTTACGAGTCCAGAACGCTTGGATAAATTTAACCTAGAATCAAAAATCCGAATCATATAAAAATCTAAACCTGAAAAAAAAAAAAAAAAAAAAAAAAAAAAAAAAAAAAAAAAAAAAAAAAAAAAAATTTTTTTTTTTTTTTTTTTTTTTTTTTTTTTTTTTTTTTTTATGATTTTTACGACTGGGAAATTTTTCCGAAAATATTTTACAAGTCTAGAGCTGTGAAGGAGATTGAATATTTTACAAGTCCAAAACTGTGGGCGAGATTGAAAATTTTACAAGTCCAAAACTGTGGACGAGATTGAAAATTTTACAAGTCCAAAACTGTGGGCGAGATTGAAAATTTTACAAGTCCAAAACTGTGGACGATAGTGAAAATTTTACAAGTCCAAAACGCCATGGTAAAATGTATATGAGGAAATCTTTAAGTTTTTCCGAGGGTTATTTCCCAAGCAATACCCAACATAAAAAAAAAAAAAAAAAAAAAAAAAAAAAAAAAAAAAAAAAAAAAATTTTTTTTTTTTTTTTTTTTTTTTTTTTTTTTTTTTTTTTTTTTTTTTTCAACGTTGGAGATTTGTATACTTTACACTTTTGAATCAGTTTTGATCTCGCAGTCTGGACTTGTAAAAATTTTCAGTGTTGATCTCGCAGTCTGGACTTGTAAAAATTTTCAGTTTTGATCTCGCAGTCTGGACTTGTAATTTTTTTCAGTTTTGCCTCGCAGTCTGGACTTGTAAAAATTTTCAGTTTTGATCTCGCAGTCTGGACTTGTAAAAATTTTCAAAGAAATATTTTCGAAAAAAATTTCATCATTACCCTCTAGTAAAAAAAAAAAAAAAAAAAAAAAAAAAAAAAAAAAAAAAAAAAAAAAAAAAAATTTTTTTTTTTTTTTTTTTTTTTTTTTTTTTTTTTTTTTTTTATGTGCAATTTTTACGACTAGGAAATTTGGAGTTAGAGATTTCGCGTCCGGTTTTTCCGACATCCATCACGCATCGGAACTTTTCGTTGTGATAACGAGTTGCCCAAACACCTCCCTTCCCCTCTCGTTTCAAAAGATTTCTTTTCGAGATGCTCGTTTTGTTCGTCGACCGGGTGAATATCTCCGTTCTTCACATTCGGTCGTTTTTTCACCGGTACCTGGAGGTACCGCGTTTCGGGGGTGGGGATGGAATTTGGCGGTACTCGTACGATCTCCACGGTCGGCGGAAAAATCTTCCGAGCACGTGCTTCCCCGAGAGTGCACTCTGAGAAGTAATTTTTTTAACATTGGCTCGCATGGCCAGGTACCGCGAAATCTAAAGTGGGTCCAGTTTGGCGATACTCGGACCGTCTCCGTACAGTCGGTCGCGAAAACCTTCGAGCACTGCAACCGTCGCGTTTCCGGACGGAAAAGGTGTTTTCGGCCTCGAACCCAGTTTCGCCTTTCGCGTACACGTTTATTTTACCCCGAGACCGGTAAACGCGGAAAAGCCCGAACGAGAAAAACGACCACGCGTCAAACTGGTATCGCGAGAAATCGGATAGGGAGGAAAAGTGGATCGAAGAGGATGGGGGAAGATTCAGAAGACAATTTCGGAATGACTCGGAAATAAATTTCAAAAATATTTACAATCCAGAAGATCAAATCTGAGAAATTGTACAAGTGCAGAACGCTAGAATGAATCCGACTAAGATTGGAATGTCTAAAAGATATAAATCTCCAAACTAAAAAAAAAAAAAAAAAAAAAAAAAAAATTTTTTTTTTTTTTTTTTTTTTTTTTTTTTTTTTTTTTTTTTTTTTTTCACGCGTTTCAAGAATCGAGTTCAAGTTTTCTGACGCAATATCCCTGGAAGGTTACGCAATCCCGGAGTATAAATACAGGTGTGCGAGCCACATTCATTCATTTGATCGTCGGTGCCAAAGGAGTTGCTACTAGAAGTTCTGCTGGACGGAAGATGGACTCGTGGGTAAGTCGATTTCTGATTATTCCTTTAATCGTACTTTGAAGTTTTTGCCTCGCGCTCTGGACTTGTAATTTTTTTCAGTTTTGCCTCGCAGTCTGGACTTGTAATTTTTTTCAGTTTTGCCTCACAGTCTGGACTTGTAAAAATTTTCAGTTTTGATCTCGCAGTCTGGACTTGTAAAAATTTTCAGTTTTGCCTCGCAGTCTGGACTTGTAAAAATTTTCAGTTTTGATCTCGCAGTCTGGACTTGTAAAAATTTTCAGTGTTGATCTCGCAGTCTGGACTTGTAAAAATTTTCAAAGAAATATTTTCGAAAAAAATTTCATCATTACCCTCTAGTGTAAAAAAAAAAAAAAAAAAAAAAAAAAAAAAAAAAAAAAAAAAAAAAATTTTTTTTTTTTTTTTTTTTTTTTTTTTTTTTTTTTTCAACGTTGGAGATTTGTATACTTTACACTTTTGAATCAGTTTTGATCTCGCAGTCTGGACTTGTAAAAATTTTCAGTTTTGATCTCGCAGTCTGGACTTGTAATTTTTTTCAGTTTTGCCTCACAGTCTGGACTTGTAAAAATTTTCAGTTTTGATCTCGCAGTCTGGACTTGTAAAAATTTTCAGTGTTGATCTCGCAGTCTGGACTTGTAAAAATTTTCAAAGAAATATTTTCGAAAAAAATTTCATCATTACCCTCTAGTGTAAAAAAAAAAAAAAAAAAAAAAAAAAAAAAAAAAAAAAAAAAAAAAAAAAAAATTTTTTTTTTTTTTTTTTTTTTTTTTTTTTTTTTTTTTTTTTTTTTTTTTTTTTCAACGTTGGGGATTTGTATACTTTACACTTTTGAATCAGTTTTGATCTCGCAGTCTGGACTTGTAAAAATTTTCAGTTTTGATCTCGCAGTCTGGACTTGTAATTTTTTTCAGTTTTGCCTCACAGTCTGGACTTGTAAAAATTTTCAGTTTTGATCTCGCAATCTGGACTTGTAAAAATTTTCAGTGTTGATCTCGCAGTCTGGACTTGTAAAAATTTTCAAAGAAATATTTTTGAAAAAAATTTCATCATTACCCTCTAGTGTAAAAAAAAAAAAAAAAAAAAAAAAAAAAAAAAAAAAAAAAAAAAAAAAATTTTTTTTTTTTTTTTTTTTTTTTTTTTTTTTTTTTTTTTCGTCGAACCCGTCGCTAAATACAAACTTCATGCGAGCGATTGGTTGAACGAGCTTCGTAGTTTTATCTCGGATACGTTTCACGGTGAATTGCAATTGCGTGTTCGTGGAAAATTTCAATATCAGTTTTTTAAAAAACAATGTGGTTTCCAAAATGTGTTCAGAGTATTTTTAAAACCTGGAATCGATGTTGTAGACTGCGATCATAAACACAATCGCAAAACTTTTCCTTACCCTTGTCCTGGAATCGAAGTCGGAACTATGGCAAAGTATCATAATTTTATGGTTTATATTTCTAACTTGTAATTTATGACAGCTTAAAAAAAAAAAAAAAAAAAAAAAAAAAAAAAAAAAAAAAAAAAAAAAAAAAATTTTTTTTTTTTTTTTTTTTTTTTTTTTTTTTTTTTTTTTTTTTTTTTTTTTTTTAGTTGGGAAAATATCAATACTACGACTCGTGAAAAAAATTAAATATATTTTTCGATGCGATAGTTTTCGAATCTCGGCCGAATTCGTTCTACGACTCCCTGTCGCCGTTTCGGCCGAATCGATTACGCAACTTTTTTTTTTTTTTTTTTTTTTTTTTTTTTTTTTTTTTTTGTGTCCGACCATTTAAGTCGATCGACTTTTTGCACGACTCGCAATCGTGGCTTTTCGTGCGACCCGACACGCGACTCGACTTTCCGTTTTCAAAGGATCACATTTCTCGACTACCGGTCGTTCTTTCATCGACGGTTCATTTTTTTAATTCTCGATCCATCCTTCCCGCCCGCCGACCCGAATCGACCCCCCGCGATTCTTTCTCGGCGATCGGCCGCGGAACGAATTGCAGAAAGAAGGAATTCGTTTTCCACGGTCCGTTTCGCTTCGTCGATGAAAACAGACTACGCGACTCGGGATTTCGCCAAACTCGGAGAAAAAACGCGCATCGAGAAGCAAGCCGTTCGAAGCGCGTCCGACATTACTCTTACGGCAGGTACCGCGAACGAAGGACCGTGCGTTCGATCGCGGTACGTAAACCGTTCTCTGACAGTCGGACGATTTAATCTTCGAGCACTCTGACCCCCGCGGGTTTTTTCCGAATCCGGAAAAAAGCAAAAACGGAACGGGAAAAACTAACGACGAAGGGTTCGAGATTATTCGTACGGGGAACGCGTAAAAATTAAACTCTCGACACGGAACTCGACAGTCGAATCACGGGTCGGGAAAAATTAATTCGCGTGGGAGGGGGGCGAGAGGGGGAAACAAAAAATCAACAACGAACGGTTCGAGAAATAAACACTATCGGGTAATAATCTAGTTTCTTTCGCGTCAGAAACGACAAGTAAAAGTTTTTCGATTCATCAATATCGGTACACGACGCGTCTCGAGGAAACGGGCCAGAGGCGGCCATTTTCACTTTCGCCTTCGAGCAATTCGTCTTTCCCTTCCCCATTCGAAACAGAAAAATGGAAAGAAAAACATTTCTCCCAACACGACTACATCGCGCATTCCAAGGCCAAAAAACAACTTTAAATTTCTAAATTTCCTCCATCGATTTCATCGAATCACATAATAAATTCTACCAACCCTCATCAACAAACTCTCCAGTTCCGTTTCGAGAAGAAAAACCGAGACAATCGAAAGCAGTTCCACCGAATCATTCACACATCGCGCATTCCAAAGCCAATAAACAATTTTAAATTCTAAATTTCCTCCATTGATTTCATAGAATCGCAAAGATCAAACTTCCACCGACCCTCATCGACAAACTCTCCAGTTCAGTTTCGAGAAGAAAAACCGAGACAATCGAAAGCAATTCCACTGAATCATCCACAGATCGCGCATTCCAAGGCCGACGAACAATTTTAAATTCTAAATTTCCTCCATCGATTTAATCAAATCGCAAAGATCAAACTTCCGTCGATCCATCATCAACAAACTCTCCCAGTTCCGTTTCGAGAAGAAAAACCCAGACAATCGAAAGCAGTTCCACCGAATCATCCAAAGCCAATAAACAATTTTAAATTTCTAAATTTCCTCCGTTAATTTTATCGAATCACATAATAAATTCTACCAACCCTCATCGACAAACTCTCCAGTTCAGTTTCGAGAAGAAAAACCGAGACAATCGAAAGCAGTTCCACCGAATCATCCACAGATCCAAAGCCAACAAACAATTTTAAATTTCCTCCATTAATTTCATCGAATCCCATCCAGAATCAAATCGCAAAGATCAAACTTCCGTCGACCCATCGCCTTCATCGACAATCTCTTCCAGTTCCGTTTCGAGAAGAAAAACCGAGACAATCGAAAGCAGTTCCACCGAATCATTCACACATCGCGCATTCCAAAGCCAATAAACAATTTTAAATTCTAAATTTCCTCCATTGATTTCATAGAATCGCAAAGATCAAACTTCTACCGACCCTCAGGAAACAAACACAGACGACAAAACATCACAGGGTGTAATTCCGTTTATTACTCGTTTCGAGAAGAAAAATACACAAGTGAAACTTTTACGTTTCGTCAATATTGGCAAACGAAGCGTCGCAAAAAAATGGGCCAGAGGCGGGTATAAACCCGCCTCTGACCCATTTTTTCACTTTCACCTCTAACAATTTTTCTCACCCGTTCGAAAAAGAAAGGGGGAAAACATCAGGTGAAACAAAGTCTCTCACACAAAGTTTTTTGTTTCGAACAGTTCTTCGAAACGTCAAGTGGAAAAAATGTCTCTCACAGAAAGTTTTTTTCGAATAGATCTTCGAAATATCAGTTGAAAAAAAGTCCTTCACACAAAGCTTTTCTCGTACTGCTCTTTGAATTTCAGGAAGCTTTTACCTTTCAGATTAAAAATGTACTTATAATCTTCTGCATCCGGCGAGAGAATCAGGATAGAATCCGAGTCGAAAGTGAAATTCGAAGGCTCGAACTTCGTAACGTGTTTCCGAAGATCTCTAGTTTTCTGAAACGGTTTTTTGAAAACCTCGTCTTTTTTCGACCGGGCGGCGGCAATCTCCATGGCTCGAAACACTTTCTTTTTTCTGGGATCGGATTTATCTTTCCTTTCCTCTTTCTTCGTCCGAGGAATTCGAAGATTTTTCCGCTTCGGCTCCGCAGCTTCCGAAACCATCTTTTCGCGAGAAATCGGTTTCGATTTCTCTTCGGGAACCGGCGTTCTCTTCGGGATCTTGAAGTGTTTCAACCCCTCTCGAATTTTAGCTCTGGAGGCCTCCACGGCTTCGAAAAATTTCCTTTTCCGAAAATCTTCGGCAGGAACAGGGATTTTCTCTCGGGGCGGCTCTGGTTTCTCTGGAATTTCGGCAGGAACAGGTTTTTTCTCTCGGGGCGGCTCAGGTTTCACAGGAATTTCGGCAGGAACAGGTTTTTTCTCTCGGGGCGGCTCAGGTTTCACAGGAATTTCGACGACCGGAGCTGTTTTTTTCAGTTTCTTGTTCACGGGCTCAGGTTTCACAGGAATTTCGACTACGGGAGCCGTTTTTTTCAGTTTCTGTTTCACGGGCTCGGGTTTCGCAGGAATCTCGGCAGGAACAGTTTTTTTTTCTCGGGGCGGCTCGGATTTCACAGGAATCTCGACGACTGGAGCTGTTTTTTTCAGTTTCTGGTTCGCCGGCTCCTTTTTCTCAGGAACGGGTTTTTTTTCTCTCGGCGGCACGGGAGAGAGTTTTTCCGGCACTGGCTTCGGCGGCAAGAAAACAGCAGGGACCTTCGGAACGACGGCTATTTTTTCTGGCTCGGGCGGCAAGAAAACTGGAGCGGTCTCGGGTTCTTCCAGGGCGAAAATTTCGGAAAACTTTTCCCCTCCGGACGAAACGGGCATCGGAGCGGGCGGGCAAGGACGATCGTCTTCGTAACTGACCAGCGGCGTGTGCAGCATCGTGCTGTACGGATCGTAGACTCGGGGCTGGCCGGAACACTGTTCGGTATACAATTCCATCAGTCCTTCCAGGTCTTCGAAACTGAGAGCCATCTCGTCCGAGCAAACGTATCGGAAAACTCCGGCAACGAGTAAATCTATCCAATTCAAAAAGACTCTGGCAACGAGTAAAGAAAATCAGCGGAGCAACAGCGACAGTGCGCGACGAAAACTCAGGAGGGTATGATTTCTATCAGAATATCTTCGCCTTTTATACGGAACATCGAGGTCGCGCGTTTCCCGCGGCCCCGACCGGTTCTGAGAACGACAGGAAACTGATCTAAAATTATCCGAAAGTTTCCTTCAGGCAGATAAAAAAAGCCCCCGGGGAAGGACGCTGCGCAATCCGGTTCGCAGAAAAAAACAAATCTTTCCGGCCTGAACTCGATAGCGCGTCGAGTTCGCGGGTCGCCGCACCCGTTCCGAGAAAAAAAAGGGTCGGCACGTGTTTATCTTCCCACGATTTCCTTTCGGACGCGGGATGTTGCGCAACTCGATACGCGGAACGACAGGAAACGGCTCGTTATCGCGAGAAGTTGCGCAACCAGACGTATCAGAAACCGAGGCCAAGGCGTGTTTTTTCATCCGCGGTCATACGAAACGCGACCGACCGAGGTCACGGGAAGTTGCGTAATCGATTCGGCCGAAACGGCGACAGGAAGTCGTAGAACGAATTCGGCCGAGATTCGAAAACTATCGCATCGAAAAATATATTTAATTTTTTTCACGAGTCGTAGTATTGATATTTTCCCAACTAAAAAAAAAAAAAAAAAAAAAAAAAAAAAAAAAAAAAAAAAAAAAAAAATTTTTTTTTTTTTTTTTTTTTTTTTTTTTTTTTTTTTTTTTTTTTCAGTATTGAGATTTTTATATAATTTAGATTTTCGAATCTTGATCAGATTTATGCTAGCGTTCTGAACTTGTAAAATATTTTAGTTTTTTCAGCTTTTTGATAAACCGTGTTGTTTTTGCACGCGACAGTCATTAATATTCTCGGAAATCGATTTTCTTGGATATTTTCTTTCCGTTCGAAAGGGTAAATATTTCTTTCCGAGCTGGATTCTTGCACTTTATTATATAAGATACAGTTCGACAGTTATAACTTTTTTCAGCTTTTTGATAAACCGTGTTGTTTTTTGCACGCGACAGTCAATAACATTCTCGGAAATCGATTTTCTTGGATATTTTCTTTCCGTTCGTTTTTTTTAGGATGGAGGTTTGTATCTTTTACGCTTTTGAATCTTAGTTAAATTTATCGTAGCATTCTGGACTTGTAAAATATTTCAATCTTGTTTCGCGTTTTTTTTTTTTTTTTTTTTTTTTTTTTTTTTTTTTTTTTTTCAAGGATGGAGGTTTGTATCTTTTACGCTTTTGAATCTTAGTTAAATTTATCGTAGCGTGTTCTGGACTTCTAAAATATTTCAATCTTGTTTCGCGTTCTGAACTTGTAAAAATTTTCGAACAAATTTCCTAGTCATAGAAACCATACAAAAAAAAAATTTTTTTTTTTACATTATAGAGTTTTATGTAAGCAGGAAAACTTGTGAAAAAATAACGGAGAAACTGGTGTATACGAAAACAGTCGGATAATGGAAAAAGTAAAGTTATTTGTTAGACTAGAGAAAAAGCCAAGTGTCACGCGGCACAGTATCATCAAATACGTCACCATAACACTTTGTTTCGAAACGTACAAGTTTTATTCTGAAGAATTTTTCAATATTGGTTGTATATTTAACGCAAAAAAACGGGTCGAACGAGGCCTGTGAGGAAAGATACCTCACAGGCCTCGTTCGACCCGTTTTTTTTTTTTTTTTTTTTTTTTTTTTTTTTTTTTTTTTTTTTTTTTTTTTTTGTTCAGGTTTACAAGTATCACAAATATTTTTTTACAAGAGTTTTTACAAGAGTTTTTTTTACAACACAGAAGGACACAGATCATAATTCATGGCGGGAGAAGAATTGTACAGGTCGGAAATGATGCTGTCCAGGGCGACGTCTTCTTTCGGATCGAAGGGCATGTCCAACATGGCATCCAGATCCAATTCTTTTTCTGGAGAATAGGATCGGTCGACCTGGGGGCAGTCTGCGAAATTCTCGGGATTCGAAACGTCAGAGTTTTCCGAATCGGGCGTTTCTGGATTCGAACCGTCGGAGTTTTCGTGCATTTCTCCCGTCAGATCCACGCATTCCGCGTTCCGGCGGATCGTCAAGTCCAAGGGTTCCGGATCCGGTTCTTCGCTGCGAAAAACCACCGCTTTCGGATCGTCCAAGACCTTCGAGTTCAAGATCTGGTAATTCTTCACGAAATCGGGAGAAGCCGTGACCACGCGCCTTTCCAGAATCGGCGGATTGGGAATCAGCCAGTACGTGATCTGTTGCTGCGGCGCTTCTGGCATTTGCTGCGGCACTTCTGGCATTTGCTGCGGCGCTTCTGGCATTTGCTGCGGTTCTTCAGGCACGAAAAACTCGTCGAAATCGCTTTCCGCTTCGGTCCTGGCCCGCTTTTGCCGCTGAAAGTAAGACGAAGTGCAAGGTTGCGGTGGAAAGTAAGGAGAAGTCACGGGTTGCTGTTCGAAATACGAAGAAGCCGAAGAAGGGCCGGGCTGCAGTTCGACATACGAAGAAGCCGAAGAAGGGCCGGGCTGCGGTTCGAAATACGAAAAAGTACTAGATTCCGATTGCGGCAGAGGCGGCGGCATGGCGGCCCGATCTTCGTCTTCGTCCCTTTCGTCGTCGATGTACGGGGTCTGGGGTGGAAAATCCATCGAACATTCCAGTCTGGTGACTCGCTGGGCCACGGGATCGGTCGTCCGGAAAGGAATCGGAAAATCGCTCGCCAACAGATCCAGAGAGAAAAAATTCTTCTGAGTCGTGAAAAGCATGTACGTGGTTCCCGGGGGAACGGCGTAAGCGCCGTCGGCCAGCAAAATTCTCCTGTCGAAGAGATGGACGTTGTCGTAATGAAACAGTTTGTCTTCGCGGCTCAGTTCTTTTCTCCCCATCGTTCTCGGGAGCAGATAAAACAGCAAGGGCACGTTCAGGGTCTGGATCAGATGGATCGTGCCTTCCGTCACGGTTCTCAGGCCGAACGTGAAATAAGCTTTCACGAGAAACTGATTTTCCATCTTGAAGCTCATCCTCACGTCCGCGTTCTTCCGAAACTCCTGCCTCGGGTTTCTCCTGTACCTGGTGGCGATCAGGGACCAGTCTATGCTCTCGGGGTGAAACGAGTCGAATCTCTGGCATTCTTTTCCCATGTACTGCACGCTGGACATGTTTCCGTCGTGGCCTACGTGCTTGCAGAAATATATCTTGCGGTCTTCGTTCATGAACGGGACGAAAACCTTCACGTCCTTATTGGAAGTCCAGCACTTGAAGTTTTTTTCGGGATACTGGAGTCTGTAGACAGACGTAGACGGGCGTTTGGGGAACACGTCCGTTCCCTTGAAAGATTTCTTGGTGTTCATGGCTTTTCGAAAAACACGAAGGAAAAATGAAACGATCGGCGGTCGGGCACGCAGGTCTCGATGAAGAATCGAAATGATGCTTTCGGCCCGAAGCTCTGGCTTTTATACGCTCGGGCCGCGGGAAGTTGCGCAACCGGATTTCCAGAACGATCAGAAGGAAAGACAGAAATAAACGAGGTCATCCGGTCGCGCGACGCCTGTCGGATTCGTCGCTTCGAGGAAAAGACGGCATAACATCCGGTGACCTCGACGAAAATATCTCATCGAGTTCGAAAGCGTAAAAGATGTAAATCTCCAACCTCGAAAAAAAAAAAAAAAAAAAAAAAAAAAAAAAAAAAAAAAAAATTTTTTTTTTTTTTTTTTTTTTTTTTTTTTTTTTTTTTTTTTTTTTTCATGTATGGCTTCTATGACTAGGAAATTTGTTCGAAAATTTTTACAAGTCCAGAACGCGAAACAAGATTGAAATATTTTACAAGTCCAGAACGCGAAACAAGATTGAAATATTTTACAAGTCCAGAACGCGAAACAAGATTGAAATATTTTACAAGTCCAGAACGCGAAACAAGTTTGAAATATTTTACAAGTCCAGAACGCGAAACAAGATTGAAATATTTTACAAGTCCAGAACGCGAAACAAGATTGAAATATTTTACAAGTCCAGAACGCGAAACAAGATTGAAATATTTTACAAGTCCAGAACGCTACGATAAATTTAACTAAGATTCAAAAGCGTAAAAGATACAAACCTCCATACTTGAAAAAAAAAAAAAAAAAAAAAAAAAAAAAAAAAAAAAAAAAAAAAAAAATTTTTTTTTTTTTTTTTTTTTTTTTTTTTCAAGGATGGAGGTTTGTATCTTTTACGCTTTCGAACTCGTGCCGGATTTATTCCAGAACTTCCGGTCGGTAGCGACAAGCCGTCGGGGTCACGGGAAGTTGCGCAATCTTTTTCCTCGAAGCAACGAATACGGAAGGCGCGACCGGACACGTTTTTATTTTTATCTCGCGCGGAAATCACGCGGCCCGGTGTTTTTTCTGCGAACGCGCCTTTCCGGAACCGATCGAGGTCGATCGCGCGTATAAATGCGTGTCTCCGGGGGAAGAGAAAATCATTCTGAATTTCTGTTCTCGCCAGCGGACACGTCGAAAATTTTCTCTCCGCATCACTCTGCTGTCTTT
>OZ010799.1:124047967-124065467 GCA_963932465.1 Maratus speciosus | reverse complement strand
AGCGATGGACGTGGCCCGGATCCTGGGCCGCGAGCACGTCCGAGAGCTGAACGAGAAACCGCTCAGAGTGAAAGACGTGGTTCGCAGAAAAATGCAACTGCCCCGTTCCGCGCTCAAGACCAGGATATTTTCCGTCGAAAAGACCCTGGATCTGCTGAGGGACTGCGGCGAGAAATCCGCCCGCGCCATCCGATTCTGGTTCCTGAATCCCGAAGTTCCGAGGGTTTCCGTGGACGAGCCCGCCGCGCCCTGCACCGACAGGAGAAAAGCCAGGGACGTCGAGATCGGCGTCGAAGACTATCTGAACTCGCCTAGCTTCGAGGAATTCCTGGAAGAATTCAAGCGCGCGACCGCGGAGATGTACGAGACCGCGGCCAGGGAATCTGCCGCGAAGAAAGCGGAGATTCGTTTCGGCTAAGAGGAATTCGAGTACGGACTGTCCTGATCTCTCTGACCGAAAAATGAAAAAAATAAAAAAACGGGCCGAACGAGGCGCGCGTGTGGAGAGACTTGTAGTCTTTGTCCGTACGCGCCTCGTTCGGCCCGTTTTTTGCATCGGACGCGGCGCCAATATTGTGAAATTCCGACGAACGAAACTTTAAAAAACTCGAAGGTTTACTCCTCGTAAAAATGAAAACGTTCAATCTTGCCCAGATTTCTGGACTTGTAATGTTTGAAAGAAATTTCCGAGTCCATCCATACATGAAAAAAAAAAAAAAAAAAAAAAAAAAAAAAAAAAATATTTTTTTTTTTTTTTTTTTTTTTTTTTTTTTTTTTTTTTTAGACTTAGAAATTGTTTTGGATTATAACCCTTTGAAAAAACTTAAAGATTTACTCCTATTTTTACCTGCTTTTAATAAACTGTTGTTTTTGCACGCGACAATTAATAAAATTCTTGGTAACCGATTTTCCTGGATATTTTCTTTCCGTTCGAAAGAGTGAATATTTCTTTCTGAACTGGATTCTTGCACTTTTTCAGACATAGAAAGAAAACAATATAATTTACGTAAAAAGAGTGGGAAAGATTTCGATGATGACCAGAAAAGTAAAAGTTTTGAGAAAAAGCACAAGTTCAAGACAAGAAAATATTTACGATTGCGATTTTTGTTCAGCGAAACAAAAAACAATATAATTTACATAAAAAGATCTTTCTGAACTGGATTCTTGCACTTTTTCAAGCATAGAAAGTAAGTTTTCACGGTACTCTGTATAACATCCATGAACGGGAATTCGATAGTAAAGATATCTCACGATAGATTCATTCGATGCATTCGACTTTTGACTTTTGTATTCTCTTTTGTATCTTCTATTCAATCTTGCCCACAGTTCTGGACTTGTAATATTTGAAAGAAATTTTCTAGTGGTATAAACCATACGTGAAAAAAAAAAAAAAAAAAAAAAAAAAAAAAAAATTTTTTTTTTTTTTTTTTTTTTTTTTTTTTTTTTTTTTTTTTTTTTTTAAACCACAGCGAAGAATTTTTCAAACGTTTTTCTGTGGTTATACTTGTCAATTTTTTATGAATAATTCGATACATTTCATCACGAGCTTTCCGGTTCGATTTTCTCAATTTCCTCGTCGGCCACTTCCGACGGCTCCTGATTTTTTCGGCGCGTTTCTTTTAAACGGGCCGATTCCGGTTCCCGATCGAAACCGGGAATCCGACCCTGGCCGGCCCACTTTTTTGGCCAGGCGAGACGAACGACGCAATTCCGGCGTGCGACCGTCGGGTGTTCGCGGTGGACTTTCGAAGCCCCCGGATTTCACGAATTTCTGAAAACAGGAAAGGAGGTGATCGACGTGCTCGGGCTTTCGTTTTTCGCAGCTCCAAGAAAATTTCCCGAGACACCACACGCAACAGGTTCGATGGTCCAATAGGTGGCGGTGAAAAAAATGATGTTCGAACTGCTCGGGTAAAAGGACGCTTTCGCAATGAGAACACGAGAAATATTCGGGATTTTCAGAGATACTTTTCGCGTAAGTTTCCAAAGATTCAGAATCTTCACTTTTTCGACTCGGCGACATGATGCGAAAATTTCAAGACGTTGTCAACGTGTGTCGAGACAGAACCAGAAGTTGACGGAGACAAACAGGCGAACAGTCGATCCGTTAATATACCGATTTGAGTTGTAAAAAAAAAAAAAAAAAAAAAAAAAAAAAAAAAAAAAAAAAAAAAAAAAAAAAAAAAAAAAGATGCTTGGGAATATAACCCTCGGAAAAAACTTAAAGATTTCTTCATATACATTTTACCATGGCGTTCTTGACTTGTTTTGGACTTGTAAAATTTGCAATCTCGTCCACAGTTTTGGACTTGTAAAATTTTCAATCTCCTTCACAGTTTTAGAATTGTAAACTATTTTCGAAAAAATTTCCTAGTCGTAAAAATCATACATGAAAAAAAAAAAAAAAAAAAAAAAAAAAAAAAAAAAAAAAAAAAAAAATTATTATTATTATTTTTTTTTTTTTTTTTTTTTTTTTTTTTTTTTTTTTTTTTTTTTTAACTTTGAATTTTATATAAGAAGGATAACTTGTGAAAAAATAATCGAGAAACTGCCCGTAAGGCATGGTGACGTCACGGCGACGTCGTTGTGAAGTCACACTGTGATTTTGTGACCGTCGATGTGACGTCACGTGACGTGGATGTGACGTCATAGTGACTAGAATGCGAGGTCGTTATGGCCGTTTTAGAGGTCGTTTGTGACGTCACATTGTGACCACTCTGTGAAGTCACGGTGTGACAAATTTGTGAAAAGTGTGTCATTTGTGATTATTTTGGCATTAACTTTGTGACGAACCTGTGACGAAAGTGACAATGTTTTGAAGTCACACTGTGACCAATTTGTGAAATATGTGTCATTTGTGACGAACTTGTCATAAACTCTGTGATGATTTCAAAGGAAAATCAAATTTCAAATTAATTGCTTAAAAGGCGCAAAGGCGAACTAGTGAAAAAGATTCCATGCTGGAACTCGAACCCGGGCCATCAGTATAGCGCACTGACATTCTACCGATTAAACCACATGGAACGATACCCAGCCTGTAAAATTTCTCACTATTACATGTTGGCAAGGCTACAAACGCAGCACAAGATGCAATATTTATCGTGAGCCACCGACATGGCGCAAACACGAAACTTAATTAAATCCAGCATCGATTGAAACTATATTAATACTTGGAAATTTTTTCAGAGAGAACCATTCGCCTTGCATACAATATTTCAAATGAAAATCAAATTTCAAATTAATAGCTTAAAAGGCAATTTTAATTTGAAATTTGATTTTCATTTGAAATACTGTATGCAAGGCGAATGTTTCTCTCTGGAAAAATTTCCAAGTATTAATATAGTTTCAATCGATGCTGGATTTAATTAAGTTTCGTGTTTGCTCCATGACGGTGGCTCACGATAAATATTCCATCTTGTGCTGCGTTTGTAGCTTTGCCAACATGTAATAGGGAGAAAATTTCCAGGATGGGTATCGTTCCATGTGGTTTAGTCGGTAGAATGTCAGTGCACTATACTGATGACCCGGGATCGAGTCCCGGCGTGGATATTTTTCACTATGTTGGCCTTTGCGCCTTTTAAGCAATTTATTTGAAATTTGATTTTCATTTGAAATATTGTATGCAAGGCGAATGTTTCTCTCTGGAAAAATGCCCAAGTATTAATATTGTGATGATTCTTGTCATAAAAACTACGATAATTTTAAAGTAAAGTTTTGTTTGAAATATAAAATTTTATTTTTACCGTATTTTTTAGCAAGATATCGCTATTTTGGAGTCCTATTCTTCTAAAATATTTTTAATTTTCCATTTAAAAAACAATGCTTAATAACTGACATCTTTTTTTATTAAGTTCTAAGCTTGATCTTGAATTCAAGCTTAATATTAAGAATGTGTAAGCTTTTTAATGTGTTATAATTTGTCATTGCTTTATTAAATATGAACATGGAGTCTAACGGACATTAATACAACTGTTACTTATAGAACTACATGATAAGCCCTATTTATTTAAATTTTTTATTCCCGTATATATTGTATTTTGTGAATATGAGTTAATTAGATTTGGTATGTTTTATATGAAAAGACTGATCTAGGAAATAGAAACAACAAGTAAGATATATCATGCGTTAAGCATAGAATATAAAACACTTTCCAACTCTTCCTAAATGTTTTAACAAGACATCGGGGGAAATAACGTAAATAAGATAACTAAGTAAACATGAAAACGCGTAAAACATTTGAAAAAATGATTTACGCAATTACCATCCACTAAGGTGTAAAAAAATCATAATTTTTTTAAAAAAAATAAAATAAATCGGATTTTTTAATTTAAATCAGAATTTTTTGATTTAAATCAGATTTTTATGCTTTTTTTTCCCAGCGTTCAAATACTGAATAGCTATCAAGAGTTTTAGGTTTCCAAAACAATTACACCACTAATTGCTAACATAATCTATGTTTTTACACTTTAATTAATAAAATTATAATTGTTAGTTAGTAATTACAGAAATAAAAACTGCAAATTAGTAGTTTGATTAGGTAGTATCATACAATAATTTTATATACATTAATATTGTAATAATAATGTAAAACTTTATAAATACTAGTGATACTTAACATTTATTAAAATTATTAACTGCATTTTATATTAAATAGCTAACATTACTTCAAATTAATTATTAAACAATCAACTCTCTAATTAGGAACATATTATACATTTTTAAGCCTTAATTATTAAAATGATAATAATTCATTTGAGAAAGAAAAAAAGACAGGATGCTAGTTCAAAAAACGGGCACTGTTTCATGAGGAAATATATTAGTAATGTGTTTAGTAATGATGTAAGGAAAAAAAAAGAATATTTTTTAGCATTATAAGTAAAGTGTCCTTAATTTTTAATAATTTTATGAACAACAAATTGAAAAATACAATTAAATAACATATTTTAATAATATCCTGTTTTTTCTAAAGAAATAAAGTTCTATATTTTTGCAAGATTTTTTCCACATGAATTTAGAATACTGTTGAATGGGGAAGTTTTTTACAAGAAATCTCTGGCTACAACTACAAGTAAATTTCAACTTTTTTTTTTTTTTTTTTTTTTTTTTTTTAAGCAGGGTGCATTTTGCCAATTTCAAAAGGGACATGGTGTGACACCATTAAAAAAAAATGGCCTAGAAGAAGCAGTATAAGTAATTACAGAATTAATAAAAACTGCAAATAAGTAATTTCATTAGTTAGTAGCACAAATAACAAAACTAACAAATATTATTTGCTGCTCATTTTGCATTTGTATTTAGGAAAATTTCTGTAAACCACCAAAATCTATACTTACACACATGTACGTGTATGCTAACCAAAAAAAAAAAAAAAAAAAAAAAAAAAAAAAAAAAAAAAAAATGAGTTAAACCCATTCATTTAGAATAAATATAAGTTAGCCACTCATATCTGAAATCCTCAAAATATTTAAGTAACAGCATTATTACCTCTATTAGCTTTCAATGGTTCAATTTTTTAGTATATATGAGTTACAAAAATAAATAAATAAATAAATAAATAAAAATAATAATAAACATTTATTCAACCTATACCAAAGAAGCTCCTGCTGTGCTTAGCATTTTTATACCAATTATTTCTTTTTCTCTTGTGCATACATTTACAATTTAGCTGCTGAGCAGATGTCATTCTTTCATTCTCCTTTAACTTCAGATTGCTATTAATTACTATTTATTCTTTTACTTGTAGAAATGTAATTACACTTGCTATGTGTATTTTATATAAAATAATGCATAAATTGATTACCTAAAGGAAATTATGACATTGCAAATTATGTTAGATTTAAATATCATTTTTAAATGAAACTGTTTTAATTTGGATAAAAACTTAAAAACAATGCTTTTTACAAACTCAACTGTTTTTAATTTTTTACAATACTAATGAATTAAGCTTAGAAACAATTATTTAAAGCTCTTTTTTTGTTTATTCATAAGTCAAAATACCTGTAGAAACTTTCAAATTATGTTCATGTTAGATTTTAATACTTTTTTGACATTTTAAACATTTAGAAAATTTTTGATTTTAATCAATGATTTAAAAAAAAATCGGGTGATTAAAATCGTGATTCAATCGCTGATTTAAATCAACCGATTAAAATCGTTGACATCCTACCATCCACAGCCAAATATGTTTTCTAATTCTTTTAAACAGTCCTGTATTTGATCTGTAGATTGATATATATATTCTATATAATGGAAAAATTTAGTTTATCAAGAAAACGCATAACAGGTTGAAATTATCTTTCAGCAATTTATACTAATATATGGAAACATACTTAAATAATTTTGTACAACCCTGTTGTTTACCTAGAACCTTTATTACACGCCACTATTTAGTTAAAATTTAATTCAAGCTAAAACACTCTTAAAACTGCTGAAATCACATTTCCAGAAATTATAATTCATAGACGGCAACGTATCCAATTCTTTGCGTGACCCTGTATATCATTTTATCTATATACTATAAACATTTCTTAGTAAATTAAATACAGTGCAGCGTTAAAATGCATAACTTATTTAAAAACCACCTTTAAGCAATACCCAGTAACCCTTACGAATACGTTTGTATAGTCCTGTATATGAATTATAGCATATATATATATACACCATATACTATGCATAAATGTAGTGAATCATAAAAGCGCATATCATAATTAAAAATGCATTTCCAGCAATCATCGCTAATGAACAGTACTTCGGATACAATATAGTATCTGAAATATTTTGTGTGTCCCTGTAAATGCTATATACACTTCGTATTATACATGAAATAATTCATAGTATGTAAACCTCAACGACGTATATCAATTTCATTACATATTAAATAGATTAACATAAATAAAGTACGCCGCAAACAATTCCCTCCACCCCTATATCATTATGTATTGGAATTCCTTTTTTAGCCCTGTAAATGAACAATAACTATTCTTTGCATCGCATATATGCTATGGAATGCACATTTTAGTGCGCTTCATAAATGCATATCAATTTTATTCTGTTTGAAAGCGTGTAAAATCATTAGAAACGATTTTTTCCCCACAGGCCGTAATGTAATGGAATACAATTGACTGTCCCTGTAAATTAACTAAACATGCTACAAACTTCATTACAAATAGGGACCTTGCTATGGTAAACGTCAATAACATCCAAAAATTTTAGGTCAATCCGAGTATATTTACGCGAGTTAGAGCGCGGACAGACGGCCAGACAAACCGAAGTCATAAACACATTTCAACTTTATCGGGCATGAAAAACACTTTATTTCAATTCTTAAATATTATATTTTATTTTTTAATGCCAATAAAATAAATGTATCGAAAATGTAGAAAATGAGTTTACAATCAAGGAAAATTTAATAACTGATTCTGAATGTCTACAATTAAATGTTTGATTAAAATCACAAACAGCAAAATAAAATGCTTAAATACAATTTAAAAAATAAATATAGCAATTTGAAAAACACTAAATAATTAGTATTTATAATTGTACTATTAAACAACAACAAACTATAATAGATGAATTAAATGCATTTAACAATTTCTCAAAAATCATTCCATCGCCATATTGCTTTTAAAAGGAATTCTAGATCAGTCACATTGCATATAACATACAACTATTTAACTCATGATAATAATCTATCAAACAGGAACAAAAAATTTAAATTAAATAAGACATACCTTTAAAGTTCCATAAATATTTTAATAATATCCCTATTTTATCCTAAATTGTCAGGCATATTTCTGTTAGCTTAAAAAAACTAACTTTCCGCGTCAGAAGTTCTCTGATCCTTATTTTATTCTGCGGTTTAATCGGCGCAGACGATATTGAGCAAGCAGCTGCTCCTACTGTATTATTATATATATATATATTTTTTTGTACACAACAGATTAAATGCGCAGTAATTTTACCTTTATGAGAGTATCTGTAATGAAAATTTTCTATTTGAATGAAACACCTGCCTTTTTTCTTTCTTTTTTTTTAAAGTACAGTTTGTTTTACACGTATCTTCTTAATAAATGAAAAGAGAGTATACAGGATAAAAAAATTTTCTTTGTCAATCTGTCATTTTTTTTCATATTCATTTTCTGTAAAATAAAACAATTTGTAAAATAACTTTTTTTAAAGTCATATCTCTAAAACACGAATTTGAAATACGAATAATTATATCATGGGTTTTGTATAAAATTTGTATACATATTTTTTCGGAAAATACTAATTTTATTTTAAAAGTCTGAAAGAAGTAGAATTTTTAAAGAAATAGTTATTTAAAATAGTTAAACACTAACAGGAAAAAATATGACTTGAATGCAAATTCTAAAGTAAGAAATGCATATACGACTAAACTCTGAGTATTCTTTCTATGTGCTCATTAAAAGCTACAGACTTAATTGTAATAGAAAATTTTAGTTTGAAACCACAGAAGGGTTTAGAATACCACTGGTCGACAAAAATAAATAAATAAATAAATAAATAAAATAAAAAAATAAATAAAACAACTTCCTCCCTGAAAACTAAATATGTAAAGTGTACAGATTTAATATTCCTAATTCTAAATATGTTAACTATTTCCTATCCACTAATATATTTTCATTCCTTATGTCGCTGTAACTCGGGCATGTACTATTTCTGTTCATTTTCAAAGATTTTTCATGTTCATATTTTTGTTACACTGTGACTTACAATATGGTGATTTTTTTTCGTCACATATGTGACGTGACGTACGTTACATGCAGTGTCATAACAGTGACGTCACAAATTTTTTTAATTGCCAGAAAATATAATTTTACATAAATAACATGTTTTGAATATTTTTTGTAATTTTTTAAAGTTTTCTAAAAAGTTCACATCTCAGTCACAATGTGACATCACTGAGTGGTGGCATTTTGGTCACAGATGAGACGTGACCACAGTGACTCACAGTGACGTCACAACGACGTCACCGTGACCATGCATGCTATGAGGGTGGTGTATATGAAAAAAGTAAAGTTTCTTTGCTGGACTCGGGGAAAAGCCAAGTGTTACGCGGCGCAATATCATCAAATACGTCATTATAACATTTTGTTTCGAAACGTACAAGTTTTATTCTGAATAATTTTTCAATATTGGTTGTATATTTAACGCAAAAAACGGGTCGAACGAGGCGTGTAAGGAAAGACTTTTATATCTCTCCTCACACACCTCGTTCGACCCGTTTTTTTTTGTGCATAATTATTTTGCAGTTCAAGATTATCCATGTGGTCTACGACCCCCATAGTAGTTACATGGTTATCGCAAAATAAACGTATTACCACAAATATATCTGTGGTACGTTCTAGTTATCCGTTTTCTCATCAAGTTATTTAACTTGCCCCTACAAACAGGACATGTTGAATTTTCATCAATCCATTCGTATAAGCATGTACTGTGAAACACGTGTGTGCAATGTAATCTTACTTTGAAAAATCTTTTACTCGTCGTAACCTCCAAACATATGGGACAAATTGCGGCAGGCATGACGATCAATATAATTTCGGACTAAAAAAACTCGGCAGGCGAAACTCAGAAAAAAACTGGTCAGGAACACGGAGCGATCCACACGGAGCGATTCTCTGAGAGAAATGATAGCTCATCGCGGCTGCGGACCCGTATTTATACCGTATCTCGACCTCGAGAGACTATTCCGGAACATCCTGTTCCGCCGGAAAAAACACGCGGTCACGTGACTTCCTTTCGACGAGCCGTGGGAAATCGAAGCGAAAATAATCTCGCGCACATCCTGAAAAAAAAAAAAAAAAAAAAAAAAAAAAAAAAAAAAAAAAAAAATTTTTTTTTTTTTTTTTTTTTTTTTTTTTTTTTTTTTTTTTTTTTTTTTTTTTTTTAACGTTGGAGATTTATATCTTTTACACTTTTGAATCTTAGTTGAATTTATCGTAGCGTTTTGGACTTGTAAAATATTTCAGATATGATCTCGCGTTTTGGACCAGTCCAGAACGCGAGACGAGCCAAGGTAAAATGTAGTATGATATAAAATTCAAGGATTTCAAATTTCGAGGAGCATTTCGTCCATACCGAAAAGCCCAATTTTCGACATCAGGAAAATTGTTTTTCGACACATGGCAAAGCGTTTCTTCCTCCGGCAATCGATATTTTCACGTTCGATGCCGCGCAGATAATTTCGTTCGAGACTCATTATAGCAAGTTTTCTTATCGTCTTCCTTCCACACTTTTTTCATCCGGAAGGTCGAAAGGTCGCGCGGGCGATTAATTATAGCGAGTTTTCTTATCGGCTTCCGCCCGCGTCGTTCCGAGAAAAGACGGAAAGAAACGGGTCGAAAGGACATCACGTGATCCGTTTCCCGCGAAACAGGAAGTTTACGCCGCGCGAGATTATTTTCGTTTCGGCTTCGATTTCCATCGACTCGTGGAAAGGAAGTCACGTGATCGCGTGTTTTTCTTCCGGCGAAACAGGATGTTCTGGAACAATCTCTCGACCTCGAGAGACGGTATAAATACGGGTCCGTGGGCGAAAGGAAAATCATTCTGCCTCAGAGAATCGCTGCGTGTGGATAGCTCCGTGACCAGTTTTTCTGAGTTTCGCCCGCCGAGTGTTTTTTACTTTTGCCAGCCGCCATGTTTTTCTACCTGTGTCACGATCGCCTGCCCGTTCCCGTGCTGGTCGTCCTGTCCGCCGACGGGCTGCCTTTCCTGAGGGCCGCGGACGTGGCCCGGATCCTGGAATACAGAAACACGTACCGTTTTTCCTCGATGTACTCCAGTCTCAGGATCCGGGACATCGTGTATAAGAGAATGGAGCTGCCCCGCCAGGTGCTGGACACGAAAATTTTTTCTGCCGAAGAAGCCGTCGAACTTCTCAAGCCGTGCAAGCGGAGATCGGCCCTCTACTTGCGTTGCGTCTTCGAAATGTCGGATACCTGTCGAGTCTTGCCCCTGGAGACCATCAGGGCCGCCACCAAGCACAAAAGGGCCATGCGCGTCAAGTTCCTGGTCGGCGAGTATTCGAATTCTCTGACTTTTCGGGATTTCCTGAACGAGTTCAAGACGAAGACGTTTCTCCTGTACGAAGACCTGGCCCGGGAATACATGTTCAAAAGGATCGAAATACACTCGTACAACTCGAGCCTGGAAATTCTCAGACTTCCCGAGCCGCCGAGAAAAGTATTGGTACATTTCGGGGACGAAGTCTTCGAGTACCGATTGAACTGATTTCTGTAAAAAAAATGATTTCTGTTAAAAAAAAAAAAAAAAAAAAAAAAAAAAAAAAAAGGTCGAACGAGGTGTGTGTAAGGAAAGACTTTATGTCTTTGTCCATACACACCTCGTTCGGCCTTTTTTTTAAAAACAGACAGGTCGCCAATATTGAAAATATATTAAAATAAAACTTGTACGTTTCGAAACAGAGTGTCGCAAAAAATCATATTTGGTAATATTTCGGCTACGCGAACAAAAAAATCCCAACTTTAATTATATTTCATAAAACAATTTCAGAACCGAATATTTTTCATCGGGATAAAATGATCGTATCGAGCCAAGAATCCTCTGGTGAAACGAGCCACGAGCCACGAATCCTCTGGTAAAACGAGTGCGAGCATCTCCAGAATCCAAGAAAAGTTTAAAATCTGAATCTAAAAATCCAGTAACGACAAGAACACGGCGTCCCATAACGACACGTAAAGAAAGTACCTCTGGTAAAACGAGCCACGAATCTTCTGGTAAAACGAGTACGAGCCGAGAATCCTCTGGTAAATCGATCACAGACTCAGAATCATCTGATAAAGCTAATACGAGTCACGAATCCTCTGGTAAATCGATCACAGACTCAGAATCATCTGATAAAGCTAATACGAGTCACGAATCCTCTGGTAAATCGAGAACGAGACAAGAATCCTCTGGTAAAGCGAGTAAAAGCCAAGAATCTTCAGCTTAAATATTTACAAGTGTTTTACAAGATATTTTCTTTCCATTCGAAAGGGTAAGCATTTCTTTCCGAGCTGGATTCTTGCACTTTATTACATTAAAGGTTTGAAATAATTTTGATTTCAATTTTTCGAAACATTTCACAACTCCAGAACGCTACAATAAACTTAACCAAGATTCGAAAATCTAAATTATATAAAAATCCAAATCTGAAAAAAAAAAAAAAAAAAAAAAAAAAAAAAAAAAAAAAAAAAAAAAAAATTTTTTTTTTTTTTTTTTTTTTTTTTTTTTTTTTTTTTTTTTTTGTATGGTTTCTATGACTAGGAAATTTGTTCGAAAATATTTACAACTCCAGAACTCGAAACAAGATTGAAATATTTTACATGTCAAAAAAAAAAAAAAAAAAAAAAAAAAAAAAAAAAAGAAATTTTTTTTTTTTTTTTTTTTTTTTTTTTTTTTTTTTTTACTAGAGGGTAATGATGAAATTTTTTTCGAAAAGATTTCTTTGAAAATTTTGCAAGTCCAGACTGCGAGATCAACACTGAAAATTTTTACAAGTCCAGACTGCGAGATCAAAACTGAAAATTTTTACAAGTCCAGACTGCGAGGCAAAAGTGAAAATTTTTACAAGTCCAGACTGCGAGGCAAAACTGAAAATTTTTACAAGTCCAGACTGCGAGGCAAAACTGAAAATTTTTACAAGTCCAGACTGCGAGGCAAAACTGAAAATTTTTACAAGTCCAGACTGCGAGGCAAAACTGAAAATTTTTACAAGTCCAGACTGCGAGATCAAAACTGAAAATTTTTACAAGTCCAGACTGCGAGGCAAAACTGAAAATTTTTACAAGTCCAGACTGCGAGGCAAAACTGAAAATTTTTACAAGTCCAGACTGCGAGGCAAAACTGAAAAAAATTACAAGTCCAGACTGCGAGATCAAAACTGAAAAAAATTACAAGTCCAGAGCGCGAGGCAAAAACTTCAAAGTACGATTAAAGAAATAATCAGAAATCGACTTACCCACGAGTCCATCTTCCGTCCAGCAGAACTTCTGGTAGCAACTCCTTTGGCACCGACGATCAAATGAACGAATGTGGCTCGCACACCTGTATTTATACCCCGGGATTGCGTAACCTTCCAGAGATATTGCGTCAGAAAACTTGAACTCGATTCTCAAAACGCGTGAAAAAAAAAAAAAAAAAAAAAAAAAAAAAAAAAAAAAAAAAAAAAAAATTTTTTTTTTTTTTTTTTTTTTTTTTTTTTTTTTTTTTTTGTATGGTTTCTATGACTAGGAAATTTGTTCGAAAATATTTACAACTCCAGAACTCGAAACAAGATTGAAATATTTTACAAGTCAAAAAAAAAAAAAAAAAAAAAAAAAAAAAAAATATTTTTTTTTTTTTTTTTTTTTTTTTTTTTTTTTTTTTTTTTTTTTTTTTTACTAGAGGGTAATGATGAAATTTTTTTCGAAAAGATTTCTTTGAAAATTTTTGCAAGTCCAGACTGCGAGATCAACACTGAAAATTTTTACAAGTCCAGACTGCGAGGCATAACTGAAAATTTTTACAAGTCCAGACTGCGAGGCAAAACTGAAAAAAATTACAAGTCCAGACTGCGAGATCAAAACTGAAAATTTTTACAAGTCCAGACAGCGAGGCAAAACTGAAAAAAATTACAAGTCCAGACTGCGAGATCAAAACTGAAAAAAATGATCAAAACTGAAAAACTCGAAACAAGATTGAAATATTTTACAAGTCAAAAAAAAAAAAAAAAAAAAAAAAAAAAAAAAAAAAAAATATATATATATATATATTTTTTTTTTTTTTTTTTTTTTTTTTTTTTTTTTTTTACATTATAGGTTTGAGATAATTTTTATAATAATAAAAATTATTTTCAGATTGGATCTTCAACGTTTGTATACGGGCTGACCATAGTGTCAACCTGTATTATATAAAATACAGGTCAACAATTATAACTTATTTCAGCTTTTTTATAAACCGTGTTGTTTTTTGCACGCGACAGTCAATAATATTCTTGGAAATCGATTTTCTTGGATATTTTCTTTCCATTCGAAAGGGTAAGTATTTCTTTCCGAGCTTAAGTATTTCTTTCCGAACTGGATTCTTGCACTTTATTACATTATAGGTTTGAAATAATTTTGATTTCAATTTTTGGAAACATTTTACAACTCCAGAACGCTACAATAACAAAACCAAGATTCGAAAATCTAAATTATATAGGAATCCAAATCTGAAAAAAAACGTTATAGGGATGAGATAATTTTTTCCAGGCGTTTCGGACTCGTAATTTTTTTTCAGGTTTCGCCCGGCGCGAGATCTTTCGCGTTCGTTCCCCCCGCGTTCAACAAGTCGGAGACGAGTCTGAATTCTTCCCTCGCGAAATCAGAACCGCGTCGCGCGCTTCGATTTCCCGTTTCAGGCGCTCGTTCTGCATCTTCCCGCGACCTGCAGCAGCGGCCGCAGTTTCCGGAGTCGTCGATTCCCGATTCTCGCTGAATCTCGTCCATTCCCGATTCTCGCGGGGTCTCGTCCGAGATTCCCGATTTTCGCTGGATCTCGTCGATTCTCGCGGGATCTCGGCGTTTTCCCGGTGGCGGTTTTCTCGCCCCGACTGTCCGCGAACGATGGATCCCGGAGCGGGCTCGAACAACGGCTTCGCGAATCGTTTCCAGCACGAGATCAGGTGATCGACGTGTAGATATTTGGTCTGTCTCTTCCACGACGCGCGGCCCAGACGCACTGGACCCGGGGATAGATTCCGTGCCGCGCCCGGCAATGGTTTTCGAAGTCTTTCGAACACGTGACTTCTCGGCAACAGGGACATAGAAATTTCACTCTGCATCTCAGCAGGCTGTTATACCCGTTGAGGGATTTCATCGAATGTCTCGACATGTCGAAAATTACGGTTTCGCAGACGAAAGTTATCGAGCCGGTGCAAGTTCAGAATTCCGTGCAAAATGTATAGAAGTAAATTCTTAAGTCTTTTCAAACGGTTATAGACTCAAGCAAAAAAAAAAAAAAAAAAAAAAAAAAAAAAAAAAAAAAACATTTTTTTTTTTTTTTTTTTTTTTTTTTTTTTTTTTTTTTTTTTTTTTTTTTTTAGTTCTGGAGTTGTAAAATATTTCGACAAAAATTTCCGAGTAGTAGAAATCATGTCTCCAAGCTTGAAAAAAAAAAAAAAAAAAAAAAAAAAAAAAAAAAAAAAAAAAAAAAAAAATTTTTTTTTTTTTTTTTTTTTTTTTTTTTTTTTTTTTTTTTTTTTCAGGTCTGAAATATTTTTACAATTTATGTTTAGAAATCATTTTTTACTCTGATAATATTTTTACGAGTCAAGTTTAAACGTTAAGTTATAAATTTGATTTATTTTTACAAGTGTAAATATTTTTCCTACTCGAATCGTTGCCCTCCGTGGCGGGACTTTGGCGAACCCGACCAGCATTCGCTCGAGGTTCGAAGGAAACCACGGAAAACTTCGAACGGTCGGGATGAACGGACTATGTATGGTGGAATAATCGGACGGGGCTCGGGATTCGGGATTCGGGGCAGTGCACGAATGGACGATGGACGGTGGAATAATCGGACGGGATTCGGGATTCGGGTGTGGTGGAATGTTTGGACGGGGCGAATGGACGGTGGAACGATCGGATATGATGGGATGGGTCTCGTGATTTGGGATTTGGGATTTGGGATTCGGTACGGAACGATGAAATGATGGAATGATCGGACGGGAAATCGGATGATGAAATGATGAAACGACGGACGAGCTGAAAAAGAAGAGCTGAAAGAGAAAATCTGAAAGAGAAAACCTGAAAAAGAAATCGAATCGATTCGAAAAAAACAGAGTTCCTAGAGCGTGTGAGAATAAAGTACGCGATCCGTCGAAGGAGAACCAGCGTTTTTTATTACCAGAAAATTTTTTTTCGCTCTGTTCCCGCCCGACGGATCTGTTTTCTGTCTGCGTGGGAAGAAAAAAATAAGGACTCGACTCAAGAAACAGACACGTACACGAGCGTTTGTAAAAAACTTTATTGAAAAAATAAAAATTTCACTCACCTCGTTTCCAGAGATTCCGCGGTACGGTTCCCGTTTTCTCGCTCGTCGGCCCCGCGTTTTTCCACCGGCCATCGGCAGAACGAGTGATTCTCGGCGGAAAATTCAGTCATTCGAAAAGTCCCAGAGCCGCACATCGTAGCTCGTTCCGTTCGGGGTGCCTAAACGGTTTACGCGCAGATCGCCGCCACCTACCGACCGATCTCGCATCGGCCAGCATCGTCCGAAGATTCATCTGCGTTACCGAGCAGGTGGACGGTTACTGCGGTTTACCGAACGGGAACGCCATCTTTACGCACCTCCTCGAGAAAAAGATAAAAAAACATAAAAAACGAAAAAACGCCGTCACAACTGGGATTGGATTCACCGCGGCTTCACGGAGGACAGCTCGACGGCAAATTTACTCCCGGACTTTTTCTGGCGCCGGGGGTGCGTGAAAAGATGTTCGCCGCGGACCGGTTCGCGTTTTCCTTCCCGATTCGAGAAGAAAAACGCGTCGATTGTCTCCGTCGACGCCGTCGGTATCTTTTCCACCGAACTGGAAAGTGTCTACCCGCCACGCCTTTCTGCGGTGCGTACCAGGTCAGACCACACGCAGCTGCAACGGGAATCGACCCGAAAATCGATTCTCGCTCCAGAGGCCACGCGAAATCTCCCGCAAGGGAAATTATATCGAGTGCTTTCCTTAAACGTTCGCCGGAGACAAAAGAAACCCTCCGAAAATCCGCGGCTTGGCGCCTGGGAACAGATCGTCGAGAAAATCCACGCTCGAGAGCCCGAACGGCTTCCGGCCGGCGTATAAAACGGGGACACCGAGAGAGAGAAGAACGGGAACCCGTTTCGAAAAAATTCTAGACCTTTCGAACCCCTGATCCACGAAAACACATCGCCGAATCGAACGAGCGATTCACCGACGCAGTCTCTGAAGGCATTGCACGTCTCTTCGCTCGAACGACGACGAAGGAACGAGTTCGATCGGTCGAAAAAAAAACATTTAAGAAAAATTCGAGATTCGGCCCGAGCCCCGATCCACGAAAACGCATCGCCGGATCGAACGAGCGATTCACCAACGCAGTCGCTGAAGGCATTGCACGTCTCCTCGCTCGCCCGAAGACGAAGGAATGGCTCGATGGGTCGAATAAAAAAAAAATAGTTAAGAAAACACTCCGACTCCGAGATCGAATTCGTCCGAGATGGCTCTTTCCTATCCGCGCGTTCGTCTCGGGAAAAAACTGTTTCTCGAGACGAACCGTGCCTCCCAAGACCAGCACCAAGGAAAGGACTTTTTGATTCGTGAAACTGGTTTTTGAGAACGCGCTAGAACCGCGCGTTTTTCGTTAAACACGCGCTCTGAAAAACTCGTCTTTTGCCGCAAGACCAGGATCAAACGGACTACCTGACTCGCGCCTGGTTTTTTTCGCTCGGTAATTGGCGGAACGCGCACTGACTCGAAGCGAATCCGACT